>CM065052.1:239264074-239406574 GCA_032883995.1 Coronaproctus castanopsis | reverse complement strand
TACGCCTATGCATGTAACAACTATGACGTAGGTCTCGTTCTATTAAACGTAGAGGGGTTTTTAACTTCTGGGAGCGGATGCGTTATTTTCCTTATCAAAATTAAATAACCCGCAAGAGCTGAATTCGTGTTCTCGTGTATTAGATTATTATTACGATTTTATCGTACACGTAATAAAGACGGTGTTGTTAACGTTGTATATATATATACATATACTGTATATATTTCAAATGATCTTATTTAGTTCCTTTTGTGTGCTACATTCGTTATTTTATCAATAAAATTTTTCCAACGTTTCTGTTCAGATTTTATAAAACAAAATTACGTCGCGATAACTGTATTCGACTTGGTAATGATTTTAGAATCGTGAAAAAAAATGTTGTACAATTCGCTAGAAATGATTGTCAGTTTGACGACGATGATATGTTGGCTAGCGCTCTATATAAGTAAGTTGATATTTCGATATTTTACGTATACTAGTATGTTTGAACGATTTTATTATTAAATGATAAGAAAAAAAAAAAGAGACGCTTTATAAGTCGATGGCTCGATGAATTATTAGACTATTTTTATCGACTAACGGCGTAATGATTAATATTTTTTGGATAATTTTTTATTAATTAATTTTTTTAGAATTTCTTACTTTTATCTCGTACTGATCCGTCGAAACGATTATTTAAACAAAGATAAACAAACAAAACTATTCGAAATAAAAAGAGAGAGCCAGAAGGATTAATTTAAAAGGAAAACACCAAAATTTGAAATAAGGTTTTGTTGCAACAAATTTAACTGATTAATAAATGAGAAAAAATTATTCCGTACGCTGTAATATGTATATATGTATGTATCATATGTATATATATGTGTGTGTGTATGCTCGTGCGCGTAATAAGTTTGTTTTCATTTACTAATTAATTTTCTTATGTATTAATATATAAACATGTACATATATATATGTGTGTGTGTGTGTGTGTACAAATTAAATTATAAAAAACATTACATTAAGATCGAGAACATATTACTGGAAAGTGTGTTTTAAATTTACCATAGTACATTATACAATTTTATACGGCCTGAGTGCAAGTTTTATTTTTTAATATGTTCGTAATAAATCAAAATTTTATATTATTGTCATTATGGTGAACGATGTGCAATCTATACCATAATTAACTCGTGTATTAATATCTGTATATATAAATAAAGCCTTTATTTCGCCAAAGGCCTTCCATCCATAAATATACTAACAATATTATATAACATATAAGCATGCATTAATAATAATAGTTAGACATCGTTATGAACACCATGTGACTGGCACGTTTTCTTCCATTCCATTCTATCTGAGCTTCATCGTAACCAAATATAACCGATCCGTTGTTTGAAGTCATCTGTTCACCTTAACACCTACACTTCTGTTATTGTAATCTGAAATGCACTTGATTACATTTGCGGCCAAACTATTCTGACGAATCATGTGACCAACCCAATTCCATTTTAGGGACTGGGTTTCATGCCTTATGGTTTCCGAACAAATTCGGTCAATTCCTCTAATTCCAAGTACAGATCTCTCTATTATTCCCTGAACACGACTAATTTTGTCAATATGTGCTGCTTTCATAGACTACGTTTGACCGCCACACAGCAAAACTGGTACGACGCATCTTTCCAGAATACTAATTTTTGCTTTTAGGTTAACTTTCCAGCTTCTATTTTTTAGAATTCCCTTTAAACTCAAAAATTTGTTCCATACTGCGGTGTCATTTCTTGGTCCATCCAATCGTCAAATGATATGCACTGGTCCAAATAAATTGCTTCCTGCACATATTCCAATTTTTATATAAACATATAACAAAGTATAAATTTCAATCTATGCACAGAGCTCTATTTTCTTATCTAAAATTTTGCACATGCCTTTTTTACGAATCGATCTTCCAGATAAATTTTGGTATTTTTATTATTATTATTATTATTAGTCGCACGTCATTGAATATATACTGTTACAATAACCTACAGGGACTATATGAAAATTGTGTGCAGATCACGTTGTGTACATCATGGAACACCATTTCACCTATGGCGTTTAGGAATTATTGACAGCTCGACTTGCTATTATTGCGATTCAAAAGGGTTAATAGAGCATATTATATGGCAGTGTGACAAATTTTTAAAACGACTAAAATTGGCCAAAAGGTGAAAACGTGACTAAAAAAATAAAAAAACAAAAACAAACCCTAGAATGGTGCACTGAAAATACTAAAGACGAACGTATTCATCGTACTACCGATAATACTTACGAAGCTATTCGAATTCGTTTACCTACATTTCATCGCAGATCCCCACTTTGTTGTTATAAATAAAAAAACTACTATATACAACTACGAAACCGTTGTTACAAAATTTCGCTTAATGCCAATGCTAGGATTTGAGATATGCATTCTCGTCTAAAGCTGGAGCTCTTATTTTTCTGCATAAACAAGCTTGCCGGAAAGTTTTATAATAATTGCAAAATACTCGAAAATGAATTAATTAAACCCATAGAGGACTATAATATGGCTTAGCCTACGTACTCGGTACTAATAGCCGAATAAAACACCGATTTTTAATTTAATTTTTCTTATTTCGTGTATTTATTTATGCTTTAAGGAAATTAACTGTAATCAATTTTTCAGCTGAATTGCATTTGGTTCTGTTTTATTGTTGTTGATTTTCTTCAAGACTACTTCACAGTATACGACGCCCTTTGTTCTTATTATATTTAAAAGTGCTAAGGTGGTTTTTTTTTTAAAATGGGGATGCCCTTACAGCCTATCCAACGTGATACTGTATTTACTAACTCATATTTTTATAAACTCGGACAGCTCTAGAAATATATCACTATGTCCAGAAATAGATGTAATACGATACGAGCGCAGAAATTTAAGGTACAGTTCAGAGCGTAATGTTATTAAAGAAGGGCATTCGAAGAACACACGTGATCAGGATTGCATATAGCATATCGAGAATGTAAAGTAAGGAGTTTCTGTAAGCTGCATAAGGAACAGGCGGTCCGGCAACAAGTAACGCCCGAACCGCAATCTGCTGATAAGTACAATTCCTCTCCGCTTAATGTTTTTAAAAAGGTAGAACCGTGGAAATCTAGGAAGAGACGGTTGCAATTAATAGTACCTAGTAAGAGGCGACTACTGTATACTTATGTTCCGACTGATTTAAATCAAGTGTAGAAACTAAAGAGAATTCCACACCACCAGAAAACTCGACTTTAGCTAATGAATCCACCAATTTCATTGTGTATTCCTCGATATCCCAGTACCCATAAGAAGGACACAAATATACTCAAATTTTCCAGATGATTAAATTTCAACATGATGAATGAAATCAACGAATCTGACGGCTTCTATTTGTTTTCAATAACCTTCAAAATGCTTTGCGAGACGTTGATAATGAGATAATTACTTGGGAAGCTCCATATCAATTAAGAATAATAAGAATAGAAATACTGCTACACAATCAGCGGTAAATGTGGAACAAAGATCACATAATTCGTGCGCTCTGCTAATATTAAGAGATGGGATGAAAATTGCTGCTCCAGTTCCCTGAGCCGACTTCGATTCATCTGTATAAATAAGTATGCGTGTACGAAAATTCTCAGTGATAATATTGAATATAACCCGGATCAGTGACCGATGATAAAAAACGTAGTTCTCAGGAGAGAAAGATGGTCTTTTATTGGAAAAATTGTATGAATACGATAATATAAATTGGAGAGGGATATGAATTCGCATAGTATGTGCCCGAAATTCCAATCTAGGTATAACTGAAGGCATCTTATTATTTGAAAACCGCCATATTGATGTAAATGTGATGGAATAAATTATATATCGAAAGCGATCTATGTTCATTCATCTAATCAAGAGTTTTAATACTAAATAACTGCATCTAAACTGTAAGGAAAGAATCGTATACTCTGCCAGAGGTGCTTCTAACCGCACTCAAGCTTATTTAATAATGATTCAGATGCCCATTCGTAAAACATACAACCATACTCCATTATAGACCGAATTATTAGTAATCTATAAAGAATTAAGAGTATGAAAGGATCACCACCCCAACGAGTTATTACATAGAATGTTAACTACGCGATTAATAGTTGTCAGTAGATTATTAGTATGTGGCCAATGTAACGTGTTATAATTTCCTTCTTTAAAACTAATACACTGTCGAATGTTAATAATACGTTTAATAAATTATTTTTATTCCTTAATTTAATTATTTCTAATTTTTCCGATAATTTTCTTTTTGTATTTTATATTGATATTATTGCGCTTGTCCCTCAAGCAACCATTGCGTCTTTTTGATAGCCGAGGTATCCGAGATATTTACTTATATTCAATATTCATTATAGATGTTCCTGGCCTTCTTCTTAGTCTTTTGTCCTAATAACTTTATCCACTATTACATATTTAATAGGGTCGTTACGTCTTATTACATGGTCTAACAGTTTCGTTTTTCGCTTTTTTATTATATTGTCGATAGCCGAGGCATTCGAGATATTTACTTATATTCAATATTCATTATAGATGTTCCTGGCCTTCTTCTTGGTCTTTTGTCCTAATAACTTTATCCACTATTACATATTTAATAGGGTCGTTACGTCTTATTACACGGTCTAACAGTTTCATTTTTCGCTTTTTTATTATATTGTCGATAGCTGAGGCATTCGAGATATTTACTTATATTCAATATTCATTATAGATGTTCCTGGCCTTCTTCTTGGTCTTTTGTCCTAATAACTTTATCCTCTGTTACATATTTAATAGGGTCGTTACGTCTTATTACACGGTCTAACAGTTTCGTTTTTCGCTTTTTTATTATATTGTCGATAGCTGAGGCATTCGAGATATTTACTTATATTCAATATTCATTATAGATGTTCCTGGCCTTCTTCTTAGTCTTTTGTCCTAATAACTTTATCCTCTATTACATATTTAATAGGGTCGTTACGTCTTATTACACGGTCTAACAGTTTCGTTTTTCGCTTTTTTATTATATTGTCGATAGCCGAGGTATTCGAGATATTTACTTATATTCAATATTCATTATAGATGTTCCTGGCCTTCTTCTTAGTCTTTTGTCCTAATAACTTTATCCTCTATTACATATTTAATAGGGTCGTTACATCTTATTACACGGTCTAACAGTTTCGTTTTTCGCTTTTTTATTATATTGTCGATAGCCGAGGCATTCGAGATATTTACTTATATTCAATATTCATTATAGATGTTCCTGGCCTTCTTCTTGATCTTTTGTCCTAATAACTTTATCCTCTATTACATGTTTAATAGGGTCGTTACGTACACGGTCTAACAGTTTCGTTTTTTGCCTTTTTATTATACGATTTATTATTGAAATTCTTTTTTCACTTATTATGTCTCCGTTAAATTCGATTAATTTACCGCGCTGTTAACCACCAGTTTTCACAACCGTAATTGAATACACTTCGAACGTGTGTTTTTGCAATTTTTTCTCATTTGTTAATAAAATAGATCGAATAGTTGAAGTTATCAACAGTAGTTTTGAACAAAGAAAATATTGTACTGCGATATTCCTGGACATAAGCGTTTGACAAAGTGTTTATTATTTGAACTAAAGAAAAATAATGTTATACGCTATTTAAATCTTACTGAACAGATACGTTCCGGTAAATACTAATGATGATTATACTCAAATATATATATAGTATACATTCTTCTGGTGTGCATCAGGGTAGTGTATTCGAGCCGGTACTATACCAGATTTACACTTAACATTTTTTCGGACAACATTAAAACTACAGTAGCTATGTTCGCTGACGATACAGCAATATTATTAAGTCATCATGTTCGTAATATTGCCGTTGAACATATGCAGTCTCATATTAATCATATAGAGAAATGGTGTAAATCATGGAAAATCACGGTACATGGATCTAAATCCACGTTTGTTCTGTTTTAAGGGAAAAACATCGATCCGCTTTAACGATAAAATAATCCCACAGGTTAACCTGGAAAAACCATAATCTAGCTAAAAGAAAACAACTTGAACTTAAACTACGGAATATGACCTGGTTAATGCATTGGAATTCGTTATTATCAGTTAAAAATAAACTGTTAATATATGAAGTTATCTTAAAACCTGTATGGACATATGGGATTGAAATCTGCGGAATAGCCAGTAAGATTAATTACTCGATTCCTGTCGTCCGATTCCCGATTCTCCGTATATTCTAATCTAATCTAAGCTAGTTAATTATAGATAACATATTTCATGAAATCCAAGACAATTTTCTATGCAAATTTTTTTACTGTCATTTCACGTAATATTTTATTAAAATAATAATAATTTTCTAAAATATAGAGTAACCTTGAAATTATACTATTACTTATATAAGTGGTTAACGTTACCGTCAATTTCAACGAAAGTATAAAAACAAGGAAATGTGTTTTCAATGATTATTTCATCGGCTCAAACGCCGAAAACGTAAAGTTGCTTTACGGAATCCATACTGTATCTGATTATATGGAGTCATAAATAATCAGAAAGTACCAGTTGCTAACTGCGCAAAATACTTGAAACTGAATGCGGATGCTATGTTAACTCGGAGAGCTCACATCGATGTAGATTAGGCGCAAAGTACGTCAAATGTATTGGATCATAGGGCGACATTTCAAAATGAAGTTCAAAATAATGTTTCCTTGTTGAATAACCCTACAGATAAAAAAGTGTAACTATTAAATTCGAGAGAAGTTTGTGTTTTTGAGGAAAACTATATATATATATATAATATAATATACCACAACGAGTGGTTACTATAATGCAAGTTTAAAATTTATGCTACAACCAGTAATATTCTATTTAGAAAAAAAATTAAATTACTGCAAATTCTATTAACTTTGAATAATAATTTTTAAAATTAGTAACCTATAGCGATGCTGAATATAAAATAATGTGCGAAATTTTGTTAATAAAATTAAAATATGAAAACGAGAATTTTAAAAAATAAAACATAAAATGTAACAATATTTGTGTCTCTATATAAAATACTTTATACATGTAAACATAAACACAGTCACTCTCAACATACATTGGAATGTACACATATAAGCAAAAAAAAGGTTATAATTGTCCACAATGTCACTACACTGGGAAATATGTAATCCTACACGTGAACAGAAATACATGTGTACACTAGTATACAGTAAAGAAAATGTTGTGTATACATATGGACAAACATAACGAAAATTTCAAGTTATCAAATCAATAACTCAACAAGCTATCCACGAACCAATGCCGACACTTTTTTCACATTAACAAGTTCATAAAGCTGTATTCATCCTAGGTACCACATAACAAATTTGCGAAGTTAAATACTCGTTATTAACGCGACCATTGCACAAGTTATGTAAAAACTTTAACTTGGAAATTTTCACAGGAAATAAAACATAACATCGCATAACAATGTATGTGGTCTAACTCATTATACGAAAAAATAAATATTTCAAAAACTTAGCCTCAATCCTTTTCACATCTGTAGTTTATTGTAAAATGCATCCCAAATTATCGAACAATACTCTGAGAACGAGCATGAGCTTTATGTAGAGTATTTAACGTTCTCGGATCACGGAATAATTTTGATTTTCTTTTGATGAAGCTAAGAACAGAATAAGCATGTCGAGTAATATAGTTTATATGGGTCCTATCAAGGTACACTTCAATATCATGAATAAGAACGACTATCAAAATTGTAATTAAATATGGCCAAATGATAATGTCACGCATTTACTATAATTGATGAAAAGCCGCCTACTCCATACAGCAAGGTTATTTAAATCTCTTTGAAGAACTAAGCAATCAATAAATGGCCTATACATTTCCAAGACATGTGCAAATAATAAAAATTTAGAACTTAAACTATCGCCTACATCATTAATAAAAATAATGAATAGCCGACGTCCAAGATTAGAACTTTGAGGAACATCCGAAACACGAACAATAACCATTGTAACTGGAGATGGGCATAATCGAATTAATAAATGACGTTAATTTGAGTTTTTCATAAAAAGTTATTCAATGTTTTAAATTTAAATCCGACTTTTTTTTTTATTTTATTTTAACCGTGCTATGTACTACAACAAGGGCCAGACGCACGGAGAAAGGAGACTTTAGATTAGATTATATAGATTGCACGATTTAAGGAAAGACAGGAATCTTTTTTCAGAAGAAGGTACGTTTTGAAGGATTAGTGGAAGAGATCTAGGCATGTTTAGGGAGGAACGAATATTTGAATATAAAGGACAGATGATTAATATATGTAGGATAGTTAATTGAGTGTTACAAAAGTGACAGAGAGGAGGGCTCACTTGTTGCAGCAAATAAGAGTGTGTTAACATGGGTGTGACCCATACGTAGGCGAGACAAAACCATTTCATTTCGTCTTCCAGGTATAGTGGTAGCAGATGGTTTTGGAACTGTTTTCAAAAGACGAAGCGAATTTGATTCCATTGGTATGTCGATCCATCTCTGGATCCACTGCTGCTTCTCGAATATTCTTTCATCTTCAAGCTGTACTGCGCTTTTCTTTCTTCCATCCACATGTAACTACTGGTGTTCTTCTTCGCGTTTTCAGCAAAACCTTTAAATGCGTTAATTTTTTCTCGAAATTTATTTCTATTATTTACGTCCTCACTTTTTATGTTCATTTCTGATATATCTTTTTTTGTTTCTATAAACCATATAAGTTTATTCTTTGGATTGCTTTCAAAGTATTCAAATATGACTTTGGTTCCATTCTTTTTAGGTGACCGTAAAATCTTATTCTTCTTTTTCTCATTGTATATCTTTTCAATTTTTTCATATATTTCCTTGTTGCTTTTTAATACCCGTTGTTTAATGTTCGGTCTCAGAATTTTTCTCATAATTTTCCGTTCCTTCTTCTCTACGAGCTCGATTTCTCTTCTTGTGTTCATATTCAGACATTCTGCTGCATATAGACATTGCGGTTTAATTACAGTATCATAATGCCGTATCTTCGTATTTATAGATAACGACTTATTTTTATATATTTCTCTGGTTACATTGAATGCTTGTTCCATCTTGTGTACTCTGGTTAGATTCGCTTCTTTATCTAAACCATTTGGTTGAATTATTTCACCTAGATATTTAAATTTGGTGACTTTTTTAACCTTCCCGTATTTTGTTGATGTGCCGAAGGTTTATTTGTTATATAAACTGTTTTTTCATATGAAATTTGCAGGCCAGCTTTTTCAGCTACTTCTTTCAACGAATTTAACCGGATGACTGCATCTTCCAAATTATCAGCTAAAATTGCAATATCATCCGAAAATGCAAGACATGAAATCTCGATCCCAGATTTTTTCCTTCCTAATCTGATTGGTTCAATTCCGCAATTTTCCAGCAGTATCTTCCACTCCCTTATAACTTTCTCCAGAACACAGTTAAAAAGCACAGGGGATAGACAATCTCCCTGTCTTACTCCTGTTTTAATTTTAAAAGTCTCGGATATTTCTTCTCGAAACTTGACTCTGGATGTTGTGTTTGTTAAGGTTTGTTTTATTAATGTAATAGTCTTATTATCCACATGGAATTCTTCCAAAGTGTTGAGTAGTGTCTTCCTATCAACAGAATCGTATGCTTTTTTAAAGTCTACGAACGTGCTGATTATGTTCTTTCCTCTTATTCTTTTATGTATAATTATCGATTTAAGATTCATAATTTGTTCAACGCAAGATCGACCTTTCCAGAATCCAGCTTGATATTCACCTATTTGTTTTTCTGTTTGCCTTTCTAACCGGTTTAAAAGTGCTTTAGACAAGATTTTGTATGTCACAGGCAATAGTGAAATGCCTCTATAGTTATTGATATCATCTTTTTTTCCTTTTTTTTATGCAGTGGATGGATTAATGCTATTTTCCACTCATCTGGCACCTTTTCTTCTTTCAAAATTTTTTCTATTACACTTTGCAGTTTTCCGATCATTTCTGGGCCTGCGTTCTTCCACATTTCAGCAATTATCCCATCTTCACCAGAAGCCTTATTGTTACTTAACTGTTTCACAATCTCTTCAATTTCTTGATAATTAGGGGCTACAGATTCTTCATGTTTAGACGTTGTTAATTGTCTTGGAAATTTTTCTTTTGACTCTTCACAATTAAGGAGCTTATTAAAATATGTTGCTAAAATACTACAGTTTTCTTTATCATTAATAGCTAATTTACCTTCCTCATTTTTAAAACATAAATTATTATGTGATATAAAAGAAAATTTTAAAGAAGAAATTGTAAACAGTAACAAATTTAAAAGTTCATCATCTACTACTATTTGGGAATCCAACAGCCTGTGAAATTTTTTAGATAATACAGTAGCAGATATGACAGAATATAGCACACCTACAGGTAGCGCTGCAACCGAAATTCAACAGTATTTATCTTTACCGTATGAAAATAGAGAAAAATTTCCAATTAACTTTTGGTCACAGTAAAAATTAGTAATGCCCAAAGTTGAAGAATCTGCACTGGAATGTGTATGATACAATCAGAAAGGCTGTTTTCAGAAGTCAGACAATTAATTTCGGAAAGACGAAGTAGGTTACATGAAAAAAATGTAGATAAAATATTATTTTTAAATAATTTAAAATAAGTTTATAATTTAGTATTTTATTTCATTAATATTTTACACCTTTTAACGTGCATCATATTATTTTATATATTTATATGTTTAAAAAAAAAAACTGTTACGAGTTAAGATAATTAAATTTAAAAAAATTATATTTAAAGTATAAACAGTTACTCAGACTAAAATTTATTATAGCTAATTTTAGATGGTTAATAATTTATAATTAGTACATTATATTGCGACATTGCATAATGTAGAAAACATTGAATATATCTGTTATATTATGTGAAACAAATGTGACTTAAAAAAATTGATACCAATTTTTAAAAAACGATATTACTAATCAGTCGATTATGCCCATCACTAATTGTAACACACGTAACATATTCTCGATGTTAAATAATACGAACGGAAAATATCAATATACTTACTAGACAGACCGTAATGCTTAAGTTTATTTAACAAGACGAAGTAATTGACCTGCAACTTCATAAAAGGATGGGTGCCTTTATATTTGTCTATATGGTAAAAATAATACTTGAAAAAACTATTGTCTACATTCTTTATGAGGCCCTGCCAGCTAATCTTATCACATAACCCGACCTTTTTCATTTTCATCCATGATCGATCACACCTTCCAATTTCTGAAACACACTAAACTCTTTCCTATAATATAAATATCCACAAGCGATGTCTCTGGCCACAGTAGCAGTACAAAGCACTGCTTAAAAAAAAAAAAAACAAAAAAAAAAAACAAGCTTATGAAATTATAAATTATACGCAAAATAATAAGCACTGAAAAATATTCTAGTGTTCACATAATGATAAAATCATTAAAAAATACATCTTTCTACTTTTTAATGGAAGTAATAATAATAAAAGTAAGTCAGCATTTAATACTTACCTTCGTCAGGTTCTTGTCCAACTTCTTTTGTGTAATACTGAGCATCATCGTCTTCATCATCGTCATTTTCTTGATACATTTCATCTAATTTACGTTTTTTTCTCATTCCTAAAAAAATTTGATCAAAGTATATAATTTTTCACAAGGGATATAACTATATTAAAGAATGTCAGCACAATAGCTTTCAACATATACTCGGATTTTAAAATTCAAATTTTTAAATCATAGCACATTTGTGTCGAATTTTTGTACCATGAGACTCTGGTTATCAAATATGATTGCATTATATCGAATTTGGGGCCCTTTTCTTTTATTTATATTTGTGCAATATTGCGATTTTTTACTTATGCAGCTTTGAAGTGACACAAAGCTGCGTCGACAATGTGAAATTACCGACACTGAGGTTCTTTTTCGGTTATAGACGTTCATATTTTTATATACTCTAACCAGTTTTTTAGGTTTTTCGTGATCACTGTATAACTAAATATAGTGAGTACTATTGTAATAAATCTTTCTTAACAAATTTTAAAAAGGTATCGGAGAAATTCAGCTCAACGGAGGATCATCGTACCGTGATGACGACAGATTAGGTATACATATGAAAATTTGAATATAATAGGTTTATTAGATTATTTTGGCATGAAAAACAAAACTTGATTCAGAT
The DNA here is from genome assembly GCA_032883995.1 of Coronaproctus castanopsis. NCBI lineage: Eukaryota > Metazoa > Arthropoda > Insecta > Hemiptera > Monophlebidae > Coronaproctus > Coronaproctus castanopsis. The sequence goes on along the minus strand of CM065052.1, from coordinate 239,394,339 downwards.
TTCTATTCTATGTACTCATCAGTGTTATTCGGGGAAAGTTCATGTAATTTTGAGGATTTGTACACTATTTGTCAAAATTTTGTTATCACGACGGATGATACATACATATATAATTAGTTCATGATGTAGATAAAAAGACACTTGTTGATATAATGTTTGTATTACAAATACTGAGGATGTAACATACGTATTATCTTCTAGAATTGCATTAATTCTGCGAATGAGAAATTATTTTGAACTAGCAAAATATGTTAAAATAAGTGGAAAAATAATGAAAATGCAGTGTATAAGTCAAAATCTACATTCATATTTATGAAATGATCTTGGTGGATTGTTAAACCTATATAAAGAATATTATGTGTTTAAAATGCCATATTTAACTGATGATGACTGGCTTTATTACTATTACCTCGTAGAATATTTAATATTATATTATTTAAATAGTGGTGCTTTTTAGTAAATTTTATTTTTAAACATTAATAAATAAACTTTTCTACAAATGTACTCTTTACGTATAATCTTATTTGGCGGAGTATTCAGTTATCCTATATAAAATCAATATAAAACGAATAATGACGTAACAATATAACGTGGACTGAAACGCAAATTATCTTAAAATATTAAAAAATTATGAATTAAAATCTACTGGATAATTAAAATGATTCCAAAATTCGGGTACTTTATTATTTTTAACTATTTCTTTCGGATTTTGTCTAAACTCGGCAGAACATCAGCGAAAATATAACGCGGTGGCGGTATTAAAAATCAATAAATTTGTACTTATCTTTCGGAGGAACAATGTGGATTTAGGCAGGAGCGCAGCACAATAGATATGGTATATGCCATACGACAAGTTATGGAAAATGCTAGAGAGCAAAACAGAGCTCTGTATATGGCGTTCACAGATGTCAAAAAGGCTTTCGATACGGTTAATAGAAATGCGCTTTGGCGATGCTTGGAAATAGCTGGTTGCCCATTAAAATTTGTTTCAATTATAAAACAGCTGCATGATAGCGTGCAAAGCACGGTAATTTGTGACAGCGAATTGGCAGAACCTTTCCTGATAACAACCTGTGTAAGAAGAGTATGTGCTTACACCGTCTTTTTTTAATCTTTATATGGTAATGATTTTCTTAACATACAAACGAAAAATTGAACGGATAGGTATAAAAATAAGGTATCGTTTTAATGGGGAATTACATAACCTACAAAAATTCAATACGAGCAGCAGGACGGAAATGTTTGTACTGCAAAATTTACAATATGCTGATGATTGCATTATACTGGGTGAACTTCTGCAGAATTACAGTGCGCGCAAAACTGTGTACATGATACATATCGGGATTATGGATTAAGTATAAACACAAATAAAACGGAAATAATGATATTGAATGGCACAGAAGAAAATTGTCATATAAACGGGTCGAAGTTAAAAATTGTCAAAAGCTTCAAGTACCATGGAAGCATAATTAGCGATAATAATGAACTAGATGAGATCAAATATAGAATAAAAAATGCAACGATCGCCTACAACAAGCTGGCGCAACGTGTATTTAGGAATAAAAATTTACATATTAATACTAAACTAAATGTTTATAGAGCAGTCGTATTATCAACGTTGTTGTATAGTTGTGAGACATGGCCAATCAGAAGCAATCAAATTTAAAAACTTGAAATTTGTCAAATGAGATTGCTCAGACAAATCTTAAGAATAACATGGAAAGATAAGATCTCAAATAAAAGAATTTTGTAAACAAAAAAAATAGAACAATATTTAACCAAAGCTCGACTAAGGTGGGTTGGCCATGTTATCAGAATGGATAAAAATCGCATACCGAAGCGATTATTATATGGTATATTACACACCGGTGAACGATATTGTGGAAGACCAAAATTAAGATTTAAAGATGTGTTATCAAATTCCATCAAAAAGAACGGTATTAATCCAAAGAAAAATAAAACTTGGGAAGAATGGGCATTGAATAGAACTGAATGGAGAAAATTCATCGATGACATAGCAAGATTAGCAGATGTTCACACCGCCAGAAGTCGCGCAAAAGGAGCATAGAATCAGTATGAATGTGCACAATGCAGTTATAAATCTAATTATAAAATTGCATTAATATTACACATAAGATTTAAACATTGAATTATTTAACAGAAACAGATATCATTAGGAAAGGCACTCGTTGTGAGTTAGAATAATAATAATAACATACTTATATGTTCTATAAATAATATATTATACAATGGGAGTATTAATTGAACTTTAACAACCTTCTAACGATTTTTCTTTATGGCGTTCTTTCTCTTCCATCTTCCTCTTCACGTTTTCTTCTTGTTGCCGTTTTCTTTGTTCTTTAAGTTTTCTATTACGAACGAAATAAATAATACAAATTTCATACTAATAATTTTAGACGCACATATAAAATGTTCTACGTTATTTAAAAACAGAAAAATAATAAAAACTAACATTACTATTAATAAAATCCAAATAAATTATAAATTTATAATTCAGGCCCTGTTGAAATCGAATCTTTTATCAATAAAACTTATATTACTTTTAAGTTATACGTGATTATTTTTGAAAAATTAAAAACATTTAAAAATTAATATTAAAAAAAAATGTATATCTGGCAAATCAAAAGCATTTGTTTATTTCATATATGTAGATATTCTATATGTATATAATAACGAACTTGTTAGTTTATATATTACAGCATCATTATTTACACAATACATACTCTTTCATATATATAATTCTTAAAAACCAGGCATACACGTGTATAATGTAAAATGTAAAGGTTACATAATGTCGATATTTTTAAAAATAAAATGTAATTTTAAAATTATAAGACGTAATACATGACTTCACGAAAGTAAAAAAATATATATTTACTTTTTTTGGATTAAACGTTTTCGAATAATCCTCTTTTCTTCAGATGTCTTTTTAATTAGTTGATGATATATGACTTCGCCATTTAATAATCCGTCTTCAATTTTTTGCAACTGGATAATCATCATAATAATAATATAAAAGAACATTGATTTATATTCATTGCACGAGGGAAATGTTTTTTTTTTTTAAATTAGAACATTGTAATCCGAAAACAACTGAATAAATTTCAAAATATAAAATAATACATGTAAATCGTGCTAATATAAATAACGAAATTATGTTTTGTATTAGTTTAAAAAATAATATTTTGCCAGAATACAAAAAAATATAATGAATGAAGATATCCCCGTATCATACCCGTATTTATTAAATACAATGCACGCGAATTCCCGTTCTCAAATATGACATAAATTTATGTATCAAGATAGAAAAAAGATTTGAAAACCATTTTCTTTAATCATGTTGTCAGCAAAATATTTACAATAAATTTTTAAAGAGCATGATAGGAAAAAATAACGTATACACATGTTACACAAGTCATCTACTTTCTCGCATGTAAAGAAGCAATATTTTTTAAAAATTTGCTCTGCTTAAATAAATTATTAATAAGTTACTTGTAAAGTAAGACGAGGTCCTAGTTCGCTCAATCTTACAGATGATTTTTGTGATACTATATTACCCCGAGATGGTAAATTTTGAGGTACTTCTACATGGCTGGCTGGATCATCTTCAGCTTCGCTCTCAGATAACATACTCGGTCTAAATGTAATAAATTTTTTCATATTAGCATAATGATGTTTAAAAATATCACACAAGTGTATTAATTTCGAATGTTACTACAATAAATGAAAAAATGAAGCTTTAAAATTTACAAGTATAAATACCTTATTAAGAAATCAGAAATATCGTCATATTTTGACAAATCTGGTATTTTACTTTGAATAATCTTTTTAACACTGCGTGAAACGCCTACAGGCACTATACGAATGGCATAATGTCGAAAATCTATCAATCCCGTTTTATCATTGTAATTGAACATTACGCAACGTCGAATATCGGCTAACTTTACCTAAAACAAATGTAATATGCTTAGCACAATTTCAAAAATAGTTAAAAAACGTAACAGTAATCATATACATAAACAAAAATCAAATTAATGTATTTTTATATAAAAAAATATTCTTTCTACTAAAAAGGATAAATTTTTCATGAAAACGTAATAAATCGGCACAGTTCAAACTTACCTTCGTGACATTTATCGTTGGAAACATATTTTGTAATACGGAAGCCATTAATTTAATATGAAAACCATCTTCTCCAAAATTATTGAGTACAATGAGAGGCGCACTTGCAAATAATTTTTTATTTGTCATCGGCTTTTTAATCGATGAAATGACATCTCTTGCAAGACAGTAGTTATGAATTCTAAACATGAGCGTTGGACCGTGTGGAAGTCGAGAAATTCTCATGTACGGGGAAATTGATGAAGCGGTGAACATTACCAGATGCGACACTTTTAACACAGCCGATACTGCAACGAAATCTTTTAATGAATTCTTCTTAGTTACCTTTAGAAATTAAATTTTGTATAATTTTTCTTTTAATTTTGTTCATTTTTTATACATATTTCAATTGAATACGAAAATTAAATTTTGAATTACTTTTAGATTTATATAAGAAATTAGTAGTCATATGAAAATTAACAGGATACTTAACAAACTTCTTTAAGTCTAGAAATTCAATACAAGCGCTTCAAAGTGTGCATATTTGTCAAAACTTCACCTGTAAAGACGATGCAGTGAATGGATCCATTACTCTACGGAAATCAGTTTCTAATTCTAATATGTATCGACCAACCGTACCCCGGTGAATTACGAAAGAATGAGGAGCTAACTTTACTTCATCGGGTTCCTCATGTTTCAATTTAAGTTGTCTCTTTTTGCGTCTTCTGTGTATCTGTAAGTTGCAAAAATTTAATTATAACTAATGTTCTGAATTCTTAATAAAATCTAATAATTCTCTAATAATTAGTTTGTAAATCTTTTTTCTGCATACTTTTTTTGCTCTTAAAGAGCTTTTCTTCGAATGACTATGTTTTTTAAAGCCCATTATGAAAATATAATACAAAATTTAATTATTTATATTTCCAAACAGTAAACACTAAACACGTTTCCTTTTAATTTGTTGACTTTGTATAAATTCAAATTTCAAGTATGGAAAAGTTACCGGATACTTCATAACATTTTAAAATTCGAAAAGTATACGCATTGAAGTGTTTTAAATATTTCAGTATACATAATAATTTATTTATTAATTAATAAAAAACTGCAGAAGTTAAACAATGATTTAAATTTATTTAACATTATTCTGGGTTGAGATTACCAATAGATATTGTGAAATAGATCTAGGTCTCTCTCTAGAACTTCTAGAAGCAATATTATTTTCCTCTTCTTGATGTTCTTTTAATGTAGTTCTTTGTTTAGAGTCAAATTTAAAATTTATGCATTTGACTGTGTACAAGCACTGTGGCTCAATGATGATATATTATTTTTGTATTTCTGGATATTGATGTTTAATCATGTGTTTCTTGTTAGTTTAAGGCCATTTACAATATATTTTCAGCATTTACTTGAATTATTTCCTCTACATATTGAAATTCTACTCTTTCATAATATTCCATTACAAGCTTTTATTATGTTGGGTGCATTTTTACAGCTGTCAACTTGATGTTTGACTTCTACAGTTTCTGTTATCAATGCTGTCATCTGTGAAAGTAAGACAGTCAAGCTGCAAGTTATTTTTCTTTCACTTCTTGATTCCTTCCTGTTTTATATACTTACTCCATTCCCAAATCACTTTCTCCAAAATGACAATTTAATAATATTGGCGAATTGGCGATAGTCCATCACCTTGTAGTAACCATATATGTATTATTTATTTGTATTATAATTCAAATTCCAGGTTCATTTTGAGTATAGAAAATTTTATTTAGCCATCAGAATTTGCTATTATAATAAATGTGATGAATCTATATTTTTTGAGTTCATATTTTTGATAGCGACATCTTTTTTTTAAGGTTTTACTGAACATTAATCCCCAATTCTTTTTTGTCGCAACATTACAGAGATACATATTTAATAGTTTTACTAGAATTCTCATTTTATTTATTATTGTGCAGTCTCGATGTTTATTCAATGAAGGATAGGAAATATTGTTTAATGAATCATATTCTAGAAATAATGTTAATAATACTAACAGAATAGATTTAAATGTAAAGACAATGCTAAATATTTCTATGTAAATAATGAAGTCTATTTGATACAGATGTGTGTAATAATGTAATAATGTTGGAAATAGGAATCAAAAAGTATTTTTTGATCACATAAAGTCAATGTTAAATACCTTTTGATTATGATAGAATTTCTTCTGTAGTAATAAAAAAATGCTACTACTACAAACTGTTACAAAATATTTCAAATCTAATAAACGTTATGTTCACATTTAAATATTACTTGATAAATTGGAAAATAATGAAAGTTATTGCTTTTCTAAATCTAGAAAAGATACATCCATAATTAGTAACATTTACCCCATTATTTTACGTCATAACTTAAGTAATATTGTAGAAAAAGTTATTTTGATAAAATCATATATACCATTAATAAAAATTAATTTGATGTGAAAAGTAATGCCTAAACAGCAAACCTGCTCCAATCAATTATTTTTGTTGTTCTAAACGAGAAAAAGAAGTATATGTGGGTGGAAGAACTCTGTAGTGAAGTGTGTGGCATAAATATAAAGGGATGAGCAACATAGTCTTATTACACATCAATTATGGGTGTAATGAGAGTTTATGACTTAATAATAGTATATAATAACAATAAACAGAAAATATAATGTTAAAAAATATATCAAACGTATTAAATTTTTTAAATTAAAGCAAATATGTAATCATCAAAATATAGGCTATATAATAGATTATAAGTTATGTCCAATGTAGAAAAGAGTTAAAATGGTGTACAAACATTTATTGTTATAACCAAAATTTATATTACACTGTGTGGGCGGCTTTAGTTGAGAAAAAGAATTTCGTCAGTTTTACTTTTTGGTTTTATCAAGTTATGTTATGTATTATGTGGTGAACTTCATTAGTTCTTCATTAGTTCATTCATATTATGTTCATTTAAAAATAAATGTTATTATAAGAAAATGTAATGTGTTCTTTTATGAATAATAAAAATAAAAAAATGACATGACAGCGGCGACAAGGACTGTTCGAATTCACACCAGTTCAGAATAACCACTTGCGGAAGAAACAGTTCTCTCAACACAGAAGTAATACATTTTCAGTTATCCTAGTTTTAAATGTGTATATTTTTTAAGAAAATTTTTTATGTGCGGAAAATCAGATATATTCATTGCGCACTTGGGTCTTATACCATTTTTCTTAAAAACACAAAATATTACCGGTAACCAAAAGCAATTATAATCAAGTTAAAGGAATATTTCAGCGATTTTGGAAAGCAAATGTCAACAATATTTGTAACATAAGTGAGCAAAACTATTAAGGAATTAAAATTACAATTATCAGCTTGTGTATCAAATACAGATTTTACAACAGTGAAATCAACAGAAGGGAATCCTAACAATAATTATGTATTTAATAAATTTGATGTTGACAGTGGAAAATTATATTCAGTATATTGAACGGTTGGAAAATTATTTAACAATGAATATTAGAATGGAAGAGAAAAACAAAAATACTTTTAAATTATATAGGTGGTAAACATTATAGTTTATTATCAAGCTTGGTAGCACCAAAATCGGTTAGTGAAATAAAATATAAATAAATAATCAATTTGCTAACTGTAAATTTATGTCCAAAGCCAAGTCCTACTGTGGAAAGGCATAAATTGCATCTACAATGTAGAAACAATCAGAATCAATTTCAAGCTACATTGTAGAATTAAAGCAATATGTAGTTATATGTGAATTATGTTGTGAAGATTGTGAAGCAGAAAACCTAGAATTATTGTTACAATCCCAGTTTATTCAAGGAATATCAAATACACATCAGAGAGCAATTATTACAAAGTAGTGAAAAATACTGCTCTTTTACTATTTGCACTTTTGCTTGTAGTTTCAATATTACATAGCAAAATATCTAAAATGAAATCCATTAATGTTTACCATGTGAACCATCATCAGTCTTCTCAGGAATCATACCAAAAGAAACAACAATGACAACAGGAATCATTAGACTGAAAAGAAAAGATATATAATTGACAGTGTTTTCAGCTCGCAAGAATGAATAGATTTTAAACAGCTTGTCATAGCAGGTCTTTGTAAACATTGGGATAAGGATAATCACACTACAAGAAAATATAAAACCCATAGCAGTAAATTAAACTGTAAAAGGTGTTCAAAACAAGGACACAGAAAAAGTGTGCATAACCACATTGCTCAGAAATCATTCATCTCCTGCCAACTATGTTGAAATAAATAACCTGCTTGGTGAAGAACATCTATAGATTATATACAACTAAAATTTGATGAAACACAAATCTATATTCAGAAAATCATCAGAAAAAGCCAAATGTATTCTGAAAGCTCTGGGATCCAAGAAATAAAAAAGAGCTTGAATAGTTGTTAGGATTAATAGCACATTATTATAAATTCATCAGAGATGTAAACCCAATTACTCATAAATTAAGAGAACTAAAAAAGAAAAATGCAAAGTTCATATGGAGATCACAACAAGAAGTAGTATTTATCAAGTTTAAAAATATTACTGCAAGTGATGTTGTACTTAGACCTTTTGATCCTAAGCTACAAATCATATTAACCTGTGATGCATCTCCAGTGGGTATTGTTGCAATTATAGCACATAAAGAAGATAATGGAGAAGAAAGACCAGTTTTCTAAAATCACATTCTCTTAGCAGCACAGAAAAATCCCAGTCAACTGGATTGAGAAGCATTGGCAACATATTGAGCATTTAAAAAGTTGCAAAAATACTTTTATGACCAGAAATTTGTATTGGTAATAGATAATAAGCTTTTATATTATATATTTTATCATAACAAAAATCTGCCATCTATAACATCTGAAAAATTTCTCAGATATGCTTCCTATATGTCAGAATTCCAATATACAATTAGGCATAAGTCTACAGAAGAAATGTCAAATGTTGATTACTTCTTCTCCAGCAAAAATGAGGAAGTAGAGGAAGAAGAAATTAACCAGATCCAGGAGCTTTTTATTCAAACCATCAGCTTGAGGGTCATGTATAGGGATGGAATGCAGTATTTGTTTAAATTTTAGGTATTCTCTATGATAATGCCCCTAGTAAGGAACACATGCTCACAGATGGTGATGTGTGACAAGCGCCAATGATTATATGGAGAGCAGAGTGATGTATGGGATCTAGGCATTGTAGTAGCTTTTGGAGCGCCATGGAATAAACTTCATACTATAGTTTAGTCTACTAAGAATTATGGTTTTATAGAAATTTATTACTATTTTGACATGTAAATTGAGGATGTTTAACATTTTCAAACATTTAACCTTGAGCTGTGTTATATGAGGTCACCAGGTCAGCTGTGGGTTAAAATGAAGACCTAAGAATTTTATATTTTTTGAAGGGCTTATCAAAGTATTATAAAGTATTAATGGAGAGAAGTGAGTAATGTTTTGCTTCCTCTGGAATATTATGAGGTGTGTTTTTGAAGGAGAGAATATTAGTTCATTATCAATGGTCTAATTTTCAAGTTGTATGCATGTTTTTTGGATGGGTTGGTGGGAAATTAGGGTTTTGGGTGAGAAGATATTTATGTTATCCAAAATTATTGTATTGAGAATGAAGGTTGAATTAGTGAAAAAATGTCATTGATGTAGAATAAAAAAAGATTAACACTTAGAGGAGAATCTTGAGTTAGACTATTTGGGGTAGACAGTGGGAGAGATAGTCTTCTGAACTTTAACTTGGGTTATCTTCTCCTGTAAGAAATTTGTGATGTATTTTAGCATATTACCTTTTATCCCCATATGGTTTAGTTTTATTAGAAGATTGTTATGCCCCACTCTCTCATATGCATTCTCAATTTCAAAAAATAGAGAATGTTTGTTGCTTTGCAGTGAAGGCAGTTAAAATTTTTCTCTGTAAGGATAGAAGATGGTCAAGGGATGATTTACCTTTATGACCACCCATTTGGAAGAGAGAAAGAAGGTTGATGATTCCAAGATGAATAGGAGTCAATAATTAATCATTTTTTCCATAAGTTTAGCTGTGTAAGTGGTCAGTGAAATAGGGTGGTAACTGTCTAATGTATGATTTTCTTTTTTTCTTTTTGGGGTTGACACTACAACTGACTGCTTCCATTTCAAAGGTATGAACCCTGTTGTCCATATATGGTTGTATATTTGAAGGAGATGTAATCTGGCTGAATTAGAGAGGTGTTTTAACATGAGAGGATGTAAAAGGTCTGCACCAGGTGCTGAAAATTTTGTTTTATGGTCTAACTGAAAATTGAGCTCATGAATTGTGAATGGCTTGTTATATGGGTTTATGTTTTTAATAGAGATTTTTATCAGTTGTCCATTCTGTGAATGGAGGGTCATGTGGGGCAGTAGAAGGTTGTGTAGTAAAGTATTTTGCAAGTGGTTTGTAACTTCCAATGGGTCGGTGATGTTCTGATTAGATATTAATAAAGTAATAGGAGGAGGTTGGTTAAGATTTGCTATATTTTTTTGTTCAATTATAAGGGCTGTGAAGTATATCAAATAAGAAATTCAGAGCTCTAAAGTTAACAGCAGTTCAGTGCTTACAGAAAACACCAGTGACAACAACACATTGGAAGTGGCTCTACTTATGTAAAAGTGGCAATGTCAAATAAAAAACAAATAACTATACAACCTTCAGACAAATGTTCAATAATTAACCAACAGACACAGCTAGAATCTTCTACTGATGCATTCAATAATATTACAAAGGCATTAGAAAACCTTATAAAAGAAGTTCAGAATCTAGCTACTAGATTAAGCAAATTAGAAGATGAATGTAACCAGAAATCTGCAGGACAATCACTATTAATATCAGCATTAATTATAAAATGGATAAAAAGTGATAATATTTTCACCATATGAGGTGGCAACTAAATTTGATAATAATATGAATCCTTGGAAAACTACAGGTATTGATGGCATATCCCCTGGAGTTCTATGAGAACTCACAAAAAAAATGTGTAATTATGTTAATATATTTGTTTAATGCTTGCCTACATTTAGAATACATGACAGGCAGTTTCAAAATAGCACAAATCATTATGGTAAAAAACATAACAAACCAAATGCTGATGTAGGGTCATGTAGACCAATTTCATTATTGCCAACTACATCAAAGTTATTTGAGAAATTATTACTCAAACAACTATTGCTTATGGTTGAAGAGTATATACCAGTACATCAGTTTGGGTTTTGATGGAAGCACACCACAACTGGTCAAGTACCCAGGATCACAATGATAATATGGCATTCAAGGAAAAAAATTATTGTCCCATCTTCTTCTTAGACAGCACAAGCTTTTGACAAGGTATGGCATGAAGGGCTGACATATAAATTAAGTCAAATTCTGTCAGGTAACATCTGCTGTTTGCTCATGTCTTACTTATCAGAACAACAATTTAAAGTTCAACAAGAAAATGCTACTTCTGTATCCTATAACATAGAAGCTGGAGTACCACAGGGAAGTGTTCTTCATCCCATTTTGTATCTTTTGTACACAGAAGACTTATGGATGCACAAAATGATGACATCTACATTCACTGATGATACAGCTATATTAGCCATTAGCAGTAATCATTCTGAAGCTATAAATAAATTGCAAAACTCTTTAAACAGTGCATGAATGGGCATCAAACTGAAAGTTAAAATCAATGAAGAAAAATCAGTGCATATATCTTCACATACCAATGAACATATACATTATTTAGGAGGTAAACATGTTCCACAGGTTGACTCAGTCAAGTACCTTGGTATGCATCTGGATATGTGGCTGACTTTGGAAATACATGCCAGAATGAAATGTAAACAAATAAAAAAGAAACTCAACAGTTATATTGTCTTATTGGACAGAAATTGTCTCTAGACAAGGTACAAATGTCTACTGTATTGGCAGATCATAAAGCCAATATGGACTTATGGTCTGCAGTTATGGGCTGTACCAGCAGATCTTCTAGAGCAAAGATCCAAGCTAGGTAAAGCATAATATTAAGAGCAATTGTTGGTGCATGCTGTTATTTGAGAAATTATGATGTCAAGACGTGCCCATCCTGCTTGTAAACAAGGGGGTTAGAAAATTCACTACAACACACAGGAAGAGGTTGCATCAACATGTCAGTGTGGGAGCTACCAATTTAGTGGATACTAGTCAAGATATCAGTTGTCTTAAAGGACATCACCTGGCAGACTTATTATAAAATTATTAAATTCTATTAGATAAATAAATAGATTAATATAAACTAATTTTTGAAGTCATGGTCAATGGACTACTAACTTTAACCCATAAGCTGGCTAACAGGATGATAACTTGTTAGTAAGCTACACTTTGCTAAATTTGATGCTTATTTAACTTTAATGAGTTAAGATAACATTCGCAGATGATACTGCCATATTAGCAGTCAGCAGTAGTCACCTTGATGCTACGAATAAACTCCAATGTAGACTTGATCAAATTAGAAAGTGGACTACAGACTAGAAGATACAAATAAATGAACAAAAATCTGTTCACGTTTTGTTCATGCTACACTATGCTGACAACATGTATCAGGTATACTTGGGAAACCAACCTGTTCCACAGGCTAACTCAGCCAAGTATCTTGGCATGCATTTGGACTCTTGGTTATCTGGAAAGTCCATGTCAAAATGAAAGCTCAGAAGATCAAGCACAGAACAAGACAGTTATACTGGTTAATGGGAAGACAATCTGAGCTGGATGTGTCATGCAAACTTCTGCTATACAAGCAAATTATTAAGCCAATCTGGATGTATGGTCTTGCTATGTGGGGCTGTACTGCCACAACTAATCAAAATGTGATACAATGTCATCAAAATGTTATCTTATGTGCAATAGTCAATGCATATCACTACTCGCATAACAATGATATTCACTCCAATCTCCATGTGCCATTCCTTAATGTCATTAAGGAGTTTGCAAAATTGCACAGGCAGTGACTGCACTGTCATGTTAATGTGGAAGCAAGACAACTGCTCAACACCAAACATGAAACTCGGTGACTTCGGCATTGTCAACCTCTAGATTTAGTCACGTAAATATATAAATACTGTTATGCGGATAATGGATACATAGCCAATGGGTTATGTACTCCACACCTGTTCATACTTAATAGTTAGTAGTTAGTTATTAAGTAATCATGTCATAAACATAGATAATTATTTAGGTAACCAGATAAGATTGTATCATAGTTATGGCTGTTCAAAAAAAAAAAAAAGATTGTATCTTTATTTAAAATAAAAAAAAAAGATTAATGATGTTGAAGTGGACTGTGAAATAGTTGATACCAATCTAGATAATGATTCTGTCTTACTTGTTTGGATTAGGTACTTGATTTTTTAAAGGCAATTCGATCTTGAAGACTATTTGTTCTTTTGAATGTTCAAATGCATTTTCTTTTTGATATAGCATGTACTATATTTTTATTCCACTAAGAGACAGTATGTGTATTTGTATGGCTACATAATATTGGAATAGAATCCACTGCAGCTTGACACATTGCTGATGTGGTTATGGATGTTATCTGAAAAGGACTCATGGTCTTGGGTTATTAGATTAAATTTATTTTTATATTTGTTCCAATTGGCATTATGGAAGTGCAGGGACAATGATTGGAGGTGGGATATGGAAGGATATAAATATGGGGAAGTGGTCACTGAAGCATAAGTCATTGTAAACCAGTAAGTGTAACTTGGGGGAAAGAAATGGGAAACAAAAGGCTAAGTCAATCATTGAAAAATTTCCTCACACTGAGTAATGTGGGTGAGAGTTGAGGAGTATGAAGTAATTTTCTAAAATAACTAGTTAGTATATTACCACATGAGTTATTGGTTTGTGAACCCCAATGTAATGAATAAGCATTAAAGTCACCCAATATAATTTGTTGTTGTTAACAAAAGTAATAAAGGTATGGCTGAATATACTTATAAATCTCATTGAAGTAGTATTTGTTTAAGTGGAAGTGAGTTGTGAATAATAATAGATGATCCACCACATTTCTTTTTAGTTAATGTACATTTGGTGAACAAGTTGGATAATAACTTGGCATCCATTTGATATTTATGTAGTTTTCTGTTGTCAAAAACCACATTTCTTTGTGGCATTAGGTGCTACTCTCATTACAAATGCTAGATCCCCAATTTCTGATTCAGTTCATTGTTTATTCTCCTCAGTTTTCTTTTGATCTGTGTTGAAGGTTGTATGCCAAAGTTGTTTGTGATTAATGGACATGATGCTGCTTTGTGAGTTCTCTTTACAGATGAAACAGTGCAAATCGCTAGTGTTGATAAAAATTGTGTAATCATGGTTTTGATAATTGATTATGAAGAATGGAGGAATGGTAATTTCATCAAAATTTGTTGTGTAAAATTGCTTACACCAACTAATAATATGACCAAATTCATTGTCAGAAAGATCAACACACAATATGACAATTGGGGAAACAATGTTGAAGCTGATCATTTTAAGATGGTGTTTTAGTAAGTATTTGGGATTACCACTAATATATTGGATAAAACAATCTTTTTTGTAAGTAAAGATAATCATCTAGCTTTGATACAGTGATCATTGATGGTTGTGGTACCTCTAGCATTTTAAAATCAGCAAGATTTGAGAAATATCAATACTCAATTGCCACTAGTTCATGATACCTCAATAATTTTTTTTGGTTGCATAATACTAGGAAGAAGGGATTTAAAATAGTCCATGTATAGAAAAATTATCCCTTGGTTTTTTCTTCTGGGCAGTCAAATTCTGTGAGGGGAGCGATTTTAGGAATGGGATGTGATTTGACTATCTAAGAATAAAAAAATAAAATTATTAAAACTTCTTTATCCGATCCAAATATTAATTTATTAATATGATCAATTCCTTCACTCCTCTCCCCCAAATCATCCATCACAATGCCAGTCTCAATCAATTTGCATGCAAGATATTTGAAAAAGAAGAAACAAAACTAGAAAATGAGTGCAGATAACTGAAATAGCCCTATTCAGGGCTGCTCTACATTGAATATTGGATCTCACCTCCAAATCCTACAACTTAATATAGAAAGAATCAGCAGAGCCAAATGTGAATTTCTTGTGAGGAAATACAGCAATAAGGTAGATATCATACTCTTACAAGAAACACATACTATTTCAGATAGTGTGTCCCAAAGACAGAAAATTACTTATTTCACTTTGATCGCCACAGTGCACCATAAACAGTATGGAATAGCTAACTCAATCATCTCTTACAAGGTGAAGTATAAGGCATCTGAAAATAATGTATTCGTAATTGCTATCAAAGTTGAAGGATGCTACATCATAAACGTGTACAAACACCCAAGCGTCCAGTGGTCCATTCCTCTGCTCCCAGTCTTCAAAAACAGAATGTCCTTATATCTCTGAGATTTCAACAGTCATCCCCAGTGGTGGGGTATAACACAGAAGATGAAAATGGACAGAAATTAACTGAATGGATGGGAGCAAACGATTTCATGCTAGCATACAATGTCAAAGATCTGGGCATGTTTTACTTGTCAAGATGGAACAGACTGTATACCCCAGACCTTTGCATTCACTCAAAACCTACAATTGATATATACAACATAAATAGACAGATTGAATACAGATTCCCAAATAGTCAACATGTTATAGTGTTAGTAACTATGGGAGTGAAGATTCCTGTTTGTGAAGTCATAAATAAACCAAGATGGAATTTTGCTAAAGCTAACTGGGAAAAATTCTCTGCTGAGCTAGAGAAGGAGATAGTATACATTAAACCAGAAGTAACAAATTACAACCAGTTTACAAAAACTGTAATTCAATGTGCCAAGGACAATATTCCAAGAGGTTTGAGAAAGAAGTATGTTTCAGGCTGGAACAAGTTATGTGAAGACCTATATAACAATTTTGAAAAAACAGGCAATATAGATACCGCAAGCAAACTTATGCATCAACTGAATAGTCAACGTCACAAAAAATGGGTAGCTACAGTCAAAGACCTAAATTTCACACATTTAAGCAGGAAAGCATGGCAGCTACTGAGAAGGCTTGGCACAGACAGTGCAAAAGAAGTCAATAAAAGTGATAAAATCAAACCAGACAAAATAGCAGAAAGACTCCTAAAAATAAGTGAAGTTAAATCCGATAAACAAGTGTCATTAGAAATAAAATGTAAGCCACAAAAATCAAAAAGCGAATTACAGAACGATGATGTATCATCCCCTTTAATAGACAAACTACTTCCACAATTTTGGTCATGGCTTTAACTTTGTACATCGAATCTGGTTTTCAAAAATGCCTGAAAACATCAGCAGTCTTTATTGATCTTACTGCTGTCTATGACACAGCCTGGCACAATGACTTGCTCCTAAAAATAGCTCAGGCAGTTCTTAGTTGTAAAATTGTGACTCTACTTGGAAATATGTTGGCTGACAGAAGATTTGCACTGTATACAGGCACAGACCATAGCTGGTGGCGTACCATAAATAATGGACTTCCACAAGGTTCAATGTTGGTGCCAATTTTATTTAACTTGTATATACATGATCTACTGGTCCTCCAAGTGGAGAAATTCCGGTATACAGATGACATTGTACTTGTAACTCAAAGCAAGCACTAAAAAAATGGTGAGGACATACTCACAAAGGATTTACACGGCTTGGATGAATACTGTGCTAAATGCAGACTCAGGTTAAACCTGGTAAAAACAGAAACTTTGGTGTTCCACCTAAACTAACAGATGGCAAAAGCTAAAATACATGTTAAACTTAATGGTAAAGATTTGCCTTTTAACCCAATGCCAAAATATCTAGGCGTTGTTCTTGATCAAACTCTCACATACAAAGAGAACTCTGAAAAAATAGCTCAAAAGTGAAGACAAGAGTAAACCTTATCGCTTGCCATGCAGGTACAGCTTGGGGAGCAGAGACAGAACTCATTAGAACTGCTACACTAAGATATTCCAGAGTGTGGGTGCAATAATAGAGCTAGTTTCCTGCTGACGATAGAGTCACTGATATCAAGAGATGCATATTTATTATTAAAGTAGCTAATGATGGTGTTAATGATAAATGTGTTTATTTGGAGATGTTTATGTAAAAAAATTATAGCTGACCACCTGCAGCTATGAAATGCTGCTTTAATGTCAAAGTGAATGACAACTGAGAGAATTTCTTGTTTTAATTCCTGAAACTAACTTGTAAAGGGCGCTCTCTAGAGTCCTCTCTTGAACTCAAACTAGTTCTGGTAGAATATATTTTGGTTATCAGCGTCTTTTAACAACATATCATTAATTGCCCTTTCATATTATTTACCGATAGTATTTAATAATTATATAGGGCAATGTGGGTATGGGTCATTTCTTAGCTTAGACAGTAGCTTTATTTTTGTCACTTTTCAGCATTTAGAGAAAAATTGGAAGCATAAGTACTTATAGGTAATATAGTGTAATAAGAGAGGGCAGTTAGAATCTATAAATTTAATGATTTTATTTTTAATTTTGTCATAAGACAGATTTTTTAAATTAAATTTATGAATAATGTTCCAGATGTAGCATTCAATAACCATGGGTACCTTTCCGCAGTTGGACATATAGAGATGCAGCAATCGAAACCTGTAGGAAAAACTCATTTAGAAATGCTTTACATTTGTCATTATTATTAGCAAGAATAGTGTTATTATTGATTATGTCAGAAATTGTGAATTGCTTGTGTTTATTGAAAATGTACTTATATGGATGCCCCCATGCGGTGCATTAGTCCTTTATAGAGTATAGTTCTTTCTTTATATCATAAACCATAATTATTATGAAGTAATCTACTAAGTTTATCGTATAGCTTACTGCGTTTAATGTTCATTGAATCTTTATGGCCTGTAAAAGTAAGTTTTTTTATGTATTAATCTACCAAGATACTTAATTTTATCGACAAGACAGATCGATTTATCAGAGATTATATTTAATTTGTTAACATTGTTCGTTATATTTTTGTGACTAAACTCATAAATATACATTTCCCTAATTTACTTTCCTCTATTTTTAATAAATGTCTTAAAGCTGAACTCTTCCCGTCTGTTTTGAAAATTGCAGAGGTAAAGTTATTACAAAAACCAAATAAAAATAAGATGGAAGTTTCAGGATATAGAACTATTTCACTCCTAAACTAGTTTGGAAAAATTTATGAAAAAATAATTAATGCATACATAGTACAAGAAATTGATGAAAAACAAATCAAATTTTGGTTTTAGAAAAGACCATTCTGCTGAAGGAGCAGTTTAAGTTTTGTATGGTTAGTAACTATATATATATATATATATATAATCATTATCAGTGAGTTGTGTCACTCCATGCAGGGGTATTGTGACCTGATCTGCCACATGACTGACCAGGCTGCGCCAAAAAATACCGTCGCATGCGATATTTACACAATCGTGGAAAGTACGGCCAGTTGTCCTGTAAATCGCATCTGACAATCGAAGTGGTACACGATGCTCCCTTCTACCAGCCACCTACATCTTGAACTAACATCGCCTCTATATTTTTAGCTATAACTACATTACCAAAAAATCGTAGTATTCTACTGAGAATGATCGATTTTAATTTTTTTGGGTTACCAATGTTGTCCAAAATGGAAACATTGGTTCTCTTAGCGGTCTATGAGACACTCAGCATTCGTCTCCAACACCACATTTCTAGTGAGTCTATATGTTTTCTGTCGGCACTGCTTACTGACCAGGTCTCCAAGCCATATAGGAACATTGAGGAAACAAGGGAGTTCACTATTCGAATTTTAACAGCTTTACTAACTGCCAAGTCGGTCCAGATTCTATTCAAACGGTTTATTGCGGCTCGGGTAAGCTGGGCTCTGTGGTGTATCTCACTTTTCGGCCGCCGTTATTTTCTACTATAGAGCCTAAATATGTAAACAGGTTTACTACTTCAATTCCATCAATTTCTAGTAGTAGGGGGCAGTTATTCTTTGGATGGTTAATGATCATAATTTTAGTTTTGGCTTTGTTGACGAATAGGCCATATTTCACATTAATTTTTATTAACCAATTTAAAATATATGACATTTCGCGCACGTTTTTTTTTGCCACTAACGTTATGTCATCTGCATACTGCGGATTATTAATGTGCACTCCTCCAATTGAAATGCCTCCATCCCAGTTTAATGCACCATTAACACTGACGAATACCTTGCTCAGGATGAAACTTATCCGAGTAAGTATCTTTATTAATGCAAACTTTTGCCATGGTTTTTTCATATAACCGCTTGATCAGCTGCACAAGATGTAATGGTGCACCCATGTCCAGTATTATCGACCACATTTTCGACCAGTCCATGCAGTCAAATGCTTTCTTGAAATCAATGAAACATAGTATAGCTGGACATTGTATTCACGTGCTTTCTCAATGAGTAGTCTAAGATTAAGAATCTGTTCTCTTGTTGCCCTACCTTTTGTAAAACCGGCCTGCTCTGGCGGAATCTGAGTGTGCATTAAAGAGTACATGCGGTCATATATAATTTTGATCATCACTTTGCTTATGTGAGGTAATAGTGAGACAGTTCGATAATTTTCACAATACTCGAATAATCCTTTCTTATGTATGGTAATATAAGTCGCCAGACACCACTCTTCAAGCCATTCTCCCGAGAAACAAATCACTTTCCAGACATGGTAAATTGTTGTATAATTTGTTCACCGGCAGCTTTAAAAATTTCAGGGGGATCCCGTCTGGGCCGGGAGCTTTATTTATGTTCAAATATGCAATAGCATTCGCAACCCCATCTAGTAAAATTTTCGGTTCTGGTTCGACAAAATTTCCAGCAGAGTTATTAAGTGCAATGTTAACGATTTCATTTGTATCTTCTGCCGTGTATAGTTTGACGCAATACTTTCTCCATGCTTCAGCTACTTCTTCGGAGCCTGTGCGAATTATATGGTTTTCATCACAAATTGTTTCCTCATTTTGAATTCTCTTGCTACTAAACGTATTTCTTTGAAAAGGAAATGTGTTTCATTTTTATCAGCACGTGACTGAACCTCCTCGCAAATAGATGATAGATAATTATTTTTATTTTTTTTATTTCTGCGACTTAATTTATTAATTTTCCGTGGTCAGGTATTTATTTTTCTCTTCATAATGTTCATTACCACGAGGTAGGTTTCATCGTTCTTCAATGGCAGCTATTGTTTCATCCGAGAACCAATATTTCCACGTTTTAACTGATTTGTTCAACTGCGACGTGTAGTAAGCTTGTTGTATATTGTATTTTAATTCAGACCATTGCTGATAAGGTGATGTTTCGACGGATCTCGTTTGAGTTTGCATTGTTACAGTCTGTATATATTCATACGGGTGTGTCTGTATGACGGTCGAGTGATTACTTAGTGGAGAATTGACTCTAGTAACACCAACCTGTGCTCGGCATGGCGTAAGCGCCAAATATCTATAAGAAAACAGCTAATATAAAGAATGTAGCTTCTGTCTTTATATGCTTAGTATTATTTGATATATAGATATATACATACATATATATATATATAAATAAAATGTAATGTATGCTATCTGTAGGGTGTGTCCGTTTGTAACGTACGGCTCATTTAAGTTTAAATGAATGAAGAAGGAAAGATCGAACGTTTGTCTAATGTAATTGAATAATATTGGCCCATGAAAAAGAACGCATTATTAATCGAACAAGAATTAGAGTTTTTTAAAATACATTTCATCTTTTAAACTTCCGAACATATTTAATAGTCGGTCCGTTATGTTATCACTTTATCGTAGTGTGGGGGGTATCATCGACTTGGTTCGACTGTAATTTTTCTCTAATATATATATATATATATATATATATATATATATATATATATATACAAGTCGTGTGCGTCATTAAGAATCCTCGTAATTAACATTTATTCTTAATACATTAATGACATTTGCTACTCTTTACTATTTGGCGCTGCTGTACGAACGTATGTAATACACCGTGGTTGTAGTATACAAAAGTATGTTTTAATTGGCTGAAAAACAACGGCCATTAATCACGCTTCGCGTATACATCGTATGGCTGAATAAGAATCAAAAAAATGCGTATGTGGGTTACGGTTGGAATAGTTTTCGCGCAATATGTTTTATTTATTTCATTTATTTATTTTTATTTTATTGTTTATTTAATTATTACGAGATTTTTTTTTTTTAATAGGATGGTAAGTGTGTCCACACAAATTGTTCTCGGTGTCGTCGGGGTAACCGTCGATGCGATAGAATTATCAAATAATTTATGTAGATGGTTCAGACAGATCAAAAAGAAGAGATGTACCACTAATTCCAATGAACCGGGGCCGAGGTGTGTATGTCGTAGTAAGTATTAAACGCGAGCGTGTAATAGATATACACGTGTACTTATCATCTCCTAAGTTTATTTTCGTAATATAATTAATAATTAGTTTTGATAGTAGTGTCTTATTAGGACGTTTTATTAGTAGATTCACTCCACCACCACCCCGTTCAATCAAGACATCCTTCTTCTTCTTTCGTGTTTCGTGTTTTATAACGTACGCCTATGCATGTAACAACTATGACGTAGGTCTCGTTCTATTAAACGTAGAGGGGTTTTTAACTTCTGGGAGCGGATGCGTTATTTTCCTTATCAAAATTAAATAACCCGCAAGAGCTGAATTCGTGTTCTCGTGTATTAGATTATTATTACGATTTTATCGTACACGTAATAAAGACGGTGTTGTTAACGTTGTATATATATACATATACTGTATATATTTCAAATGATCTTATTTAGTTCCTTTTGTGTGCTACATTCGTTATTTTATCAATAAAATTTTTCCAACGTTTCTGTTCAGATTTTATAAAACAAAATTACGTCGCGATAACTGTATTCGACTTGGTAATGATTTTAGAATCGTGAAAAAAAATGTTGTACAATTCACTAGAAATGATTGTCAGTTTGACGACGATGATATGTTGGCTAGCGCTCTATATAAGTAAGTTGATATTTCGATTTTACTAGGTATACTAGTATGTTTGAACGATTTTATTATTAAATGATAAGAAAAAAAAAAGAGACGCTTTATAAGTCGATGGCTCGATGAATTATTAGACTATTTTTATCGACTAACGGCGTAATGATTAATATTTTTTCGGAGAATTTTTTATTAATTAATATTTTTAGAATTTCTTACTTTTATCTCGTACTGATCCGTCGAAACGATTATTTAAACAAAGATAAACAAACAAAACTATTCGAAATAAAAAGAGAGAGCCAGAAGGATTAATTTAAAAGGAAAACACCGAAATTTGAAATAAGGTTTTGTTGCAACAAATTTAACTGATTAATAAATGAGAAAAAATTATTCCGTACGCTGTAATACGTATATATGTATGTATCATATGTATATATATGTGTGTGTGTATGCTCGCGCGCGTAATAAGTTTGTTTTCATTTACTAATTAATTTTCTTATGTATTAATATATAAACATGTACATATATATATATATGTGTGTGTGTGTACAAATTAAATTATAAAAAACATTACATTAAGATCGAGAACATATTACTGGAAAGTGTGTTTTAAATTTACCATAGTACATTATACAATTTTATACGGCCCGAGTGCAAGTTTTATTTTTTAATATGTTCGTAATAAATCAAAATTTTATATTATTGTCATTATGGTGAACGATGTGCAATCTATACCATAATTAACTCGTGTATTAATATCTGTATATGTATTAATATTTATTTATATATACGTATATATAAATAAATAAATAAATAAATAAAGCCTTTATTTCGACAAAGGCCTTCCATCCATAAATATACTAACAATATTATATAACATATAAGCATGCATTAATAATAATAGTTAGACATCGTTATGAACACCATGTGACTGGCACGTTTTCTTCCATTCCGTTCTATCCGAGCTTCATCGTAACCGAATATAACCCATCCGTTGTTTGAAGTCATCTGTTCACCTGAACACCTACACTTCTGTTATTGTAATCTGAAATGCACTTGATTACATTTGCGGCCAAACTATTCTGACGAATCATGTGACCAACCCAATTCCATTTTAGGGACTGGGTTTCATGCCTTATGGTTTCCGAACAAATTCGGTCAATTCGTCTAATTCCAAGTACAGATCTCTCTATTGTTCCCTGAACACGACTAATTTTGTCAATATGTGCTGCTTTCATAGACTACGTTTGACCGCCACACAGCAAAATTGGTACGACGCATCTTTCCAGAATACTAATTTTTGCTTTTAGGTTAATTTTCCAGCTTCTATTTTTTAGAATTCCCTTTAAACTCAAAAATTTGTTCCATACTGCGGTGTCATTTCTTGGTCCATCCAATAGTCAAATGATATGTACTGGTCCAAATAAATTGCTTCCTGCACATATTTCAATTTTTATATAAACATATAACAAAGTATAAATTTCAATCTATGCACAGAGCTCTATTTTCTTATCTAAAATTTTGCACATGCCTTTTTTACGAGTCGATCTTCCAGATAAATTTTGGTATTTTTATTATTATTATTATTATTATTATTATTATTAGTCGCACGTCATTGAATATATACTGTTACAATAACCTACAGGGACTATATGAAAATTGTGTGCAGATCACGTTGTGTACATCATGGAACACCATTTCACCTATGGCGTTTAGGAATTATTGATAGCTCGACTTGCGATTATTGCGATTCAAAAGGGTTAATAGAGCATATTATATGGCAGTGTGACAAATTTTTAAAACTTGACTAAAATTGGCAAAAAGGTGAAAACGTGACTAAAAAAAGAAAAAAACAAAAACAAACCCTAGAATGGTGCACTGAAAATACTAAAGACGAACGTATTCATCGTACTACCGATAATGCTTACGAAGCTGTTCGAATTCGTTTACCTACATTTCATCGGAGATCCCCACTTTGTTGTTATAAATAAAAAAACTACTATATACAACTACGAAACCGTTGTTACAAAATTTCGCTTAATGCCAATGCTAGGATTTGAGATATGCATTCTCGTCTAAAGCTGGAGCTCTTATTTTTCTGCATAAACAAGCTTGCCGGAAAGTTTTATAAAAATTGCAAAATACTCGAAAATGAATTAATTAAACCCATAGAGGACTATAATATGGCTTAGCCTACGTACTCGGTACTAATATAGCCGAATAAAACACCGATTTTTTATTTAATTTTTCTTATTTCGTGTATTTATTTATGCTTTAAGCAAATTAACTGTAATCAATTTTTCAGCTTAATTGCATTTGGTTCTGTTTTATTGTTGTTGATTTTCTTCAAGACTACTTCACAGTATACGACGCCCTTTGTTCTTATTATATTTAAAAGTGCTAAGGTGTTTTTTTTTTTTAAATGGGGATGCCCTTACAGCCTATCCAACGTGATACTGTATTTACTAACTCATATTTTTATAAACTCGGACAGCTCTAGAAATATATCACTATGTCCGGAAATAGATGTAATACGATACGAGCGCAGAAATTTAAGGTACAGTTCAGAGCGTAATGTTATTAAGGGCATTCGAAGAACACACGTGATCAGGATTCCATATAGCATATCGAGAATGTAAAGTAAGGGGTTTCTGTAAGCTGCATAAGGAACAGGCGGTTCGGCAACAAGAAACGCCCGAACCGCAATCTGCTGATAAGTACAATTCCTCTCCGCTTAATGTTTTTAAAAAGGCAGAACCGTGGAAATCTAGGAAGAGACGGTTGCAATTAATAGTACCTAGTAAGAGGCGACTGCTCTATACACCTCGTATATGTCTGTTCCCAGAGTTTCTTATGTTCCGACTGTATAAATCAAGTGTACTAAAGAGAATACCACACCACCAGAAGACTCGACTTTAGCTAATGAATCCACCAATTTCATTGTGTATTCTTCGATATCCCAGTACCCATAAGAAGGACACAAATATACTCAAATTTTCCAGATGATTAAATTTCAACATGATGAATGAAATCAACGAATCTGACGGCTTCTATTTGTTTTCAATAACCTTCAAAATGCTTTGCGAGACGTTGATAATGAGATAATTACTTGGGAAGCTCCATATCAATTAAGAATAATAAGAATAGAAATACTGCTACACAATCAGCGGTAAATGTGGAACAAAGATCACATAATTCGTGCGCTCTGCTAATATTAAGAGATGGGATGAAAATTGCTGCTCCAGTTCCCTGAGCCGACTTCGATTCATCTGTATAAATAAGTATGCGTGTACGAAAATTCTCAGTGATAATATTGAATATAACCCGGATCAGTGACCGATGATAAAAAACGTAGTTCTCAGGAGAGAAAGATGGTCTTTTATTGGAAAAATTGTATGAATACGATAATATAAATTGGAGAGGGATATGAATTCGCATAGTATGTGCCCGAAATTCCAATCTAGGTATAACTGAAGGCATCTTATTATTTGAAAACCGCCATATTGATGTAAATGTGATGGAATAAATTATATATCGAAAGCGATCTATGTTCATTCATCTAATCAAGAGTTTTAATACTAAATAACTGCATCTAAACTGTAAGGAAAGAATCGTATACTCTGCCAGAGGTGCTTCTAACCGCACTCAAGCTTATTTAATAATGATTCAGATGCCCATTCGTAAAACATACAACCATACTCCATTATAGACCGAATTATTAGTAATCTATAAAGAATTAAGAGTATGAAAGGATCACCACCCCAACGAGTTATTACATAGAATGTTAACTACGCGATTAATAGTTGTCAGTAGATTATTAGTATGTGGCCAATGTAACGTGTTATAATTTCCTTCTTTAAAACTAATACACTGTCGAATGTTAATAATACGTTTAATAAATTATTTTTATTTCTTAATTTAATTATTTCTAATTTTTCCGATAATTTTCTTTTTGTATTTTATATTGATATTATTGCGCTTGTCCCTCAAGCAACCATTGCGTCTTTTTGATAGCCGAGGTATCCGAGATATTTACTTATATTCAATATTCATTATAGATGTTCCTGGCCTTCTTCTTAGTCTTTTGTCCTAATAACTTTATCCACTATTACATATTTAATAGGGTCGTTACGTCTTATTACACGGTCTAACAGTTTCGTTTTTCGCTTTTTTATTATATTGTCGATAGCCGAGGCATTCGAGATATTTACTTATATTCAATATTCATTATAGATGTTCCTGGCCTTCTTCTTAGTCTTTTGTCCTAATAACTTTATCCTCTATTACGTATTTAATAGTGTCGTTACGCCTTATTACACGGTCTAACAGTTTCGTTTTTTGCTTTTTTATTATATTGTCGATAGCCGAGGCATTCGAGATATTTACTTATATTCAATATTCATTATAGATGTTCCTGGCCTTCTTCTTGATCTTTTGTCCTAATAACTTTATCCTCTATTACATGTTTAATAGGGTCGTTACGTACATGGTCTAACAGTTTCGTTTTTCGCCTTTTTATTATATGATTTATTATTGAAATTCTTTTTTCACTTATTATGTCTCCGTTGAATTCGATTAATTTACCGCGCCGTTAACCACCAGTTTTCACAACCGTAATTGAATACACTTCGAACGTGTGTTTTTGCAATTTTTTCTCATTTGTTAATAAAATAGATCGAATAGTTGAAGTTATCAACAGTAGTTTTGAACAAAGAAAATATTGTACTGCGATATTCCTGGACATAAGCGTTTGACAAAGTGTTTATTATTTGAACTAAAGAAAAATAATGTTATACGCTATTTAAATCTTACTGAACAGATACGTTCCGGTAAATACTAATGATGATTATACTCAAATATATATATAGTATACATTCTTCTGGTGTGCATCAGGGTAGTGTATTCGAGCCGGTACTATACCAGATTTACACTTAACATTTTTTCGGACAACATTAAAACTACAGTAGCTATGTTTGCTGACGATACAGCAATATTATTAAGTCATCATGTTCATAATATCGCCGTTGAACATATGCAGTCTCATATTAATCATATAGAGAAATGGTGTAAATCATGGAAAATCACGGCACATGGATCTAAATCCACGTTTGTTCTGTTTTAAGGGAAAAACATCGATCCGCTTTAACGATAAAATAATCCCACAGGTTAACCTGGAAAAACCATAATCTAGCTAAAAGAAAACAACTTGAACTTAAACTACGGAATATGACCTGGTTAATGCATTGGAATTCGTTATTATCAGTTAAAAATAAACTGTTAATATATGAAGTTATCTTAAAACCTGTATGGACATATGGGATTGAAATCTGCGGAATAGCCAGTAAGATTAATTACTCGATTCCTGTCGTCCGATTCCCAATTCTCCGTATATTCTAATCTAATCTAAGCTAGTTAATTATAGGTAACATATTTCATGAAATCCAAAACAATTTTCGATGCGAATTTTTTTTTGCTGTCATTTCACATAATATTTTATTAAAGTAATAAATAATTTTCTAAAATATAGAGTAACCTTGAAATTATACTATTACTTATATAAGTAGTTGACGTTACTGTCAATTTTAACGAAAGTATAAAAACAAGGAAATGTGTTTTCAATGATTATTTCAGCGACTCAAACGCTAAAAACGTAAAGTTGCTTTACGGAATCCATACTGTATCTGATTATATGGAGTCGTAAATAATCAGAAAGTACCAGTTGCTAACTGCGCAAAATACTTCAAACTGAATGCGGATGCTATGTTAACTCGGAGAGCTCACATCGACGTAGATTAGGCGCAAAGTACGTCAAATGTATTGGATCATAGGGCGACATTTCAAAATGAAGTTCAAAATAAACGACTAGTTTATTAGACTATTATACGGCCAATTTGGACGTATAGAAACCAGCTATGGGCTTGCACCAAAGCTTCAAACGAGCGAATTTTTCGAGTGATTCAAAATAAATTCCTTGGTAATCAATGCCAGTTCGTATCAACGAAAGGAATCACTGCATACCGATTTAAGAATTACGCGGATTAATGAAGTTATCGCTGATTTGACTTACCGACAGGATAAAAGACTGTAATAATCCGAATCCAGAAGTCTCAGTACTCTTACATATTGATCAAGAAGTAAAACGCCTCAAATGTTTTAAACCCAATGACACCGAGTGACATCCTAAATATTGATTCAGTATATAAGGATATATACGTATAAATAGCAAAGTCTAGTCGGTAAGCTGTCTTTGTAACGGGCAGTAATCTTATCCATTAATTGCAATTATTACTTATTTAGAATTATCTCTAAGTTTATAATATTTATACAGAAAAAAATTACACGAATATTTCTCGAAGAATCGGAATCGCCCATTACTAATTTTAATTGTTCTAGGTTGGGGGTAGTCGGTATTTCCCATTGACAACACGATGTTTACAGGAAGGTAGCCGATTTTAATTAATTATTATTGTTTTTCGTCGATAAAAGTGAATGTTAACGTTAGTTACGTCGTGCAGTAATGAATTATAAGATTTATATTAATCCGACGCCACGTGTTTTATTTTATCTGATAAATAAATGATTAATTGAATTACTTTATTCGATTCGACTTAAATTTTCTGGCTTCGCCAATTTTTCCATTATTCGAGGTCACGTGAATATTTAAAACGTCGTTCCGGTCTTACTCGAGATTTTTGTGTTTTTTCTGTTATTTTTGAATTTTTAAATTAATTTCGAATAGGACGCTTACCGGATGATTTATGAATGTTCTCCTGCTAGGTTATTAAAGCAACCTTGTTACTATCATTACTACTGTTTACAATACCGTCCGCTAAATTAGAATTTCGAAAGAATAGTAATAGTAATGGTAATAATAAGTACTGGTAAGTAGTAACATAGTAGTCAGAATTTTTGTATGTGTAAGTGATATGAAATATATATCACGAGTCGAATCACTAGGAAGTAGTTAGAACGCATTTAAAACAATCTGTAAGATCTCATAAATTTTTTTATCCTACGCTAGACGGGCACATATTTGCACGTTATTATTGCTAGTTTTGTGTTGTAACGAGACCAAATATTTGACAAACGTCACGACGGTTATTAGAAAATAGGGTACGTTGAAAGATGCGTATCATTTCGATATAATAAACAGTTTTCTATCCCTTAAGAAATGAAGTTCTAGAAAGACGAACTGTTATGATATTGCGTTAGCATCAAAAGTTACGTTTTTAACCTATTGTATTGTGTGTGTATGTTTGTTTAACGTGTATCATCTGGTATATATGTATACGTTGTTTTTATATATAATGATCTTTATATATATATATATATATATATATAGGTAATTCATATGTGGAAAAAAAGATGTAATATTTTAAGTGTGTGTTTGAAAATGACGTAACTGACGAAAAGCTTCGCGATAAAAAACTTTTAGTGATTAAATGGTGTTATATTTTGTTTGGTTTATAATTAATAAAATCACTACTCTCCAATATATTCAACATTATATATATATTATATATATATATATATATATATATATATATATATATATATATATATACATCAATCAATCATCCGTTTTATCACCGTGTTCAACATTATATATATTATATATATATATATATATACATCAATCAATCATCCGTTTTATCACCGTGGGATCCTAACCATTATTTTCTTCATTTGAAACACAAGACTGCGTCATACTCTGTTTTGCGCACAACGAAAGCATTGAAGATGCTTCAATGAGTTCGTTGTGCGCAAAACGTACGCATACGTTTATTTGAATGTAACACACGCTGTTGATGTTAAGTACAAAATGAAATATAACCGTGGTAAATTTGAATTTTCTTATCTATGACGTAAATTTATTTATATTGAGAATGCGACCTGTTATGAGTGTATGTTTTGATGCACAAATGCACATTAATACATCCATACCTACTCTTGAGTATCATGCATAACCTATATATATATATATATATATATATATATATATATATATATATATATAAAGGTGTTGAATATCAATTTTTTCAATTTCATAATAAGTCGGTTGTACTGTGAAATCCATTTGCACTGTATCATATACTAGTTTTTATATTAATGAGTATTTATATATACCTCCTCCTAGGGGGTACCTAGACAAACGAGGTACTCTGTAATCGGTAGAAGGGACGCCGTTCACAAATGGTAGATAGTGAAATGGTCTCTAAATATAGAGTTTAAAACTCATAGGAGAATAAACAACCGCCAACTATGAGCGGTGATGTATCGATTTACAGTAGAAAAGACTTTGAGAGTTTTGAAAAAAAAATCTGCATGAAGCTGTTAAAAACATCGTATCACAGCGAGCATGTTAGCTGTAGTCATAATTACACTTTAAACCCAAAAGCTTTTGTTCTATATTGGACGGCTCCACAATTAGCTTTGACTTTCATATAATGCGACATTATCCTTCTGAAAAAATATGACAAATACAAGAATAATCATAACTACTGCATCCAAAGGATATACAGGTATATCAGACATTGGATTGTTATTGATGACCACGTTAATCGACTCGAGCCGCGTCGTTCTTTCATGAGAAACGAACTTAGCAGGATGGAGTATACTTGTTAAAGATCATGAAAACGAAGATTTTCCAGGAAGAATAATAGCAGAATGTTAAATAAAGGAAATAATTAAATGGAAGTCAGACTCGAAAAGTATAGAATTATTTTAAAAAGTGAAAAATTAGAGGAATTAAAGATAGATATGTTAAGGTTGAATTAACACAATCGAGAGACTACAGGATAATATTCAGCAAATAGAAAAAGAAAAAAAAAGAAACGAGAGAGTGGGCTTCATACTAGACAAATAAAGTGAGAAAAACGTCAAAACAATTGCGGTCATAATAAACTATAATTTAATGATGACAATGATGCAAACATAATTGGGTCTAACAGCACTAATTCAGGAGTATACAAGTTTTCATAATGCGGAGGAGGGCCGCCTGACGAATATCCATTGGTAAATGAAAAAGAAAGGAAACTGGTGGAAATAATACAATGAAGACAAGAATGGCTGCTACGACGCATACCGTGTCGCGACGCCTTTATGGCGGTTGTAATGGAGGGGAAATTAGAAGGAAGAAGAAGTGTATAATATACTTTATACCGAATAATAATTTAAATAAACTTCAAATGATATATTATTTAAAATTTATTTTATTTAATGCATTGTTACGTTTGCGTCTGTGTTAAAATATACATTTACATAAAGATAATTTTAATAAGAAAATTAGAATACAAATAACGATCGAATAGAAAGTGCAATATGCACAAACTATAATGTTTGTTATCTATTAATTTTGCGTGATTCAAGCGTTTTCATTTTGATTAATTTTCAATCTTATTCTCCGGATCTAACCATCAGCTTCTTTTTTCTTCGATCGCCAGGACTAGCAGCAGTACTAGCACTAGGGATTAGCTGCCTTTACGATCAACCAGCTCTAGCCTTTCCTCATCTTCAGCTTGATCGTATTATTTCCATTTTGCAAGTGTTCTACATAATTCCTAACAACGTTCTACATATATATTTTTATGGAAATTGTAAATTTTCAGCTCGAAATATTAAAACATTAATTCGCAAACTTGAACACGTATTAAATAAACAAATCGAATCAAAGTAGTATTCTCTTGATAACACGAGTATGACCTAGTTACATATAAATATAATCAAGTGAAGGCGTCTTTAGAATTTATCACGGTAAGATCAAGTGATACGATGTGTTACAACACCGCGATAAAAATGAAAGCAGCAATATAATAGTAATAATAATAATAATAATAAAATAAAATTGATTTTAATTTCAATACAATACATCAGTACATTTTAAAATGTGATAATGAAAAGAAGAAATATAAAATAAAAAATAATTACAAATCAAAAAATTAATTCATAAATAAAATAAAACAAGTGACATAACATTCAAATGACATCGGACAAACTAATAATAATAATAACATAACATTCAGATGATATCGAACACATTTTTTTTTTTAAATTATGTATATGAAATTAAAGGAAATAAAACCGCCTATGCGCAACACTGCGCAAGCGGCGGCTGGATTATTATTATAATTTTAACTTATTAGAAATCCACATAACCTTTATATATAGAAACAGGTACGCGACCTTCTAGAGGAATAAATGTGAATTTGTCCCTACTAGAAAATACGTCAGCTATTGATGAATGTAAAATTTCATTTTAATTTTTCTTACAAGTCTGATATAATTAATTAGTTTAAAATGCCATCATTTAACACTTTTCGCGTCTTTGCAGCAGATGCATTTAGTTAACAGTTTCATTTGCCTTCTTTTGTAATTAATTATGTCAGTTTTTGTTCTTTACGCAATGCATTGTACTCCGCTGCTTCAGTATAAATTGACTGCAACCTCATTCTTGTCTTATTATAATGAGGAACTATCGCCTTTGTTGTGCTTCCTGACTGATTCTATTCATTATCCATGAATATGCTAAACTTATAACCATTTTGGAAAAAAAAAACTGCAGCAAAATTAACGTATATAAATCTGATATAGAAGTTTATTTTCTTACATTTAAATTCTCATTCATGATTATTCTCTTTAACACATGTTTTTGTAAAATTTCAATCGGTTTAAAGTGCAATATTCCATACATTAAGACCGCTTGATATGTATATATAATGCGAGATAAATACGTCTTAAATTGGAAAGTATTGTTTTGGATAATAAAAGTGATAATTCAACTTTCTCAATTGTTTAGAAATATAAAACGAATAAACATTCTATGTTAATCTACTGTCTATTTGAATCCATAAGTATTTAATATTATCTCCTCTAAGTATTATATATCTAAATAAATACTTTTTTTTTTTTTTTTTTTTTTTTTAATGGGGATGCCTTTACAGCTTACCCAACGTGGAACCGTAATAATCACTAACTCATATTCTTATGAACTCGGACAACTTCTCGAGAAAAGTCGCTATGTCCGGGAATAAATCTAGATTCTCAACATGCAGAAGGGACATTACATTATAAGGAGGACCACCACGAGATGCGTAAAGTAATTTGAGATACAGTTCAGAACGTAATGCTGTTAATGAAGGACATTCGAAGAACACGTGATCAGGGTTGCAGACTAAACGACCAGCATGTAGAGGACAATACGGGTTATCTCTAAGCTGCATAACGAACAGGCGGTCAGGCAACAAGCAATGCCCAAACCGCAATCTGCTGATAAGCACAATTCCTCTCCGCTTGATGTTTTTGAAAACGTAGAACCATGGGAACCTAGGGAGAGACGGCTGCAGCTGATAATACGCAGTAAGAGGCGACCGCTGTATGCACTCCATATATGTCTGATCCCAGAGCTTTTTATGAACAGACTGTGTAAAGTGAATGACGTCACGAGAAGAAACTGAAGAGATATATTTTATATTTCTGATAAGCAAATTGTATCAGACTATTTTTCATTTTTTTATTTTTATTTTATTTTTATAAATTGTATATCTGAATTCGTATTTTTACATTTTATATTTCTTATATATTGTGTATATTTATATATTTTTATATTTTATTATACTATATGTTCACTTGGTAATGGCTTAATAGCCGAAAAGCTTTGTGATTTTTATAAAACATTTAGCGATTTTACCTAATTTCTTGTTGTTTACTTTAAGTAACTTGTTATATCTGCCTAGTGAAGTACCTTTCCAAATCTTGAAATCTTGAAATCTTGATTTGAGTGTATATTACATATTTTGTTTGAGCGACATTAACAACTAACATATTATCTTGTAGCCAGTTGTGGATTTTTGTTTATATTACATTGTACAATGTCTTGAAGTTTATCAGGAAACCTGAAATCAAATGAAAGTATCATCAGCGCAGCTAAATATTTCCCATCAACAACTAAGTTGCATAAGTGTCATTTACATAGATTAAGAATAGATACGTACCAAGTAGACTACCTTGCGGTACTCACAAAATTTGTGTATTACTTTCATCGCTGTATTCATTGTTTATTTTGACGACGTATCTCCTGTTCTCAAGATTAAACCAGTTACGTATAATACTCCTAAATCCACAATTATACAATTTTCTTAGAAGGATTTTGTGATCAATTACATCAAATGCTTTACATAAATCGAAATATATTGAGATGAAGGATTTATACTACAATGCATGCAGTTTTATACGATATGTGCTCAAATAATGTTTCATCGGTACTTTTTCTCGAGATAAATCTGTATTGATTAACGCTACAAAAAAATTATTTTCGTAGATAATTCGATATCAGTTCTTTTATGCATTTCTCGAATATTTTTGAAAGCGTCGATAATGTACAATCTGGTCTATAATTTTCTTTGCATTTTCATCGACAGGCGTTATAATTTTTAGTGTTAGTATCTCAGGAAATTTACCAGATGTTACAGACTCGTTAAAGGGATACGTTAAAAAGGTTCTAAGAACGGGTTAAGATTATCTTTTATTAATCCTATGAACATTTTGTCATCTCACTTTATATTTCTTTGTTTCTTTGTATGCGTTACGCGTCTCAACATTTAAGGGATATTTAAACATATCTGATGGTGACGGTGAAACTATATTCCATAAGTTGTTATTCTTCTTGTCTGTTCTGTTATTAATTAATTTTTCGAATTGTTTAAATTGAAATATATTTGTTTACTTGATTTCGTTTTTTTATTACTTTTTTTTCAATATTGTTTTCTGGATTCTGCAAAAGTTGTATACTGATGGAATTTTAAATTTTTATTTACTGTCGAAATGTACGATATCCAAAAGTAAAATATAAAATATAAAAATATACAAACACAAAATTTTTTCAAAAAACACAATTTTACAAGTATAAATGAAAAATAAGTATTTGAAAAAATTTATACTTGTAAAATTTTGATTTAAAAAAGAAAAAATGTTATCACTTGATAATGGTGTGTAAACGCCGAAAAGCTTTGTGTTTTTCACAAGAAAATAAATGTTAGTGATTTAACTAATTTTCCAATTGATTTTATATTTAAAAAATCACTACATTCCACAGTATAAAAAATTAAAATATATTTGCTAAACTACTAGTATATAAAAAATTTAGTTTTAAATCTTTCAGATATGCTTATCTTAAGTGATAATATAGTATTTATACACGCATGATTGTTGAAATTTACCAGGTTAATTGCATAATCATGAATTCTTTAATTATTTTCTTTCCCTTCTCAAAAAGTGTAATTATTAACATCAAAGAAAATGTGCTGATTGATAAGCTATTAAATCCATACGTACACATCAAGTTTAAATAATCGTTGCATGCATGGTGCTTCAGAAGATCCATATTTATATCTCCGATAAATATCATTAAATTATCTGTATTATTTAAAATGTTTTCTAACTTACTTAAAAAATCCGAAACTGAAGACACGAAAACTATGTAGTCCGATCACAGATAGAATTTTATTATTGTCTAATTTAATTTTTAAATGTATTATATTGCCCCATGATAAAACAGCGCTTTTATTTTGAAATATTAAACCGTGTTTTATCTAAATTAAAATTCCTCCCGAACACTGTGTATCTGAACATTGTGCATGCAAGTTACAACCTACTCTACTTATAACGATTTACTTCATCACCATTAAACCATGTTTCGATTAATATGATTAGATCTTAATTTACACCGCAACCTCAAGGAACGTTAAAAATTCATCATAATGTCTACATAGACTTTGAACGTTTGAAGTAAAAGTTTTAATTAAACATAAATTTATAGGAGAGAACATTTAACTAGAAAATTATGCAATAAAAATAATAAAGAGAAAATTCTATTCACGCGTGTCGTTCCTGAAGATATATGAACTCTGAAACAATCATATAAATTTTTTATATTCTTTCTTTAGTTAACATTGAAATTTAATTTAAAAATAATAATAAAGAATTACAAATTAAATATTTTACGATTGACACATACATACCCAATAAATTATTTATATATATATATATATATATAAATGTAAAAAATATTACTTAGATTCGCAGATTATGCAACTTTAATCTCAGCTTCGGGAAAACATTTACAAACCATGTTCAAAGAACACTTGGAAATAAATTTTGAAAAAATTAGTTTACTTACAAACGGATAAAAAAAAACAAAAACGAATGGAATGATGATACATGTGGGTAGACAACGTTACGTATCTGGGCCAAATAATATCGTGTACAGATGGAACGTATAAAGTACTTCTTAACCGCAGAATATTGGGATAGAAAAATTTTTGGTCCTTAAAGGAAAGGCACAGATCTATAATACGTTTGTCCATCTTAAGGTGCACTAACATGGTCACTAACCATTAAACAAAGTAATAAAATACAGGCACTGAAAATAATAATGACTAAGGTTGGATAAAGTAAACAATAAAATACTCAGAGACAAGCTGAAAACGGAAGCGCATGAAATGAAGTGGACTTTGGCTGAACGTGTTATTGAAATGAAAACAAACAGATCAGGAAAAGGTTGAAGAAAAACAGAAAACGAGATGGAGGGACGGTGTTGACAAATACGCAGGTAAGGTTTGGATGTGTGAAGCACCGAAACAACTGTGAGAAAAATATGTGGACGCCTGTAGATTAGAAGAGGTCAATGCTCAACAATGGACTTAATTTTCCTAATATAAATATCCTTTTTATCAGGCTTCAGTAAATTAGCATGAAACAAGTAGAGTGTACAATATCGTAAATGATGTTTTAAAAAAATGGAAATAAAGTCCATGTATATATATATGGTTTAGTTTTGTAATATGCGTAATAATGTGCATAATATACTTAAAAATAATTTTTTTAAAAATCGATTTCACGTTGTTTCTTATAATGATAGACGCAAAATTAGTCAATAAATAAGTAAAGTCCCATGAAATCGAATTTTGATCGAAGACACTGCCCGTTGATCCCCGGCTAAACGATGTGTATCGAGTACAGAGTGGTTTTTCATTGCTTTCCTTTACTTTTACAGCAATCTGATAGTTATTTATTGACCAATTAGAAGTATTAGGTTACATAGAGATATTTTTACCATGAAAAATCTCGGTCTCACTTGAATTCAAACATAGATCGTCTGAGCTGAACGTTTGACTATTAATCGCTTTATCGTCACGTCCATAAAAAGTAATCAATTCAAAAATGTGTGCTTTTCATCTAATATAATCCGGAAGGTGGGTCCAAATATGATATACGAAGTCCTTAAAAATGACAACTGCGACGTTTTAAGGATTGTTTTCAAGGATTTTTCCTTTTATTTGAGAGATAATAGATACTAGAACCAGCAAGAGATATTCTCTTTTACCGATCCGATCTTTTTACAAGTCGACATAAATAAGAAAAACGAACAATTTTAGTTGTCATCGTTTATTCTAATATTAACGAAAAATGTTTTTGTATGTTTTGTTTCCTATTAAAGAATCCAGGCTTTTAACGTCAACTTGTGACGCGATTATTTCGGAATGTCCCTGATGAATTTAGTTGTTTTTTATGTTTTGGAAGTTTACCAAATTATAGATTCTTAACGAACGTCACGTAAAATGATCCGGTGGTAGTAACATATATATATGTGTACATAGTCGTAAATCCATTTGTTGTTGAATACTGAGTTACTCAGCTATGTGTAATGAATATATATGAGAAAACAAAATACAAACTACAAAATATATATATATATAATATATATATATATATATCGGGAAAATACGTGATTGGATACGTAATATTTTATTTTGTTATCGTAAGAATAAGGTTAGGCACGTAGAGGAACAGACAAAGAGACAATTGATGAGACTGAGGAAGTAATATTTATGGTGGGAGTCGTTACGAGTGCTGAATTTAAAAACATAATGGTTAATACCGTATTGATTACTGATGATTTCCTTTCTTTATCAGTGTACGTATTTAATTATTACATAAATCGACGGTGGTCAACAAAAGTACGTTTTAGTTATATGTTCTAACGTCAGATTAAATAATATTTTTATATATATATATATGTCTTTTGCTGATATTTATGTTTACCAGCTCCGCACCTTATTACCACCCAATTTGGGATTTGTGTCGTCGATATTCTCTGCATAACTTTATTCTGAAGGTTTTTTCTTGATTTCAATCATGGCAATGACGACAATCATCACATTTTGGCGTATTCAGTTGTAATACGCGAAGTAATTTTTAGCCGTATATAATATGTAATTCAGATTTTGCCGATGTTTAATTGTACGTTATGAAATAATTTTGCCAATTTATTTTCTATGCCACAGTTTATTAGAAGTTAGTAATTTATCGAGGAAAATACCTGTGAAAATTTTATGCATTCTAATTTCTGTCCTTAGAAGTTGAGTGGAATTTGGTAGTGGTTTCCATTTATAAATATCCACTACAATATCCTTTCACACTCGGAAAAAGAATTTCAGTTTTGGATAGTTAAAGCTACATTATATATTAGTAGGGGTGCCAGGGTAGAGGCCTGTGGTTGACTACACCCCTAGAAATTAGTGAAATCTCTGATACGTTGATAATTATTTATAACGTTAATTATTCTCGCGTATAGTTTAATATCGGTAGTGGAATGTTTCTACACGCCGTACAATGTCATAAGCAGATGTAATATTCGCAAATATCACGAAAAAAACCCTTTACATGATGTGCAAATCTGGCTACTTGATTAGCGAGTGACTTTTCAGGTCTGACGCTAGTCTGTTCCAATGATAAAACTCCAAAGCAACAAACGCGCGTGTAAATAATTTATTTTACTTAACACACACGTGTGGTCTATAGCTCTTAATGGTGCTGAAACTTGAACGAAAAATCGGGAAAGATTGGAGCTTACTATTACGGCAATAGAGACGAGTCTTAGGACTGCACTAATGACGATGACACGATTAATTAGTGTATACGCTTAATTAGTGGACTGTCGAAAATAACGCCTGAATATCTTACTCGATTCCGTGGGTCAATTTAATTTCCTGAACGGGATTATAATGTTGATTTACAACGGGAGAATATATTGGTTTTACTCGGTAATAATCGTATTTTAATTATCGGTACTGGAATTACATCATCGTGCGCAAAAAAATGTCACACCAATTATAATGAATTAAGACTAAAAACATTCGAACCAAGAATCGATAAACCTGAAATATAATATAGATGAAATCTAGGTTTATAGTAGTCGAATATTATAACAAAATTAAAGAGTGCCAGCTAGAATACGTTCTAATGTCTCTTTCCGTACACCTAAAAGAGAAATTGATTTGTAACATGAAGTGTCTAATGTGATCCCTCTCCTGCCGATTAAATGACCTCCAGTATATTATAACTTCGAGGAAAATACCATTTTTTATTCTTCGTCGATTGGAACCATTTAGAATCTATATCGAATTTAGTCTTTTTCAAATTTCACGTTAATGGCATCTCGCCATAAGATCTTATTACACACGCGGTAGATAAATGACCACTTATATTTTATAAATTCGAGGAAAATGCCACAAAATTCCCTCGACATTTTTTGTTCTTCATCGATTGAACCCCCTTTCAGAATCTTTATTATTGTACATTTACACTATAATCGTACGTGTAGTACGATTATAAATTTTAGATCATTGAGCACATTGATCCACATTTGCCTTCATCAAATGATTTAGAACGGCTGTTAAAGTCTTTAACATATGTTGTCACGGTCAGTGAATAATTTGTATACGATATGTCTATATCGTTGATTCGTTTATCCACTTGAAAATGTATCGTAATTTCGTCTATATATTTTTTACATAATAGTGCGATAATATAGCTGAAACAGAGCGCGAGAACTAGACACGGATGAGAGACGCGCCGACCGGTAATTCTTGCTGCTTGAATAATTACCGACTACCACGCGCGATATCGATGGCAAGGCAAAAGCCGAAACGATCGACACATATAGTACTTGCCGCACTAGAACGAGACAGATGAAATGGAAGCAAACGCTAGATATTACATTGAAATTGATGATTAAGACTTATGTAATGATGAAAAACTTTTTATATTGCGAGTTAGTTTCGAATCCTCCAGTCATTGAGTTGACAGCCGAGCACGATAGCAACTTATATCTATGCCTGTACACAAATACGTTTGAAATTTTCTTTAATGTCGATTAAAGACAACCTTAAAAAAAAAGTAATAATAATGTAGATTCGTTCGAGATAATTTATTTCGGTGTAAACTGCGTGGTAAATTTTTTTATTACCTAACGTTTTAGAAACAATTACAGTTTTCATTTTGAAATCAACCACCAATTAAAAGCCTGTATTTACTAATGCCGGTTATTCAGTATATTTAATAATGTCGATTATTTAGTATATTTCATAATGTATATTATTTAGTATATTGAATAATGTTTTCGATTAAATAATTTGTTTGTCAGAATTTTGTGATGTAAATTATAATATATATTTTTTTATTGATATTGGAGTTGTCTCTCCTGTACCAATCAGGAGGGGCCGCTCCTTACAATTTATTGTCCCCGGTAGTTGGTGGTTTTGTTGAGGTCCTGGTGGTTCTGTGGCATTACTCGTCTGACGCTGTACGCTTTATGATAAAGTATAATTGAAAATATTTAGTAATGTAGATTATTTAGTATATTTAATAACGTAGATTATTTAGTATATTTCATAATGCATATTATTTCGTATATTTAATAATGTAAATTACTTAGTATATTTAATAAAATAATGTATATTATTTATTACATTCAATAATGTAGAATATTTAATATATTAAGTAATGTAGATTATTAGTATATTTAATAATGCAGATTAATTAGTATATTTAATAATGTAGAATTATTTGCACGTTCC
The DNA here is from genome assembly GCA_032883995.1 of Coronaproctus castanopsis. Taxonomy (NCBI): domain Eukaryota; kingdom Metazoa; phylum Arthropoda; class Insecta; order Hemiptera; family Monophlebidae; genus Coronaproctus; species Coronaproctus castanopsis. Next base: position 239,353,266 of record CM065052.1, on the reverse strand, counting down.
GTTTGGATACGGGGATTAATATGACGCGGATTTTTTTGAATTAATCGAATAATTTTTGATTATTTCTTGTTTTTTTCACGTATAAATATTTTGTTACAGGATACACGGAATACTCGCACGTGTTAAATTTCGTGTCGACTCCTCTTTTTGTCTTTTCGATTTATTTCTGTTTTGATATCGTCTATTTCTTTCTAACTGATACGCGCCATATCTCTAAATTAAATAAATTATCGCTACTCTAATAATACGAAGTTAAGGGTGCGGTTTTAATTGCGAATTTACTTATTATTCGTGGGAAAACTGTGTATCCGACAAAATATTATCAGCGCGCGATAAGCACCCAATTTAAAATTAATCAAGAGGAATTCATTCAGCTTGTTTAATGATAAGATCCTTACACGATGTTGTAAAATATATTGATTATATATATATATATAATCAATATATATAATCAATATATATATATAATATATGTATGTTGTAGCCATGTTGCACTTTTAGTATCAATGAATTCTATTCGAGATTAGATAATTCGTTAGCAACGTGATAACTTTGAAATATAGATATTTCACCATTTTGCTTTAAACAACAAAAAAAACCCACCAATAAATCATATTCGGTTTCAAGAATATTAGATGAAGTTTTAGTGTAGATTTATACACGTCACATTCGTCATAGGGAGAGCCGATTAGTAATTTTTACTTTTGTGCAATTTAACCTAATAATACTACTACTTTTTTTTTTTTTTCAAAACGTATATTTATGAAAATATACAAAAGTATTTGTGGATGCACATTTGCACTCCCACTCATCCTTTAATTTAATTATTACAGATAAGTTCCGTCAAGCTGGTGCTTGTCGACGGATTTATTATTTTTGAATCATTTTCTCACATTTAATCTGTGCAGTATACATTTTTCCTTAAATATAATTCATCTTATTTATATAAGTTTTAATATAATATAAATTATACACTATCGCACTATCGTTTAATCACAATCACACTCGCATTTGACATTTGCTCACCTACATACTCACAATTTCACTCTCACAATTTATTTTTTATCTTTTTATCATAGCCATTTGTAGTAGTATCCATTTGTGTAGCCGCTTTCAATCCCCTCCTTCCTATATGTCTGTTTCCTCTGTTTCATTTCTACCTTTTTAATTTTCATTTATTTTTATTTTTTTTATTTCTATTGTTATTTTTTATATATTTTTAAATACATACGTACGTACACTACATATACACATATTACTACTACTACTACTAATAATAATAATAATAATTTCAATTTCAATTCAAATAAATTTTTTGATTTGATTTACAAACTTATACATACATATATATATATATATATATATATATATATATATATATATATATATATATATATATATATATATATACACGACATATGTAGCCATAATTTCTTTTTCATACAATGCATAGTACAGACGTGATAAAATTGAGAAGATTAAATTATTATTATTCGCGTATCTGGTCGATCGTGTGATAAATTGATAAAAGTTATAGTCTGATTGAAGTCCAAAATTCTATATATCTAAGTAGTCCTTCATCAACGGTGCCATATAAACTATCATATTCACATTTACCATCGAGAGGGCAGTTAAATAAGTGAGCATGATCCTGTAGTTCTCCGCAGGCACATTGGTCACAATCTGTCATGCCCCATTTCTTCAAGTTTTGTTTAGTGCAAGCCGTCCCACTTCTTAATCGGTTCAGTGTTTTCCAGAGGCTGTATTTTAAAAGATTCCCGCTTGGGAGTGACTCATTCTTCGTTCTTCCTTCCTCCCTTCTATTCCACATCTGGTGTCTTTCTAATTCGGCAGTGCCTTCCAGTTCTGTAACAGTTCTTAAGAAACTGTGTCTGGACTTTAATCGTGAATCTATTAATACGTTATAGTTATGTAGAGGATGTCGACTATCATTTAGTACTTTGCTTTTTTCTTTCTTGGCAGCCACTTGTCTCCTTATATCCGGAGGAGCTATGCCGCTGAGCTCATATAACTTTCTTAAGGGTGTTGATCGTAAACAGCCCGTAATTAGTCTGCATGCTTGATTTAGAGCTATATCTCTTTTTTTCGCATGAGCTGAGCGGCACCATATCGGGCACGCATATTCCGCAACAGAGTAACAAAGTGCTAATGAAGATGTTCTTAGCACATGTGGGTTTGCACCCCAGTTACTGCCTGTTAATTTGCGTATTAGATGTGTTCGTGTTGCCACTTTCATCTTTGTCATTTCGCAATGTTTTTTATAAGTTAGAGATCTGTCCAATGTAATTCCCAGGTAGTTAGGATAATCCGTATGCTGTAATTCAGTTCCTTTCCAGTTAATTTTCAGCTGGCGTTTTGCCTGTCGATTTCGAAGATGGAAAACACATGTTTGTGTTTTTACTGGATTTTTCAAGTAGTTCTCCTCGTAATACGCATCAAGTGTATTTACCATGTGGTTCAACGTTTCCTCCACTTCTTCAAAGGTTTTATGTTGCGCTGTTACTGCAAGATCGTCCGCATACAAAAAGTGTTGCGTTGTATTTCCCACTGGTTGATCATTTGTATATATGTTAAATAGAGTCGGTGACAGGACACTACCTTGTGGTAATCCGTTTTTCTATCGTCTCCAAGTACTATTTTTACTATTTATTGTAACAAAGAAACGTCTGTCTTTCAACAACGTTGATATTATTTCTGTGAACTTGTAATCTTTTGTTAGCTTATAAATTTTGTACTTGAGTGTATGGTGGCAGACCGTGTCGAACGCTGCGGTAAGATCGATGAAGATTGCTCCAGTGACCTTACCTTTTTCGAATCCATCTTCTATGTGTTTGGTTAATTGTAAAACTTGACCAGTATACGATCTTCCCGGTCTAAAACCAGCTTGTTTTAAGTGTACTAGTTCGAAGTAAATCACAATGGAATTATGACGGTAATTATACTTTTTTTTCGGTTACATGAAACACGCGGTTTTTCTTACTACTTTTAGAACGCTTAATTCAGATCGGGCTCCAGAAAAGTGCAGCACTTCCCTTTTTTTTTTCTGTTTAAATTTTTCTTTCCTACTTGTCCAATAAATCATTATTAATATATTTTACGACATAAACATAATTTTCAATCGTAATGTTATCGAATTAAATCTCTAAGACGAGTATAGTATGTAGCGAAGGAGATCAGCTTTCTCTTTCGGCAAACCGAGGTTCCTAATTAAATCATTCAGTTCATTCCGACCAATAAGATAAGGCTCGCTACTCATTTCTGGTGTATACGACGGATTTAACCGATTCTCGCGTTTCCCTTGCAGAATTTTCGTAATCAGAACTTAAGAGATTCCATGAAGAAGGTGGGATATATGTGGAACTGGTCGGTGATGGAACATTCGGGAATGCTATGTTAGCTCGATGTTTCTTTGACTTACAAATATTTTGGTCAGCAAAAAAGTAGTAGTCTTAAATGGCTAGTGGGCTCACGTCAAACCATTCGAACAACAAATGGCATATGATTGGTCTTTTTTTTTAAGCCGTTCAACGAGAACGACGTAACAGATAACGCAGAAAAACATGTGGGCCCCACTTTTTATCTTGATCGCCTACGTGGCAACCGAAATAATGAAAATAATCATAATAATAGAATGAAAATTCCGGGATTTTGACAAAAAAAAAGTTATCCAGCAGACGTTTGAAAGATAAAAGAACCTTTGTCGTCTACAATGCTAGGAATAAATCTTGTCTAGTCTGTTTAAATGATCTTTCTTTTACTATCCTTAAATTTTTTTTTTTAGAAAAATTTCTGTATATTATATACGTATCGTCACTCGCGTTATTATTAATTATTATTACTATTATCATCTTTATCGTTATCATTAGTGTACATGTGTCGGCGAACTTTTGGAGTGCTTTTACTTATACTTTAACTGACTGATAAAACGAATTTTTACGGCAAGCTGTTTCCCCGCATTCGTTGAACAACTGGAATTCGAATTTTATTTCGGTGTAAACCATTTTTATTTTCCGTGTACAGCGAAAAAAATTTTGAACGCGTTGGCATCGAGGAAAGCTCAAAATAACTAGTTTGAATTTAGAGATGTTAATTTGAGCATCTTCTTGTTCGTGGCTTTTCACTACGTTAGTTGACAGTTGAATTTGTTTATTTATCGAGAAAGTAATCGAAATAAAGGAAAATTCGCAAATTGATCAGATTAGGTATCTAAAGGAAATTGCATGGATATGCGAAAGAAGAGTCGACTAGCTACAAGATAGATGTATTTGAACAGTTCAAATTAACTTTTGAGCATTCACGTGGTTTTTTCGGTGTAAACCGTGACGATTATCTAGCATCCAATCAGAGCGCATGGCGCGAAAGAGTGCATAAAATGCATGGACAGTTATAATAACAGAGTTTGTAATTCACAAATCGGATGTTGAACGATTATAATGAGCCGATGTCAGATTATTTCAAATGAATTAAGTCCTCGCTTGCGATTCGACGCGCACGGTTATTACTCGATGAGAGATAGAACACACGGACTAACTACGTATGCTGGTGCTCCGCTATATAATTCGCTACGTCCTGTAGCGAAGAAATCGATCAAAAATCATAAAGTATTTGTTTATGACTTTAGTAAATAACGTATTTAGTACAACTTTAAATAATTTACAACCGAATTTCTTTAAATAATAACGTTTTCTGCGCGAAAATGGACACATTTTACGATGTTCGCTTTTTTCGTTAATTGTGTTCTATTGCGTAACATTTCAATGACGAATACATACATGTGTCATGATATGTGAACGTGTGTGAGATTAAAGTATAGCTATATAAAAATATATGTTTTCAGCGGATGTGTAACATTATTTCATCGTTATGAACAGATACGATTTGATTTAATTACTATTATTATAAATCTTATTCGTACGTTTTTACACGTTTTTGTTCAATAATGCACTAGAGTAGTTTTGTTTTTTATATGTAGATGGCGTTTTTGCGTATGTATGTGTGCGACGTGTTTATGACGTCTATTATCGCACGTAGACGTTTTATTTAATTATTTTAAATCAAACAGAAACTTGAAAAAAATTTAAACTTGAAATTATTATTATTATTGCGCGTATGGTTTTGGTTAATTTACTACGTAATTTTATAAATCTTAATTCGTGGTTTCGTCATTCGAGACAACACTGCGATCTCTCTTTCTAGTCACCATTTAACGTTAGCTCGCTTTCGCTGGTGATTCGTTGTTTGTTGATCCTCATCGCAGGCGTGTATTGCGTTGTCCCTGTTTCTGTCCACACCATCCGTCCAGTAAGTTTAGTCCATAAATTGCTCGAGAGATAATAACCCGATTATTCGGCGTAGGGATTTCGCGTTTATTTAATAAAAAATTACAAAAGTGCAGAAAATTTTTTTGCATATAAATTATATGCTTTCAAATTTTACTTATGTGTTATAGCGATAGTGTCGATACGACAACTGTCTAAATCCGGCAATAGCGATAGTGAAAGTTATACCAAAAACATAGGGAAGAAGACAACGATAATGCGTGCAGCAGGTTTCGAAAGGTGTTAAGAGAGTAAAGCCTGCTGATCAAAATGATCAAAACGATCATAATGCAGCTCAAGCATCAAAACTAAAAATCGTTTTTCCATGTTACAGAAGGATTACGTAAATAATGAAATAGCTAATGATAATAACCTCTTAATAGCAAAAAACCAGAAAGACTACCGTCATATTCATAGACAATGTTACAGATTTTCAACGGATGAAAAATGTTATTGGAAAAACGATAAAAAATGATGCCTACGTTTGCCGTACCCTGGAAAATAGCAGAGTAAAAGTTGACGTGAAAGAAGAATTTAACAACTTATTTCACTAGCCAGAAGATTAGTTTTTATACTTATTAAATAAAAATCGAAATATCGTACAGAGTTGTACTCAGACATTTACATCCATCAGTTGATACAAACGACATTATGGCCGCTTTGAACGAAAAAGGCTTTCAAGTGCGTCACGTGATAAATATCCGACACCATCTCAATAAACAACCTCTGCCGTTATTTAACATTCACCTCGAACCGAATGAACTTAATAAAGATATTTATCAACTTAAATATCTATTCAATTTTAAAGTTGAGCCTCCACGTAAGAATTTTGAAATATCTCAATATAAACGATGTCAACAATATGGACATACGCAACGCTTCTGTAATCGGCCTTTTATTAAATGCGCAGCTACTCAAAACAAACGTTTCAAAACTAAAGAAACTCTCCCCGAATGTGATCACCCTGCGAATTATAAGGGTTGTACAGTTTATAAGGAACTATAGAAAATGTGTACCAAGCGAGTAAACATCTAAAATTCAACGTTACGACTAAGACGCATGACGTACCTAATATTTCAATTTTAAATCAAACAGAAGACGCAACGGCCGCAAACAGTTCAGCAATAAAGGCTCAGCCACACACACACACACACACACACGCAGCAGCTGAAAAGTCTAGACAAATCTTACTCTCGTGCCTTGAGGGGACATCCTTCAACAGCTGTACAGCAGCAACTAGTTAATTTTGATCAAGTTTGCATAATGGGTACCTTAACTTCCTTTAAATTATTGCTTGAACAAATGAACAAGAAAAATCAGATAATGATGGATAACTAAGCTCATCACGAAAATTCTTCCGTACCAATAGTGCAGTGGCGTCTAGAAACATAATTGTTTTTTCGGTTGCAGAAAATTGATGTGCTTCTTGTGGCAGAAACGCATTTTATTAACAAAATGTTTTTTAATATGACTACAGTTTGTACCATACTCAGCACCAGGGAGTGCTATATTAATAAACGGTATTCAACATTTCCAGTATAATTCTTACCAACAAGATTGTACCAGAGTACAAGCGTTGTTGTGAAACAACTTAACTCATATCTTGTGCAGTAGTGTACTGTCCGCCTCCATATGTAATAAAAAATGATTGTCTGCTGACTGTTTCCAATATCTGAGGAAAAGGTTTATTGCTGGAGGTGATTATAATTCTAAACATACTCTGTGGGGATCGAGATTAATACGCGAGTTAAAAAAAGCTATGGATTCTTTGTACCTTAACCGTCTCTCATCTGTTAAACCAACCTACTGGCCGATTGATCCTAATAGAATACCTGATTTACTAAACTTTTTTGTCGTCAAGGAGATATCGTTACATTATACTGAAGTTGAAGAAAGTGTTGATATAGCATCTGATCACTCAATCCTTACATTAAGTACTAATATTATAAGGAAAGAAATGCCTCCATTCCTTAAAAATAAGCAAACGTGCTGGGAAAATTTCCGTATGCTAATGCGGACAATATAAATCTTGAAACTCGACTTAAAACTGTTAAAGAGTTTGAAGAAACTATCGATTCTCTCACAAAAAACATTGAAAACGCAGCATGGAATTCCACGCCAACTGAAACATTGATCACTGATGTTATTACCAGTTACCCCATGGTAATCAAGGAAAAACTAGCTAAAAAACGCAGAGCTCGTAGGAAATGGCACAACACCAGGCATCCGTGTGACAAAACTTTATACTATCAAATAAGTGGGAAATTAAGAAGGCTTTTGCAAAATGAAAAATATAAAATTTTGCACAGTTTCCTGCAGATTCTAAGTGCTTCTCCCGCGACAAGAATTACTCCCGTTGGAAAGTAACTAGGAAAATTAAACAGGAAAAACAGCACAGCCCGTCTGTAAAAAATTTTACAGGCCAGTGGCAAGAAGCGATATTGAAAAAGCTAACATCTTTGCTCAACACCTAGCAGACGTATTCCAGCCACATCCTCCTGATTCTAAAACTAAGTACGAGCAACATATCTCACAGTCCTGGAGCATATTCCTGATGATGAACAATGCATTAAACCTGTATCCCCAAAGGAAGTGTGACATGAAATTATCGCTTTAAAAAGGAATAGAGCTCCAGGTTATGACCTAATAACAGCTAATGTCTTAAAAGAGCTACCGAGAAAAGGAATATTGTTCATTACTTATATCTTCGATGCTATATTAAGACTATTCAATGGAAGATGGCTTAAATAATTATGGTGCTTAAACTTGGCAAGTCTGCAAACGTCGTCTCGTCTTATAGACCAATATCGTTAATACCATCAAAAATCTTCGAAAAGTTATTTATGAAAAGGATAATGGCGATTATTGATTAACAGAAATAGATACCGGATCATCAATTTTGTTTTAGAACCAAACATTCTGCCCTTAATCAAGTTCACAGAATTGTCAATAACATCGAAGATGATTCCGAAGAGAAGTGATTTTGTTTGATAGTATTTTTAGATATTTCTCAAGTTTTTGACAAGGTCTGGCACGAAGGACTGCTTAAACAAACTCTGCCCTACAATATGTACAATTTAATTTCTTCTTACTTGAACGAACGATTTTTCAAAGTAAAAATTCAGGAAAAAGAATCTAAATTATACCCGGTACGTGCTGGTGTCCCTCAAGGCAGTGTACTGGGACGGCTATTTTACACACTTTACACAGCTGATCTTCCGGCTATAAAAAACACACTAACTGCTACTTTTGCGGATGATACTGCTTTATTAGCTTCCGATATCTCCGAAAACTTTGCCGCTAGAAACTTACAGGTTTCCTAGATCAGATATATAACTGTACAAAAAGGTTGAAAGTAAGCATAAATGAAAAAAAATCAACTCATGTAATATTCACAAACGAAAAACAAATAGTGTTCCAGTTACAATAAATCATAATCAAATAACTGCATGAGACCAAATATTTAGACATGGTACTTGATCAAAGACTTAAAACAGCACATCATCGCTAAAAAGAAAGATAATCGATTAATAGCTTCCATGATGTATTGACTTATTGGAAGAAACTCGACGTTAACGATAGACAATAAATTGTTAATCGATAAAGCGATTATCAAAACTAACTTGGTGCTACGACGTTCAGTTGTGGAGTTGTTCTAAAACTACTCACATCAAAATAATTCAAAGATGCCAAAACAAAATACTTCGTATAATAACGAATGCGCCCCGGTTCATAAGAAACAACGACTTGCATAAATGTTCCTACTGTAATTTCAGAAATTAGACGATATGCACTTTGCCACACAGACAGATTACATAAGCATCCAAATACGGAAACAATTATTACATTAGACAACCTATATAACACAGGAAGGTTGAAACGGAATAAGCATTATGTGACATTATTTAATTATCATTTTATTAATTTCTTCTGAGGCCTCTGTCTCACTGGATCGATAACCTTTTCACGTTATATATCTTTCTTACATCAAAATTACTGGATTGTCCAGGAGGACAGTTGTAATTATATTTAAAAAAAAAATGCTTTATTTAAAATATTATTTAAGTGTAATAATAATAAACAAAATCGCGTATTTTAAAAATTATTTTTTATTAACCTTTTCATAATAATAAATAATCAGGTTGTTAAAATTATTGTTGTTTTATCTAAAAAAAATTAATATTCCACTCACATTGGTTATTCTGTTTTGGTTGTTGTTGTGTATTTTGGTTCCTCGATGAGTGATACCGTTAAAATTCGTCATAGTTGTCCTTGTTCCGTTTTCCAAGTTTTAAAAATTGTCAATTTATTTATTGTTGTTTTAAAATTTATTTTTTAATTTAGTTGTTTAAAATATGTGCAATATTGAAATAGATTGCAGAAATCCTATGACTGTTTCTCTCTCGTCGCCGTAAAACCCTTAAATCGTTACCTCCTCAGTAGCAAACCGCTGCCTTACGGTTAGGATGTTTATCCGAAACCCTGACAGAAAACAAAACCAGCTGCTTTGTGGTCATGATTTTTATCCAAAGGCTAAGGGAGTAAACCCTGACAGAAAATCCAGCGGAAAACAAGAGGGAGACTACCGCTATATTTTTCCCCAGGTATTCATGGCAGAAAATTTCAAAATAGCACTGACACCGGCGCAGCCCTTCGGTGGGCACAGGGTGCAAAGAATACCGTTATCTGACAATACCAAGTTTATGAAGATAGGAACATGGAGTGTTAGAACAATGTATCAAGCTGGAAAATTGAAAAATGTAATACAAGAAATGGATAGAATGCAAATAGACATACTCTAGGTATCTGTGAACATAGATGGGAAGAAAATTGTTAAATGTACTGCGATGGTAAGAAGAAATTCTACTATGTAGAAAATCCGGCTGGAATACATAAGAACGGAGTTGGAATAATAATTAATGAGAAATATGTAAATTTGGTGACTTAATTTGCCCCCTTTTCACAAAGAATAGCACTACTAAGGCTTAAGTCAAGGAATGTGGTCATCAACGTAATACAAACATACGCACCGACAAGAGATAAAAGATATGATGAAGAAGTAAAACAGTTTTACGAGGACTTGCAAACTGTAATTGACAGCACCAGAACAAACGAAATTACCTTGGTCATGTGTGACTTAAAGCCAAAATTGGAAAAGGAAGAAGAGAATATATAATTGGCCCCTTTGGACTAAGAGGAACGAACGGTAGAGGAGAATAATTATTTCAGCTCTGTAAAGAAAATGATCTGGTTATAATGAATACTCGGTTTAAGTTACCTGCAAGGTGCTTATATACGTGGACAACTCCAAAGGATAAAGAAACGATAACACGGAATCAAATTTATTTGATTATGGCAAAGAAACGTTATAGAAATGGGACCAAAAAGGTTACAACATATCCTGGAGCAGATGTAGCGTCGGATCATAATCCAGTAGTTGCCAGGTTTAAATTTAAGTGGAAAATTAGAACAAATCAAAATAGAACAAAAGTAAAAATTGATGCTGCTAAGCTGGATGATAAGAAATTACAAAATGCATTAAAAGAAGAAGTAAGTGTAGCATTCAAAAATAAATATAATGGAACTGAAAACGAAAACATTGCGAACAGAGTGACACAAATAGGAGAAAAACTTAATGAAATATGTTTAAAGAAAATGAAGCATGGAAATATAAAAAAGAAGAAGTCACATAGACAAACGGCGTATAGCAAAGGGAACAGTGGAATACTTAAGTATTAATAAAGAAATTAGGAGCCAAAAATGTTTCGATGGAGACCAAATGCGATTAGCTGGAAGAACTAGAAAAAAAGCATAATACTTTAAGTACGCATCGTAAAATTAAACAGATAATATACAGAAGAAGAAAATCAGTGAAATTTCTAACAAATAAAAGGAAACTGATAGATGATTTAGAAGAAAAACTACAGATATGGAAACTTTTGTAGTAAAAACATACAATGACAGAAAGAAAAACGCTAAGAAAAAAGAAGTAAATGATGATAACAAAGGAGAAAAATATGAAATTTGGAAATCTTAAGTGGAATCTGCAATAAAAAAAAAAAACCGAAAGACAAAAAATGCAATGGGTCCAGACACGAATTATCAAGTGAAATATTTAAAATTCTGAACGAAGAAAACATCCGAAAACTGACTATTTAATGCAATATATAATACAGGGGAATTGGCGAAGGAGTGGCTAAAGTCAATGTTTGTAACGTTACCAAAAAAGTCAACTGCAAGCAGATGTGATGAATATAGAGTGATTAGCCTCATCAGTAATTTATTGAAAGTATTTGTAATTATAATACATTTCAGAATTCGAACGAAATGTGAAGAAAATTTAGACGTCTCAGAAGTAGGGAAGCACTTCTAGCCTTCAATACACTCGCTCAAAAATATTGGAAGTATAGGAAGAATATGTATGTATGCTTCCTGGACTATGAGAAGGTCTTTGATAGAATAAGGCATGATAAACACTGGTTGAAATTCTGGAACAACGCAATATTAACGCTTTTGATCTTAGAATAATTAAAAAAATATATTGGAAACAAATAGCTACTGTATTAATAGACGGAAAAGAAACTGAGGCAGTGGAAATAAACAGAAGAGTACGACAAGGTTGTATCCTGTCGCCTCTTATGTTTAATGTTTATTCGAATGGAGTATTTAAACAGGCGTTGGGGAAATAGAAAAAAGAATTCAAATTAATGGTAAATATATAAATAATTAAGGTATGCAGATGATTCTGTTCTAATGGCGGAATCGATATAAGATCTTTAGGAAGTAGTAGATAGAGTAAGCCGAGCAGGAGTATAGTCTCACCATAAATGAAAGAAAAACAAAAAAAATTATGATAATAAGTCGCCAGAAACAACCATTAACGAAAAATATTAATTAACGGCAAAGAAATCGAGCAGGTATAATAATTTAAATACTAGGGCAGCATTACAATAAACAGGGTAGACTCGGAGACAGAAATCAGACGCAGAATTATGTATACAAAAATAGCTTTTCAAAGACTAAGCACTTTATTAACTAATAGAGAAATCAATAATAAGAATCAAGCAAAGAATGCTGAAGTGTTATGTTCATGTCGTTCTATTATATGGCGCAGAGGCTGGAACATACACAGCCAAGTATTTCAAATATCTAGTAGCATGTGAAATGTGGTTCCACCGTGGAATGTTACGTATCCCGTGCATATGGAGATTAAGTAATGATAAAGTACTGAAGAGATACAGAAAGATATCTTGTAGAAGAAATAAAGAAACGTAAAATAAGTTATTTTTGTCATATAATTAGAGGAAGCAAGTATGAGCTGTTAAATAATCCAAAGAAGAATAGAGGGTCGGAGATATACAAAAATAGTTTTTCAAAGACTAAGCACTTTATTAACTAATAGAGAAATCAATAATAAGAATCAAGCAAAGAATGCTGAAGTGTTATGTTCATGTCGTTCTATTATATGGCGCAGAGGCTGGAACATACACAGCCAAGTATTTCAAATATCTAGTAGCATGTGAAATGACGTGGTTCCACCGTGGAATGTTACGTATCCCGTGCATATGGAGATTAAGTAATGATAAAGTACTGAAGAGATACAGAAAGATATCTTGTAGAAGAAATAAAGAAACGTAAAATAAGTTATTTTTGTCATATAATTAGAGGAAGCAAGTATGAGCTGTTAAATAATCCAAAGAAGAATAGAGGGTCGGAGAGGACCCGGAAGAAAGAAAACGACATGGTTACAAAATATAAAGCAGTAGACGGAGCTTGGAAGTATTGAAAAGCTGATGCGAGCTGCCGAATATAGAAATATCAATGCTATGATATATTTCTGAAAAAAAAAAAATCGAAAACTGGAAGTGTTTTAGTATTCTAGGAATCTACCCAAATGATAACGAACGTACGTTACTTTCTAATTATTAATTCGGGGCTGAAAAATGTTTAAATTCGTAAAGTTTGTATATGTATATGTTATATATGGCTGCCACAAACCTGTGTATACATACGTGTGTATATATACATGTAAGTGTGTGTGTATGTGTACATACGTATCATGGGTGTTTCAGTCATTTGACTGGTTCGCCCCTCTTTCAAGTCCTCCACCTTTTCCTAACCGCTGTCCGTCTTTTCTTGATTGTGTCTATCAGCGTCTGTCTTGATCTTCCTTTCGGTCTGCGCATCGGTATTCATCTTTCTACGATATCTTTTAGTAGGCTATCATGCCTTCACACATGCCCGATCCATTTTAGCCTTGTTTTCTTAGTCGTTTTCAAGAGTGATCTTTCTTCTTGCACTCTACGGAAAACTTCTTCATTAGATATTTAATCGACCCACGAGATTTTTAAAAATCGTCGCTAGCACCATGTTTCAAAGGCCTCGGGGTATATTTATACATATATATGTGTGTGTGTGTGATTACTAATTATAATTATTTATAACACGTAATATTCGTATATTTTCTATGTTTTTATAGACTTAAACGGTTGCGATGGGTTGCTGGAAGACGGTGAAGGTACGTTGAATAATAAACGACTCGGCTGTATAAACTTGAATAATAAAATTAACGAAACCATCGCTCGTACGAAAATTATAACGCCTTCCGATTTATCAGGACAATGGGTTTCGACCGAGTAATTTTTTTTTTTTTTAATATTTAAACGTAGCGAATAATTCTATCGGGTTTTAGCTATTTTTAAATCTTCTATACTCACGTATAGACTCCCACAACGGTACCTTTAGATGATCGAAAGTGTTCAAATTAAAATATTTTCTAATTTTTTTAAAAAAATCGATTTAATACGTAAAAAAATAATGAAAAAGTATACAATGGGCGTACGCGATTAGTACATTATGAATAAAGAAAACGAATTTAATTGACAACATTTGGTATATAGTTTTTATAATGTATCCGAAATTATGGGCACGAATGAGTTAAGCACGTTAACGATAGCACGTGTAACGTTAGTCTATCGGCATTAGGTACAATATATGATCGCCTAAACGAAATTGATTATAAATTAACGCATGTAATAACGATGTTGCAACGACCCTTTGACTCCTGTATGATTCTAAATGTTTGCCCTCATAATTCAACTCCGCAATGCAGAAATAAAAGACAACTATGTTGCATCTCTATTCAAAGTGTTACGCATAACTGATAAAATGTTGTACATTTCATGGAGAATCTATACGAAAACAGTAATATTGTACGTATTGATACTAAAAAGTCAAGAGAATTTTCTATTCAGAAAGACGTCAGACAAGATTGTGTTTTGTCGCCTATGCTCTATTGCCCACGGAATATATAACGAGACTAGTTGAATGGTGGTGGTGTTGGAGACGACTTCTTAGAATTCTATGAACAGAAAAATGTACAAATAAATCGGTGTCATCGACGTTTGTAACAATGACAGTAACGAAATTCTTCGGACACATCATAAGGAAACACGGAACGCACGACGGTGTCAGAGGTAAAATTAATAGAAAACCACCAATTCTAATTATACAAGTATATGCTTCCACTGTAGAACATAGTGATGATAAAGTTGAAGACTTTTATAACGCATTAGAGAATTTGCTATCATACGCGAAACGAAATGATATAATAATTGTAATGGGCGATTTCAACGCTAAAGTAGGAGAAGGACGGCAGGGTACTGCAGTCGGGAAATATGGTCTAGGACAAATCAACGACAGAGGAAGAAGACTTGTTGATTTCGCGGTGCAATACAGATTCGTAGTTAGCAATACATGTTTTGAAAATCACAAAAGAAGACGATACACATGGATAAGTCCAGGGGGTGGAAAATATAGAAATCAGATAGACTATATTTTTGGTAAAAGACAGATATAAAAATAATTGTAAAAAAAAACTGTAAGACGTTTCCGAGCGCTGATTGTAACTCGGATCATGAACTGATAATGGCGAAATGTAAAATTGTCATAAAAACGATTAACAGACGAAATAATTATAACAAGAGGTGAATTACTGTCGGTCTAGATAATTCAAAAAATGTGGAAAAATTCAAGAAAGAGCTGGACAACAGTTTGAAAGCAATAAATAAAAGCGATAATGATGAAAATATTAATGAAAAATGGACAGAGTGGAAAGAAACCGTCTTATCGGTAGCAAAACGTAATCTGAATAGAGAACAGACATGCAAGAACAAACCCTGGATAACTAAATATCGCCAGATAAATAAGCAAATAATACGTAAATGCACAGGAAAAAAAAATACAAATGGTATGAAGAAAAGTGCAAGGAAATAGAGGATCTTGAAAAAGGAAACAACAGCAGAGAAATGGGACACAAGAATAAATCCCTAACAATTCTTTCAATTCTGGCCGAAATTTTTCTATCCTCAAACTTTATTGTATGCCGTTTGATGTTCCGTCACGGCTGACTTTCAACGCGTCCATACTTGTTCAGCTTTTTTTTTCCGCTAAATGTTTTAACCATAACGTTTTCTTCTTCTAACCGTACCCGTTACAAACCATCACTTACTCTACTCTGTCCAGTTCATTTACTAAATTTTCCCCGTGGGATACTCTTTATGCCCTGGTAACTAATGTTTTAAAAACTCACGTATATATTATATATAATTTTCAGTTGCGAAACTCGAAACGGTCAACAATATTTACTGCGCAATTATACGTTTCGTTCGACCGGAACGGTGCATTTAGTGCAGATTTATTACAGCGATGATTCGTGTACGAAAATGACTTTCGTTCTAACCGCTAACGGTACGTACGATATTAGATCGCGTCAACTGAATAAAATAGGAACGGTCGAGTTAAATTACGATTTCAATAGAGTGACCGTAAAACCTAACGATCCACGCGTCGCTAATGAACTAGCCAATAAATTGAGAATGATATGTCCGGAAATTGTGCATAAAGGATGGCGTCATTATCGCGAGTACGATATATTTAACGCGGCTAAAGGACGAACATCGTCTATCATCGAACAAAATACCGTTAAACGCGATAATACTAATAACAATAATAATAACAACCAATGGTCGGATACCGAAAGCAATTTTAGTAAGTAAATTTTATTCTGTTCGAATATATCAATAGAATAATCATAATATTTTATATATATATATTATATATATATATATATATATATATATATATATATATATATATATATATATATATCAGTTAATAAATTATTCTTAATACATACGATAGTTTAATTAAAACAAAATCTTATATTAAAAATAAATATGCTTTTTAAGTCGTCTTTTCATAACTTCGCCTGTACACATCGTAGTATGAACATACACATAAACGCATCTAATATACATGCCCACGTAACAACATTAAAAAATAAAAATAGAAATAAAATAAAATAAAAAAGTTCTCATCTGTATCGAAGAACGAATAAAGTTTGATAAACGCTACTGAAAATTGTTAATCGTAAGTATTAATATTAAACTATAAATTGTTATAATTCGAAAGGGACTTACCTATAAATAATTAATTATCATTATCAAAGATCCAAAAATTTTATTAGAATTCATTTCGATAATAAATACAACGAAACGAATTAACAGTCATAATTAGAATACAAAGAAAACCGGTTATGCGTATAAATGCGCGAGTACCGGCTAAATTTTTAAAATTATAATTCTTATGATTACCCGAAATAGATGAAAAAAATAACACTAAAAAAAACATAACACAAAGCGAACGTAAAATATTAATGCTCTATATGCAAAAAGTTAATTATTTAAATATTTAAAAGGAAAACAAATTAAAACAGAATGTAGCGGAACATATAAAAATACAAACCTTCTATAAATAAAAATTTAACGCTGAATTAGCGATAACGGTATAACGGATAAATAAAAAATCAAAATAATTTAAATAACACACAAAGTAAACGCAAAATATGACATATATAAATTAAAAAATTGATGATGAAAATATTAAAATCAGGAAAAATTAAAGCAGAATATTGCGGAAAATATTAAATAATAATAATAATATATACGGGGATCATTGTCAATAATAAATCTTCGTATTGCGGTACATTTAGTGTACTGTGTTTTTCCTTCTATTTTGCATATTTATATCGATCTATCTAACTATCAAATTCTCTCTCTCTCTCTCTATATATATATATATATATATATATGTGTGTGTATGTGTTCGTGCATATATGAATGAATAAATAACCTTTACTTATGTAACCAGTAACCTATTATAAGAAACTAATATAATAATAATTTAAACGTAATAATATTTAAAAAATATTCGATAATACCAGGACCTCTCGAGCAAAGGTCTGTCCCAACGTGTGCGATTTGTATTTGTCACGTCCTTAATTATGAATTTTGAAATTTTAGACCCCAATGTTGACGTCATACAACTTTAGAAATTTCGTTTTTGTCTTCGTCGTCTGTTTTCTTGATACCTATCGAAATATACGTTTCAAAATTTCAGCTCGATCGCATTAACTGTTCGAATTTACTGCATATGTGGTGGTAATAATTTTACATCGCGGTAATTGTTTCGATTTTAGGTATCGAACCTTCTCGAAATATTTTTTCGTCTATGAAAGAATTATTTTAAGAAGAATAAAATCGATCGAAAGATTCAGAACAATGCTTTGTCGCGTAGATTGTATATATATATATATATATATATATATATATATATATATATATGAAGGAAATTTGGTGTTTTCTTCGAAAATTTCTAAGCAAATTGGAACATTTTGGATAAGATTGAATTTTTCGGCTATCGTATTATGTTTGTGATTTTTTTTTTTACATAAATTACGATTTCTGCAGCTATCAAACGTTGTTAAACTTTTCGTGATAAACCCGAATTGTTTTTTTTTTTCAAAATTCATCGTACACAAACGACTTGATGAGATTAAAATTGAGTTTTTTAGGTTAAGCGAAGAACGATTGCTAATATTACTTAGAGTGAATGTTTAATAGAATAAAAGGTGATTTCGAAAGTAAATGTAAATCAGAAAGATACTTGTCTGACGTTTATTTCAATCACACGCACTGAAAAAATTATAATTAGGATTTAAAATTCTTTCTTACATAAGACCGTTTTTGCGAAATTCCTAGTTTCATTGTATATATTATACGTTGAAATTCGTTTGTCTGTTTATTGATATTTTAAAAATCGTTTATACGTAGTATAAGCTTACGTTCCCCGTCAATTCAAAGAACAAACCAGATTTTCCGGTTTACCGCGACACAGTGGCATCTGGCTTATCATCGCGCAAGACGGAATGAAATGATATTTTTCCGTATCCGGACAGGTCGTACTCCATTGACTCAATTCTTCTTCATCAACTGCATTTTCTCGTTGGCATTGGGTTTGCAATATAAATAAATCGTTTCCATTCAATTCGGTTGTTCGCTAGATCTGCAGAGATACCGACATCTCTTAGATCCATCATCATGTCATCTTTGCTTTGGCCTTTCCACTTGACTTTTACCAGCAACTTGAAACGTATGCACTGCCTATATCAGTGAATCACTCTCATTATGTTGAGCTTGTCGCCCATGCCACATTAGTCGGCTTTCACGGAGTTTGCTTACGATAGGTGCAACTCCTGCGTAGATTCGTTTGTTTCTGATTCGATCGGAGAAACGGATTTGACCATATTAACTCTATTGACTCACTCTTATATCCTATCCAAAATCAATCAACCTACTGGCATAATCTGTAATGTTTAAATCACTAAAGCTCTCGCTGTTCTTTATATAACTCCATTCGTTCATCGTTATACTTTCCTTTTACCCAAAAATGAAAATATTCATATAATAACTTAAACTATCTCCACATTTATAATAACGGAATAATGGACTCCGCTCTTTTAGGATTTGTAGCAATAATATTTGTGATTAAGTTAAAAAAAAAAGTTCCGTTAGTACGATAGGCGGTATTTATTACGTTGATTTATGTTCAAAGTGTTTTATACGTAGCAGATAAACGCACTCATTTATAGGATTTTTGTTTTCAGTTATTAACACACAGACACACCGCGATAAATAGTAAATTAACGAAATATAACCCCGAATTCTATAGACTACAAAACAAATAAAAAACACATTTAAAATTCGGGAAAAATTTATCTTCTTAATTGTTCTAATTTTTTAAGTGCCGTCTCCATATCGGAGGTACGCGACTACTTACCTATACATGTTTTGCTGTACAGTGTAAGTAGCGTACAAGGCAATCATTATATAGGGTTAGCGTAGTTAGACACACTCACCCGGAGAACTGATTGTAATCGCTTTGCTGTCACTACACAGTGCAGCCCAGCCTGTTTTTGTAGTGTACCATATTATTACCAGCGCGCATATGGTGTTATGCGTGGTGGTTTGCCATTGCCTTCCATGCGATAATAATATTAGGATTAGTTATATTTTTACTTTCTGATGATAAATTTTGCGTCGCCGGTCGTATTCGAACAGGTACGAAAATGAATTTATAGACGACATCCGTTAAATTTTCAATAATACGCGTAAAACAACTTGATTTACAAATGCGATACGATAGTGGCGACATCTGACGATACTGTTAAATATTAAAACTTCTATAATTCACCGTCAGATAGAGGAACGTCGTGCGTAATGAAATATCGGTCGCTCACGTTTGTCGTAAAATACCGTTAATGAATAAATATCGTTTTATATTCCAAACTTTTATTTTCCCATAAGTTATTACGAAATTCATTCATATTTGATCGAATTTCATATTTATATGAATAATGAACGGGCGCACATACATCGTCATATATATATATATATCCTTTCAAAATAAATAAAATACAGAAAAATACGGATTTACAACAAAATGAACAATCTCGGAATCCAAAAAAATAATTGTATTTTTCTCTATAGAAAAAAAATTACCATAAATCCTACGAAACCCGTTATTATTATTGAAAAATTAATTGCCATATAAAAATTGACTTAGAAAATATTAATTATGGTCTTCCTGATCAACGAAATAATGTGCTGAGGTGACACGATGGGTTATGAATTATCGAAGTTGGGCACGAGCGCACCGAAGCTTTAATATATTATATGTTACGATTTACGATTTAGTTTATATAAGTCTTGTGTTCCAAAAATCATGATTTACACGTGTATAAACTCAAATTTTCCCCACTTATATATATAATATACACATTTATTTGTTTTTTATCGACACGTTGTAGAATCTGATTTTGCCGGGTCGAATGATTATCAGAAATGTTTATCAGCGTTGGACATCGATTTAAGCGAGTTACGATTCGTTCGGATACAATTGAAGCCTCGTTCGTTCAAAAATCCATCGTCCGAAGAACGGAAAGAATTATTATTCCCCAGCGCTAATCCCAGCTTGTACGATCGCAAGAAAGTATACTGGATACCATTTCAACTTCCTTTGGTACTTCCGCAAGAGGTATAGAAATAAAATTAAAAAAAAAAAAAAAAAAAAACATTTTGGTCAATTCCTAGAATACTTGTACAAACCCGATTTTTTTATATATAAATGTAAAAAATGACAATTTGTAACGAGTTATCAAGTTAAAAATCCGCAAAAACCATTTTTGAAGGTTCTATGGAAAGAAAATTATGAAGTGTGAATATGACTAGACATAAAAATTACGACGGAAAATGTTGAAAAATAAGTAAATAATAATAATCAACATTTAATATTGAAAGGAATAGTAAAAAAGTAGTGAAATTACGCATGTAAGAAAATGGTTTCCACCTGATGTAACTGATGAATTAGGAAAGTAGATTAACCGAGATTTTTATCTAAATGTGATTTTTGCTGATTTTGAACATGGCCGGGTAGTAAGCCTATTCTACTTTTTTTTCATTAATTATACTTCTAACTTTACCTAACTAAATAAATTCTGAGATGTACAAGCATTCTAAGAATGAGCCAACATGTTTTTTTTTCGTTTGTTTTATAAGATATCGCGATGATTTCTTAAAACATAGCTTTCTCTAAATGTATATAATTTTTTTTTTCTTTTTTTCGATTCGAGGAGATTCTGATTGTTCTCTTCGGGAAGGCTTCAAATATTGTTTTTTTAAATTAACTTTGTAGCTAACTTAAAATGCCAAAAATTTTGTATTGAGTAAAAAAAAATTAAAATTTTTGAGAATGATAACCTTTTAATTATACATTATAAAATTTTGACGCAAAATTATAAATTTTATACGGGTGTTTTTTGTATGATACAATAAGGCGAGTTGTAGATAATTTTCAACGGATTTATACAAAATTATTTTTAAAATCGAGACATTTCATATCGACCAGAAATAAATGAAAAAAATTGTTAGCATTGAAATTTCATGCACTATATAGCGGATACTGTGACTGAAAGGGTTAAATACTAACGGCCGAAAAATACTTTCTTACATTTATTTTTGCTAATGTGTAAATATTAAAATTAGCTATTTCAAAGTACAATAGTAATAAAATAATAATAACAGTAATAATAAAAATTAATAAACATACGTGTGTCAATTTTCAAAAATAGCGCTTCGATAATAATGACTAAGAGTGAGCGAAAATTATAATTTTTCGAGAAAATTTAAAAAATTAAACCTTAACTAAATTTTGATAGTGGCGCTATCTATCAAATTAATACAAATCGTACACGACTGTTACGATAGTGTACGGTCGATTCCTACATTTAAAAATATAATGATTTTTTACCCTCCGCAGAAAATATTTATGTCATCCGAGTAATATGCCATTTTCGTTTTTTTTTTCTTTAATTCTACTTCTAACTAGCCGAAATAAACTTAAGCGAATTTAGCCTAACCTAGCCGGGTATTGCGCCATTATTAGCTTATACTTCACCGACGGCTTTAAAAGCAAAACTGGAGTAGAAGGCGCTTTCGTTTCCTTCCAGAGCTCCATAGTTCGTTTGTCCAGACTAATAATGTTTCCCACTAATTTCATCATCTCACTGATTGACGTTTAATATCAGCGGCTGAGAATATGTGTAATCAGATCCGGATTAATGTTTTCATAGATCCGGGGCAAATTACTTATCAGGAACCCTATACAAATGAAAAACGGTAAACCGAAAGACAGTTAAACTCGTATAATTCGACTCGTCGTTAATTCAAAAACTATAAATCGTAAACCCCGAGTTATGTGGGTTTAACGATTTGGATTATTACGAGTTGGGCTATGTGGGTTTACGCGTTTTTAAAAATTTGCATTTATTATTATTTATTTATTATTAATTTTGCTTTTTCATAGAATCCGGAATGTCACGTTTGTCAATCCTTAGCTACGAGCGATCCGTCACACATACCGCCGTTTCACCAGAAAGCTCCTTTGCATACCGCATTAAACGGCGATTGGATAAGCACCGGTTGCGACGTAAGACCGTTGAGCGATTATTTCACTATGAAACACGTTCGAATTAATTCGGGTAGCGGAATATGGCAAACCGAATATCGAGTTTATTCAAACAACAATTGTACGCATCTATTGATGACTTACTGGCTTACCGGAAATTTCATCGCCGGATTGCCGTCCAACAATTCTAGAGCGTTCGATTTAGACTTCGTCATAGAGAATGCGAAGGTGGTGATTAAAGACGGTTCGATTTTAAACACGATTCGAGAAGATAAATTATGCAATTTGAACGGATATTGGAAGGTCGGTTATTGTAACGAATTTTATTATTGATTTTTTTTCTCTCTCTATATATATATATATATATATATATATATATATATATATATATATATATATATAGGGTGACCCAGAGAAGACGGACGTTTTGTTGTTTTTTGAATAACTCAAAAACTCCTCGACTAACATTTTCGAATGAACTTTTATTTAAGAATAGGAAAACGAGAGATTAGCTTAAAATCATTTGTGGGATACAATAACATTCAGAAGACCGCCATTTGCAAAAATAGGTTCATTCAGTTTTTTTTTTAAATTTTCGAATACTTTCGAGCATCGATCGCTGAATTTTTGAAATTTCTTCATAAATCCGAGTTTCCAGGTCTTCCAGATCTCGTGGACGTGTTTCATAAACGTGGATCTTAAGGTATCCCCACAAAAAAAAACACAATTGAAAACCTCTTTGCACTGTCTTAATCGATTTACGCCGAAAATAACGTTCCACGCAAAACGCGCGCTCATTCTCGTTATAGGAAGTTATGATAACTGAAACTTGATAAAAACAAATCTCTATAAACGTGAAGCATGCGGTTTTCGTTGAAGCAGTCGTATCAACTGCGCTATTCAAAAAACAAAACCATTCGTCTTTTCTGGTCACCCTATATATACATGTACGTATAAAATGTATATACATATTATATATATATATATATATATATAATCAGTGGGGAAGCGCCAGGTTACGCAAGTTTTTTTTTTTAATTATTCAGAAAAATCCTTAATTCAAAAACTAAAATTTTGTTCCGCATTTGTTAAATTAATATTTTATTTTCCAACCTTTAGTGTAGTAAGAAGTGCTTTTTATTTCTTTGTGAAAAAAACAGTTCTTATTCAACGTGTATTATTTTACAATCAAAGCGGAGAGCGGCTCAAGGTTATGTCGGTATATTATATATATATATTATATATATATATATATATATATATATATATATATATATATATATATAATAGATGAACACAGAGTTCCCAAAAAGAATTAATTGGAACAAAGAAATAAACATCAATATAAACACCGAGGAAAACCAGTTAGGAATTTGTGTTTTTACCTAGTTTTCATACCACTACCTCTAATTGTATTTCCACACTAACAAACTTCGTTACCTTGATATATATAACTTACGTCTTTAGTGGTGCGGCGTATCGTACGCAACAACCGAATAAAGAATTTCATTTGTAACTCTTTGTATTATTGCGATATTTGTATAACTCGCTATTTCCTAAAAGATCGTATAGGCATTTCAACTGATTTATACAAAGGAAGATTTTTTTCTTTGATGGTAGCTTGGAATAAATAGAAAAGAACGAAAGTTAGAAAGATACTAAAATACAAACAGAAAACTAGAATTTAAAAATTAAGAAGCAACAACGAAAAGTACGGAAATATTGAAAAAAAAAAAAAAAGAGAAATACCATTAAAAATTATACGGACTGGAGAAAATAAAAAGGAACGAGAATGTAGATTAACGGAGAAGATATCGGACTATTTTGTGATAAAAGTCCGAGTATACAAGAATAAACTTGTTAATACGGTAATATCAGAACCGAAACTCACAGATGTAAGCGTGCACTTGTCGAGAATTAAAACTTACTAAGATAGGAAAATAATTAAAAAAAATATGACACCCGGCAAACTGGATAAATGAGACAAAAATCATAGATCGAGATTTTACCTCGAAATACCGGTTGGGGTCCTTATGTGGTGAAAAGCCGAAAAAAAAAAACCCTATAATTATAACGATAAATGGTGATGATGACGTAATAAGGATAATAATAATAATCATCATTATAATAACAAAAAATTATCATCACTATCTTCGTATGATGATGATAATAATAATAATGATAAAAAACAACTGAAATTAATAATAATAAATGCACGTTCAGATGTCACCCATGCGTCGATAGGTTGACGAACTATATAAAACAGAAATACCAGATAGACGCGGGTCGGTAGGTGAAAAAAATATATTAACAATTATAATAATAATTATTATTGTTATTGTAAAATTCGACGAATTTGTTTTAAAGATAGGTACGCTGAAAGAGCTACCTAATGGACAAGGTTGTCCGTCGCTTGGAATTTTAACGCCTAAAGTACGATACGACGTAGCGAAGGTAGACGTAGACGTAGACAGTACTGACGGATCGTGTATTTTATTCCTGGGCGAACAAATAGAAATTCCGGCTTTCGAGATTTCATCGTCGGAAGCGGTTAAATATCGACCGACTAGCTATCAATATACGTTGATACAGTGTAGCGAACATCCGTTTCATTCGACGACCAATTCTCCCCGCTACACTCCAACCGGCGGTTATACTCATCACGTAAGCGCGGACGATAAAAAACCGCCAGGCGGAGACGCTAAAATGCGGATACCTAATGCGCATATCATAGTATTTTGTACAATTTTATACGCGACTATGATCACTTTTATATTGTAGACGAATAATAACGAAAATTCGTACGCGTCTCGAATTCAAATTTACCGTTTCATCGTCAAATTTACGCATTTATTCATAAAATAAATATTTTAAAATACGTTCATATATATAATATATACATACATACTAATAAAAATAAATTATCGTTTTCGTTTTATTTCGAGAACACGATTGTCGCGAAATCTATATTATAATTTGAACCCCCGGTGTAGAATGCTTAAAAAAAATAATAATAATAATATAAAAAAGAAGTAGTTGAAATAAAAAAAAAATTGTTCTAGATATACGGTAAATATATCGAGCGACTACATAAATCCGTTATCTGCCGATGTTAAGGAAAACCCTCACATAATTCAGACGGCTCGAAAGACAATGTCGAATAAATAATTTAATTATTTTATATAGCTCTCCAAAGAAATAACTGCAATATTCGATATAATGAACGAAAACATCAACGGCTCCACTTATTGTGTCCACTCAAGGACAGATGGTAAGCAAAAAAAAATTGTATTAAAGAATTCATTGAATAATTTTATTTCTTCTTGAATTATAAAATTAATAAATTGACTAACATTAGTCGTGTGCATAATTGCGCGAGTGCAAATTTACTTATAGCATTTATATACTACACACAACCTCACATCCATATATTTGTATCACACACACACACATATATACGTTTACAACGCCTATTGATATACTAAAGCCGAATCGTGAATTGTACGA
Source organism: Coronaproctus castanopsis (assembly GCA_032883995.1). Lineage (NCBI taxonomy): Eukaryota > Metazoa > Arthropoda > Insecta > Hemiptera > Monophlebidae > Coronaproctus > Coronaproctus castanopsis. The sequence goes on along the minus strand of CM065052.1, from coordinate 239,327,056 downwards.
TAAGTTATGTAACGTTAACATCTTATATATATATATATATATATAGTTTCACAAGCACTAAATATCAAATACCGGACATAAGAAGTACAGTAAAGTATTCATACGCTACTACTTAACCGCGGTTAAAACCCAGTTTCATTAAGTAGGATTGTTTATTCTTTGATTTACCCGAAATGAACGATGTTAATCGACGCGGTCGTTTATAGTTGAGAAGATCAATTTTTAGTTCTCCGGGTAAATTATTGAATACTTCAGCTTCCCTTGATAAATAGCTTGGAATCTCGTACGAGTTTTATCGAGGCATAGAATCATCGCCCGAGATACACCCGCTAATCTAGGCTTTCCTGCACCCAATCGATATATATTATATTTATGATACTTCCTTAGTACAAAAGTCACAAGTTGCAGTTTATATAGTTTAGATACTGTTAAGATCGTACTTTCTAATAACGTATCGTTATTTTCCCTTATATTACGTATAATAGATTTGCGTAACAACTCTATCTTCATTAATGTGATATCTAGTCATATCAACCGAAAATGCTAGTGGCTGGTACAATGCTAAATACAACTCAAATGTTCCGGTGAAAAAAACTCTGTTTTAGGTAATCAAATAAATAATTCAATTTTCTTAACTTTTTAGACAAATAAAGAGAATACACGCTCCAGCTTTACCACGCGATATTTAATTTCATTAATCTTAGTCAATATTGTATTATCTAATCCCAGTCTAGCAAGTTTCGATTTGTACGAATTACGTATTCGGTTCTCGTATTGTTTACTATTAATTTATCGTTGCTTAACCCCAATGGGATATTATGTACACGTCAATAATAATAATAATAATAATATTAAACGAAAATAAATAAAAATGATAAAATACTTAATTTTGTTATACAATATTACAAAGCAAAATAATGTAAAATAACGGATTTGATTATAAATTAATCCGATGGCGAATAAACAACAACACAATCAACGAGTTAGCGATATACGTGATAATAATATTTTCTTATATTTTATTTATTTTAGTACTTTTTATTATATATATATATATTCTTTTTTATATTGATTTCTATTTATGTACACTCGAAAATGTCTCAATGGCCGATAAGATTTGCATCTTTTTATACAAATTTAGTTATTTTAACGACTTTTTTTTATTGCTTATTTTATGGCTTATTTATTGTAGGTGAAATTAATCATGAATAAAATTATTTGTAACAAATTATTATTAAGTAAAGTGAAAAATTGAAGATTTGCGAGAAACCGCAAATCAGCGTAAGATTTTTAATTTCATATTTTAATTATATAATAGTAAAGTATAAGAAGTAATAATTACAATATTTTTGTTTTCATTTATAATAACGAATTTAAATTTAACGTGGCAATTGATGTATTTACCCATTTGGTACCGCGTTATTTAGTTTGCACTTTAAATGCTGCAAAATCACACCGTCTTTATTGACGTATTTACAAATGTACTTTACGAACTTTACAGAACTACAAAACTCGCCATTATATGTTTTGGAAAGCAGTCGTGAGCACGGTACCAGACGTTAATTATCAATTTCAATTTAATTTGTAACATTTTACGTGGAATGTGATCCAATGCATTCAAACGTAATAAAAAAACTTTTTATATATTTGTTCGATCTAAATGATACGCTCGATCATTAGGTAATCATCAAAAATATTTCTATTAGTCTAACTGGGGAAAACTAACTAGCAATGGACTTGTCACCATATTGTTGGTTTACTACATTTTAAAAACAAAAAAAAGTTATGATCGCGAGTAGAAAGTAGCATACCGAACAACAGAACAAGTAACGTCGTTCATGTATTTAAAGCAGATCCTGTAATTAAGACTGTACACCGGAAATACGTAAAAGAATAACCATGGATAAATAAGCGTTTGAAGATAAACATCCGTTATTAGTAGAGTGATTGATATCGTTAAAACGTTCGTTTCGTCAAGCACGAGACGTTGCATAGCGCAGAAACATGTGCACTGCTGGTGGAAATTACAACGAATAAGCTGAAATCGGCCGGTATCATCAAATTACTGGTGTGCTGGCGGAGAGCTGGACAGATTTCTTCCGTCAGAAATCTACCCGGTTAATCGGTCGAGATCTCCTGTACTTGCTTTATAGGATCGCACTTGAAAGTGGAGATGGAGTTTTCACTGTACAGAAGAAGTACAGGGCCGCAAATTCATCACCCGAAATGATATCATGCAGTACCTGACAAGTCGCACTTGTTCTTCTTGTTGGAGGACAGTGGCTCTTAGCGAGAGTTTCACTGAATAAAAATTGTCGTTGATTACTCGCTCAGTTTTCGGACCCGAGACAATGGTAGGTGAATAGTTTGGCCATTTGACGACTCCGCAACTCCTTGATTGGCCCACCAGATCCAGCTTTCTAGACAGATGATCTATCTGTCTAGAAAGCTGCCTTTGGAGGAACATAAAGGGAATTGTCCCAAGTTAAAGTACGCTGGCTCGGGGAAGGTGGAGGGGCTTTCAAGTGAAATAAAATCACTGCTTGTTAAAAACCCTGTGCTTCGGCATGCAGGGAAGAAGTGAATCTTAAAGACGTTTCCTTAAAGAAAAGACACTTATTTAATAAACTCACTATTTCGTCTAAATTTCACAAAGAAAAGGAACGCTCTGTCCGCTATGCATAACTTGACGTGGCGATGACTTAAATCTTTTTTTTTTTTTTTTTTTTTTTTTTGGTTCTCAAATCTACGTCCCACATATATTCTTTGTGCAGCGAAGATTTCAACGAAATAACGGATAACCGTGTGTTGGAGATAAATTTAATCTCAGACTGCGTATACATCTTTTCGGACGTATGAGAATAGCTGAACGATGGATGCTACTCTAGAAAAAAATTTATATTCGTATTTATATTGGCGTACGCTAAAAATTTCGCAAATTTAAAAAATTACTAACTGAAAATTCATCTTCGGCGAAATAAAGAAGTGGCCGGGAAATTATTAAATTTAACCGAAGAAAGGAACTATTGTAGAATATCGAAAGTATGAAATTCGTCGACTTATTTGGAAGAACGGGCAAAAGATTAAAAGTTACAAAAAGGATATCCTCCGTCGGTTGTTCGGCTATAGAAATGTCTAAGAATTACATTGCCGCGTTAATGGGCAAATTTCGTGACGAAGACGACGTTTGAAAAAGAAGAAGAAGCATTGCGCCTGTAGGGGGAAAAAGACAAAGAATGAAAAAAGTTGAACATTTACGTTTAAAATTCGATCGTTATTGTCTTAGTTAGATAGAGGCCGCATTAGTCGACATAAAAAGAAACGTATTAACGCGAACATTTCGACGGGTACAACGGATGATGTGCTTTATTGTTGCCCTCTATTGTAAACACGTTCCGGTGGACGTTGTAAACGTACTGACGAATAATAAGACGAGAATAGTCGTCGGACGGAGGAATCATCGAGATCTGTAACTGTCCACCGGGAATACGATTCCTCCGATTTGGTATACGACCAACTACCGTGGAAGAAAAGGGAAATAAGTCGTACTTTGCAACTATTTAACACGCGTCTCCCGGTCTCCATGGTGGTGGTAGTAGGATAGTTTTTTGTTTTCTAACTGGGAGGCTTAGATATGTAACGCATTTCGATATTCGAACATACCGTTTCTTCGGCCACCGACTTCCACCGTGTATGTTGTATAAATGTAACGGAGAGAGATAGTGATTAGACGTTATCTGGCCGGAAAGTGGGTCATTTATCTAATTGCCGGACGACGAACATCATCGTGACCCCCCACAATAAGTTGTTTGTTTTTCTTCTTTTGTTGTAGTTATTATTGCCATCGTTGTTTGTTGATCGGTTTTTCCCATTGTTACACTCCCTTTATTTATTTATTTTTCTTTATGTTTTATTTTTATTTTGATTGGCTTTCCACCGGTGGAGATTAAAGTCGACTTAGATAAGACACGTTTTACAAGAGCCGTTAACGCCTTTCTGTTCTCGTTTAAAATTGGGGAATGTAATTTCCGAATTACGGGGCCGGTCCTAAGCGAGGAAAAACTAACGGTTCAACTGAAATAGGCTTTTTATTTTTACGTCGATGCGTCCTTTAAAAAGAATAATCGCTACAGCTTTAAAATTATCGTTGTCAGTATATATATATATATATATATATATAATATATATAAAAATACAAGGATACAAGGGGGAGGTGCTACGAGGCTATTATTTTCCAAAAAACCTGAACAATTTTTTCCCTTTCAACGTATAGTGTGGAAAAGTTAGTGGACTCCCAATGATTAATATATACAGTGAAATCAGTATAATTAAAGACGAGGTATCATCAATTTTTATCAGAGATCCTCTAAAACTTAATAACACTTTGTGATGTTTTGTTTTGCTTAAATTGTTTAAAAACGTACATATTTATTTTTTTGCTTATATAAATATAATATTATATAATTCAGCTGTATCTAATTTTTAAAAAAAGAAAATAGAATTCCTACGCTCACTTAATTTTTACTCATTACAAACACAATGTTAGATTTCTATCATTATTATTATTATTATTTTTCTTTCTTTCTTTGGTGCTTTTTTCAATTATCGAAGGTTGGCGTCCACACGTTGCAACGCTTTTTTCCCATAAATATTATCGAAATTCATCGATTGCCGTATATTTGATAGCCAGCGTATTCGTCTGCGACCAACCTCGCGAATATCTTTTATCGCACCCATCAATATGGTTTACATTAGCTCGTATTTTTTGTCCGCGCATCAAGTGATCCAGCTACTTAATTTTCCTCACTTTTATTGCGCGGACCAACTCTCGTATTTTTTTTTCCACACGTTGTAGCGCTTGCTGATTCGTTACTTTATCCGCCCATTTTATCGCTTTATATGCCCAGATTTAAATGTCCAAGTTTCTGAAGCATAGAGTAACATTGATTTGGAAAAGTTTTTGCAGTTTGACAAAGGCTACATTCACCGTTTCAATTCTAAATCTTATTTCCAAGTACAAATAACTCGTTTTTCATTCTCCAACAACCGAGATATTTAAATTTATCCATTTGGTTCGGTATTTTATTTACCATTATTGTAATTATTCTTGCGGTTAACCACCACTTTTGTTTTTGACGGATTAATTTAGTGACCAAACCTCTCACGTCATGGTTGCTATCCGACTAACTAAAATTTACAGATCTTGAAGTTTATCAAAATTCTGCGCATACTTCAGCTCAATATCGAGGGAATATCTCGAAGTAAAAGTGAATATCCGACGAAGATGACGGTAGATCAAGAGTGGATAGCCCTACAAGAGACGCATACAGATGATGAGGAGGCTCTACTCAAAAGGGGAACCATAAGAGGATTTAAGCTTATAGATAGTGTGCCACATGCCAAATATGGAAAAGCCACCTACGTTAAAAATGGTTTAGAAGACAAAGTTCAGATTATTGAAAAATCAGACAATGGTAACGTCTTTATTTTAGTCACCATAGTTAGCAACACCACCATCGTAAATGTGTACATGGCCCGCGGATCCTTTCAAGTTGTACTCTCATTCAAGCATATATATTGGTGATTTTAATAGCCACTCAACATCACGGAGGTTACAGCGGTGATGATGAAAAAGGTAGAATATTGGCAAACTGGATCCAAGTAAACGATTTGGAATTGGTATATAACCCAAAGGATAGAGGACATTATGGTATAGGTGGAATTATTCGGACGGTATTAAATGACTTTCCACATGGTATGTATACTTGTGGAGATATTATCTCGTATGTGACCTCCATTCCGAAAATGAGATGGAACTTTAGAAAAGCTAACAGGGATAATTTCAAAAATACGGTAGAGATCAAGGTTGAAAACTTATCACCTACACTTAGAGAGTATAGCAACTTTATAAATGCAATAAAAAGTTCAGTAAGAAAGTGTATTCCTAGAGGAAGTAGGAAACAATATATATCTGAATGGTCTACTGAAAGAATACCAAGCTACGGGTAATAAGGTGTCAAGCGAACTGAGTTGTTAAATAAACTTAATTGCGAATGCTAAAAAGGGTGGACAGAAACTGTTGAATCACTGAATTTTCATAACAGTAAAAAAGCTTGGAACCTCCTTAAAATACTAGGTTCAGACCCTACGTCTACCAAAAAGGTTAATCACGTGATTTCCCCTGATGGAGTGGCTGCAAGGCTATTCGAAACGACTAAAATGCCGATTGAAAAGGGACAGATCCGAGACGCGAGGAAAAAACTACGTTTAGCAAAACAAGAAATAGGATAGGACAGCAAATACAGCGATGATATACAACAAACTGTACTCACTGTGGCATTAAATCAAACGAAATCTGGAACAAGCGGCAGGATTCGATGGCATATTTCCGGAGTTTATTGGACCAAAAGCTATAAGTTATTTATTGCATATATACAATGCTGTTATTAAGTCTGGAAATATCCCAACAGACTGGAAAAAAGCTAAGATCATAGCAATTTAAAAAAAAAAAAAAAACGGGAAAAATGGAACTGGGAATTGGCATTATAGACCTAACTTTATAGTTGTTAGTACGTAAACTCTTATTTTATATTTTCAACTCCTCGGTCGAGTCATTTTGTTTATCTCACGCAACAAAATGTGTTTTATCTAAAAATTAACAAGGCCTGTTTGAAAGAATAAACGAAGTTTTGTTCTCGTAAAAAGCTATTATTTATCTTTTACTGCTATTCTATCCTACGATAATTATCGATACGTTAGGATCTAATTTATTTATTTCTGCTCGATGGTATGAATAACGAGTATTCGAAGGTTAGGTCAAAGACGGGTGGTAAGACTTGTATAAGGAAAGAAATCCCAAGTACCGCGCCTACGTAAGATTATACTATCGGGGGATGTTCTCTTATGGGACAAAAAATAAACCGTAACAAGTAAAGGCGAGGAAAACCCAGATATGTTTTTTTTTTTAGATAAGAGAGACAAGAATAGTAATCGTTACGGAAGAGGACTTGATACGCTAATTCCATTTGTCTTATTCGCCTAACGACTGGCTATTTGCAGCGGCATCACTAACGCCGACGCAACCCCTCGTACATGTTCGAATGGAACTTTACTAATACGTAGTAAATGGTCGTTATCACCGATGGCCGGGTATGTACATACGTGTCGGTTGCACAAGTACTAGCGTGGATCGGTGAAGACGCACACGCTCGATTTATATCGGAAAACATGTTATCCTAACCAGTTTCCTGTTTTTTCTTTTTCGTTATAGAAACTTTTACCGGGGCTGGTTTAAATGTTCGAGACCGAAGTTACCCTACAAATTGCGTTAAAATTCCGACCAAGCGCTAACCAAACGATAACGAACGAGTACTTTAGGTATAATAAGAATTTTCCTAATTTGTATCTGTGACTATGCTCAACGGATCTTAGTCGACTGATTTATAAATAACTCGTGTATTGTATAATACACGAGTTATTTATGTTGTATAATATTTTCGTAGGAGATTGTCGTGTACATAACATGCACTAGTTAGTTGTATGTGTGAGACCGCGCGTGTCCTTAATTAATAAGAGGAAATACAAGTGTAAATCATATTTGGATCGTATATTTATGAACGCGTTTTTATAAGGATTATAGAGACCTATCAGTATATCGCTGATGTATAAACTATTTACTCGGATGGTAACGCAATCAATAAATCTCCGTCAACCACGAGAACAGATTTCGTTCGGGTTTTGAGCACGTATCAGCCTTTTGTTAATTAAACATTAATAGGAAATTGTGTACAATCTCGAACTATGTACGGCCTTTGTGTAATTATGAAAAAGCCTCCCTTCGAGTCGGTGGAAATGTGGACAAAATTCACTTATGTCGATTATCGATGACTATTATATTAATAACGTCAAGAAAATGTACGAACCGACATCAATGAAGGTTAAATAGTGGGAAAATACGGATGAAATAGGCGATACCATATCACCAAAATTATTTATTGAAAGTGTCTTAAGAAAATTAAACTGGAATTCAATGGGCATCCGGATAAACGGAGAAGAATTATATTACTCGCGCTTTGCTGATGGCGCGATTCTAATAGGTAGCAAGAGGAAATATAATTAGCGCGGTTGGAAAAGATAGGATTACAAATAAATTTAGATAAAACTAAGATAATGACGAATAGAACAAAAAGTACAACGCGATATCTGTAAATGCTAAATGGTGAAAAAATTAAGACTGTAAGAAAATATGTGTATTTTTTTGGACAAGAAATTATGGCAAAAAAGAAAATATTTATGCAATTGAAAGTTAAAAGGAGGACATCTTCTGCCTGAATTGTATTCGGGAAATTAAGCAGTGTTTTACCGAATAGTTCAAAAAGTAAAGTATACAACGAGGAGCTGAAACATGCGGTCTTAAAAAACAAATAATTAGACGAATTAGAACAACTCAAAGAGTCAGGCTTAATATCAGACTCCGATAAGAACATTGTATGGATTAGATAACAAAATTACTAAACGCAGTAGAACTTGTAGCTAAACTAAAATGGAAATGAGCAGGACGTATATGGACTAAGCGTATATTGCAGCGGTGACTGATTAATCACCATCGCAGGCGAGGAAGACCCATGACTATATATATATATGTGGCTAAATTTTTATATACTTTCCTATCCAATGAACCATTTTTGTTATTAATTTTTCAGAGATAAAACCACCATCCTAAAAATGATATCATATAAGCTGTTGTGCTACTAAGATCACAGGGCTCCATATATACATATATATATATATATATATATATATGTGTGTGTGTGTGTGTGTGTGTATGTGTGTCAATATATTATATATCAATGTATGTATTATACGCTAATATTCATAATCACTTTTGAAAATTAATTTAAAAAAATAAAACTCCGATATCACAGCGTACGCGTGTGTATATAAATTTTTGAATGTTAAGCTACCACCATAATCCTCGATATTACGCAATATTTATACGCCATATATGGCTAAAATGTTTTACTTAAAATCAAATGCTTTTCACTAAATTATTTTTTTATTATAGAATTTTTCATTACATAGAAACTAAATCGTGAAAATGACGTCATGCCGATGAGATTGTTCCACTGCATGTACAAACATATCTTACGTTTTTAATCAAATTTTGAAAATTACTACGAATACTTCTTGCATCTGTACGCATAAGTTTTTGAACGTTTTGCTAGCACCGCAATCTCTTGTTATTACGCTAAATTATATATATTTCCACTATATTTCCACCTACGCATAGGTACCCTAACGTATGATAATATATATACATATACGATATAGGTATATATATATATATATATATATATATATATATATATATATATATATATATATATATATATATATATATATATATATATATATAACATGCGCGGTAGAGAAACGTGCAACAAAATATTATTAATTTTTACTGCTACCATTCCATGATATAAATTTTTAAATGTTTTGCTACCACCGCAACCCCAAGATATTACGCAATACATTACATAAATGTCTTTAATCAAGATTGAAAATTAATACTGCGATTTCATGCGTCCGTATAAGAATTTTTTTTAATCGTTTTGCTACAACCGCAATTCCTGCATATTACGCTAAATTTTATGACGTATATATTTTGCCACCTTTTCTCGCGTACCATACAATATGGGTGTGGTAATAAATTATGCGAGAATATATATATGTCACACACGCGGTTACCGTACGTGCGCTAAAGTATATATATATAATATACGCAGTAAAGAAATGGGTGTATCAAAATAAATGTAAATATAAATAAATATGTATACACACCCATACATACACACATATTATATATATATACCATTAGAAAGCATTGCGGCCAGCCCAAAAACCTATCGAGGGAGGTGCGTTGTAATATTTTATTTTGCGTATTAATACCAGTTTGTTCACAGAATGGATTTGCTGTGTTGTATTGTTGAATCGGTTGTATATAGTCTTCGTGTTTAATTGTGTATATTGGTAATTTATAGCTTCGGATAGGTTGTACGTTGTTCTCCGAAATATAGGCGACAGTTACATCGGTTATTGCTTTAAATAATCCGATAGTGTTATCAGTTAATTAATTAATCTAATTCGTCTATATTAATTGATAGTATTAAAAAAGAAAAAATGAAATATAGTTTTAAAAATACAGTCACTCGCCTACCGGAGTCGTTTAGGACCGCTTAACGAAATTTAATGTATTACTATTATTTTACACGTTTCCGTGTTTCGTAAGATATATGTGAGTTTTTTATTTTTTTATTTCACCGTTTCTTTTTCTAATTTTGGCCATTCTATTCGGACATGCGTACAGCAGGCCGAAGTAGAAAGCTTACTTTAGAAATCTAAACGGTTGCTGGTACAGTGAAAATTTAATTCCACTCTAGATTACGTTATGGACTATAAATCGAAGTTTAAGACGAATTACAATTATTTCGTGTACGTCTAGAACTATTTCACATCGTAACTTATACATTCCGTATCTAGATCTACTATCTATTGCCATGACGCGTAAAGAGTATTTCGAAATTATACTGAATCGTCGCGGAAATTACCGATACGAACTCGCAATTAACTGTACTTTCTTATATTAGTAAATTATTTCGAAAATTTTATAGATAGGTGTACTTTGAGATGGATTCTGGTTAATTTTTTAGGTGTGACTCTACGATATATAGTAAGTCTCAGGGCCTTAGGTATAAACGTCGTAGAATTAAGCGCGTGTATTTTATTCTGCGTTGCGTATTTAATACGGTACGTGTGTGTGTGTGTGTGTGTTGGTATGTATGTCGTCGATTTTCGTTTTTACAATCGTATTTTATTGATGGTTTTCGTCAGATTTTCCTGTAGTAGTCTAATATTTGTTTCATGAATTTTCCAACACTTAGTATATAATACTGTTTTAACTATTTAGGTATATAAGGTACTTAACCTTTTTAAAACTCTCCCTGTGTTTTGTCTACGAAACAAAGCTATTCTTTCTTTTTAATTCAATTTCTTTCGATACTTTCAGCCTACACGGACTACTAGAGTATTGAATATTGCACTTCTACATCTTCTACATCTTCTACATCATCTCTGTAATCGTCGTCTTATTGCGTGATAGTCTGTCAATAATTACCTTCAGTTTCGAAATGTGCGACGATTTAATCAATTTCTTTGCACGTTCTTTTTCCCGCGAAATACTCCAACCGTACATAATATTCGAGCGTAAATTTCTTATTTATCATTCTACATTAACCGTCGTCAAATTCGACATCCTTGTCACGCACTTTTAATATATTTTCAGCAGTTTAGACACGTTAAGTTTCTATAATTAACGTGTATTATTTGTAATTCAGAAAACTTGTTTATTTTATTTTTATTTGCTGTTTTCCTGCAGCATTTAACGTTTCGTATTCCTTTATTATTTATTTTCTTACCGTGTTGTTATTGCGGTAAGGTGTTCTACACAATGTTACCGCTGTTATATTTACTTAAAAAGCTTAATGCAAATATACTTTGTTGTTGTTTATAACTTGTTCATTTTGTTTCGTATCGTTTCAAAAGTTTATTTATGCTATTTCTAAGACGTTTATAACGGAAAGCCGGATGTAAAAATTGAACGAAAAAAACTAAATATCGAAATTTCGTTTTAAACGTTAAACTACTCGCAGCTCGTTGTATGTACACGAAATCGTTATCGTTTGTAAATTAATCTTTTTATATTTATCGTATCAGTTGGAAGTTCGTTACGTCGCTTGCCATATAGCTTGCTCATCAACTATATCCGTCGGTTTAGTCTCGGCTATCTTTTCTTAAGGTTCGCAATGAAATCGATTAATGTTCTCGATAGTCGAGTTTTTATAATTATAATCGATTTTTTCTCTTTGTTTATTTAAAAATCGTCACTTCAATACGACGATCCATACGGCGCTCTGTAATTTGTCACCGTTAAATGTATTATACGTATAGATTTTTAAAGAATAGACATCGTATATTTTCGTTGTACTATCTTTTAACCGAAGATATATGTTCACTTTTTTTTTCTCTCTTTGTAGATAATATCTACTACTCCAGTTCATTCTTATTTGTACTTTGCATTTACATACACACGTACAGAGGAAGTATAGTAGTCGACGCGATATGCAAAACGCTAAAAGCGAAATTGCGAACAACCTTTTTAGATAGAAGGTTTTCCTTCTATCATCATTTTCTCATCGGTACGTCCGTAATAGCGTAGAGACGAAGGTGTCGTCCTGTTAGGTTAGGTTGTTGGAAACAAAGAGCTTACGAGAAAAAAAAATCGATGCGTAGGAGTTAGGGGTTTGGTTAGTACAGTAATTGCGCTTGCATATTTTGAGGGCGCATGTAAAGAACTAAGAAAACTTTTCTTCCTGTAACAGCAGCAGCAGCTGAAGACAGGAAAATGAGAAAATTCCGTTTGAAAGAAAGAGTGCGAAGAAATACGAATTACGAACGTGTGGCTATGTCGTTACCATTAAAAATAACGCGATTTATTCCGTAGTAGTGGTATTATATATATATATATATATTATACTGTTGATGTCGTTTAGGTCCGAGACAAAGACATCGAACTGCGATATCGGGATAGAACCTAGAGGGTGGTAGTAGTAGAAGAAAAGTAGCGAAATAAAAATAAAATGAAAAATACGATCTACATCGGTACGAAAGGGGTGTTGGACGTAACCCTTGGGGTAAGTCGTCGGTAGGGTAGGTACTGCGAACGACGGTAAGTTTTTTATATTTCGAGGGTGAGATACCGTTTGGGTTTTTTTCGTTCGTTCGTTCCTTTTCGGGAATACTTTTTTTTCCCTTCTTTTACGGTCTTGTAAAGTTTTTAATGCGAAACGAACGTGTTGTTGGTAACAGTGGTTACCAAATCTGCCATATAAGCGCGATTCCAAAAAACATTTTGAATTTATTATTTTTCGTGATTAGTCTATAAAGAATATCCCGGGAAAAACACGAGAACGCTTTCCAATTGTGTATATATATATATATATATATATATATATATATATGCACATAATACTTTCTAACACATCACACACACAACGCACACACACGTATGTAATATACTCAAATAATATATAATAACGTCGGATTTAATGATTGTATACTTAATCATTCGAATTATATAAAACTCCTCGGTGTAATTGTAGGTGATAAAATTAAGTTATACTAATCACGTTCGGTATACTGTTGAAAAAGTCAACAAATATTACTATATTTTTAAAATATTGTGGCGGCAAATTACGGGCGGTGGTGGTGGTGGTGGTGGTGGTGGTGGTTATGGTGGTGGTTATGGTGGTGGTAGTGGTGGTGGGGGTATAAATTAATATTGTATAAAAATATTTTGTTCAGTCTTTATTCTGCTGATGTTCGTGTATATATCATCCTTACTTAACCCTTTCAGTCGCGTATTGTAAAATTTTCGACGAAAAATTATAAATTTTATACGGGCGTTTATACTGTTTCTTAGCTGAACTACTTCTTGTTTTCGAATCATTTCGAACATTAATATATGTACCATCGAATAAATAAATAATATAGGTATGGCTTGAAAATGACGTAAAAGTCGAAAAGCTTTGCTAAAATAAAATAAATTTTATATAGATTAACATTGTTTTTATTTTGTTTTGTTAATTATATAAATGTAAACATAAATTAACCAACTTGTAAATGTTTAAATTAAAAAGAAATACAAATATATTTAGATGCCGACGAATAAAATTTTTAAAGTTTCATAATAAAGGAAGGACGTCATAAATCTGAGTAGTAAAGTTCAATTGTATTCGAACTTAAACCCAATTTAAGGAGTCAAAAAGCGACGCTAGTTAATCTAGCAAGATGTATGGTTATAGAATATATATATATATGTTTGTAAAGGAAGTACTAAAAAGTTACGCTAGTAAATCTAGCAAGTGGTGGGAAAATTATGGAATGTATAACATCCGACATTAGACGCGGCAAAAACAGCAAAACATACTAAATACAGTCTGACTCAGGAAAATATGACGTGTTCAACTATATTTGATATTTAAACTTTGGAAATACAACAAAATGCTGACATATTTATGTATACATAGGTATAATATTATATACGTGCATTTCTATTATATCAAAAATGATTTTTTTTTCCCAATTATGTTTTATTTTAAACGGAGAGAGAGAAAAAATTATGATTTCCCCGAACTTGAAAAAAAAAAAAGATATAGAAGTATAATATTATCGGTGGTACGAATATTTATTTTGTAATATTCGGAGCTGAATGAGAAATGGGCGCGTATGTTTATATGCGTACATACAGATATGCACGAATTTTTGTATTTGCGTAAAATGTCGAAAATCAAACGAATAGAACCGTTATTAATAATTTCAATCGAAATTCGAAGAGGATAATGAAAAATTATTTAAGTTTCGTAGGGGAACTAACGTTGTAAGGTAAAAAATGTTTCAAAATTAAAATTTTATAATAATTTTTTTTTTAATATTCGGTTGTAAACATTTGTTTACGTTTAATATATTTAAAAAGTTCGCAGAAAATAATTATTTGTTTACCTTTTCCTATTTTCCAACGTTAATAGAAGCAAACACACACATACACCGCAGACACACACATACACATATGTACCTTCTGGGATCCGGAGCTCTAACCGGAACGGGGCGTGTCCGCAGGCGGTGGATAGTGGAAAGGCCTGTAGATATGTAGGTTAGCTGTGAATAACTAATAAACAGTCGCGAACCAAGAGCGGCTACTGGTGGAAAATCTCAAGCAGATGATTTCAGTAGCCACAGGTTAGTTAGCACGAGGTGACAGAGAGGCAGGTTGACAACTGTCTATAAAACTGTGTCTTTCTAAGACTGCTTACTCGAGGCCGCCTATATAAATATTCCTCACACGTTATATAGCAAACAGCTGGCTTGCGGTTCAGGGTTTTCACTCAAAAGCTAAGGGAGTAAACCCTGACAGAAAATCCCAGCGGCAGGTGAAGCGACGCATCAGCTGGTAGGATAGTCGCATCTTTTAAAATGGCACGTTTTTCAGAAAATAAGGAAAGAAGAATATATAATTTTGTTGCATTTATCTAAAAATTGAATTTATACAATAAACGACAGTTGTACCTACATTTTCCTGAGTTCGGCATCATTTATTACCTAACACACACATATGTATATAATATATATCATTAATTAGCGATACGGAATGTGTTTTATTGTCGATGAATGGTAATTCTATAAAGACGCTTATCGTCCTATTAAATAGCAATATATATATATTTTTTAAGTAATAATTTTCATAACTCTAATTAATAAGAAAACTACGTAAGAATAAAAATCTAAAGTTAGCGTTTATTGAACTAGGAAAATTATGGAATGTATAACATCAAACACTAGATTCGGCAAAAACAGTTACTAAATACAGCCTGACTCGGGTAAATGTGATATGTTCGACTATCTTTGATAGAAATGGCGACGTATTTATGTATACATACGTGTAATATGTATATTTCTATAAAAATATGAAAATTTTTTGTCAATTATGTTTTTATACGGAGAGCGAAAAAATTGTGATATCGAATTTAAACAAAAAAATAAAACAAAATAAAAATATAATATTTTTAGTGGTACGAATATTTATTTTGTAATATTCGGAGCTGAACCAGAAATGGACGAGTATGTTTATATATTTAGAACCCCTTAACAGGGCTAAAAAAATATATACCCTTTAGAAAAAAGAATACCGAAAAAAAAAACTGCGCCTCACCCTAGAGCAGACGAGGGTGGTGAAGTCATATGCGCGTGGATATATCAAATCACTCACCCCTATAAATGCATAAAGAAGAATAATAAGCGAAAAGAGACGAAAAAAAAACGACCCGTACGAGAGAATACTTAAGCGAACGATCGAAAAAGGATCTAGAAAAAAAACCCACGAATAATTCGAATAATCATAATAATCATAATAATAAGGAACTACCGATAATCCGGACTGACCTACATAGGCGATCGTTAATATCGATTGCCGTGTAACGGATAATAAATAGCGGACGTTTATATTCGCGATCAGAATCATACGGATGTTTTTATTTCCACAACGTTTTTATATATAATAGCCGACTTTTATTGGGAATATTTTTTTTTCTTTTGCGAAGAGATCTTTAGAAATCACGACGATCTGGAATTTCGAAAAATAACGATCGGTAATTATAAATGCATTTTTTATTATCGGCCGAATACCGTATAATCTTAATGCGGTACTAATAATAAAGATATATAAAGAAAAAATACAACTATATATATGAGTAGGTGAAACAAAAGGACAGAGCGTGTGAATGTGGGCAAATGAGATGGAGAAAATGTCAGCGTGAATGATACATGAAAGATAATAAATCAGTAGAATATAAGTCGGAATTGTAAATAATTAGTATAAGCAGGGTTTTTATTTGTATTTTTCCCCTGCAGTTGTTTTTCTTATTCCTATATTAGTATTAATATTAAATCAAATATCGCACAGTATATTATGTAAGCTCGGTATGTGTACATAAATGGGAATTGTAATTTATTTATTAAGCTGAAATATACTCGTTATTATTATTATTATTATTATAAAGTAAATTCGTCGATTAACGGAAAAAATTGTAAAAATTATTTTAAGGAACTTATAGGAGTGTTATTATTATTATTATTATTATAGAACATATACATTTATAAAAAAGTATTAGTATTTAAAATTTGATTTTCGATTTTGAAAAATTTTTCGACTGATTTTTTGGTCGGCCGATTCTAAATTAAAATTATACTACGGCCGATATAAAGTGAATAAATTTTAAATAAATGTCTATTACCACGGAAGTCAAAAATATATTGTTTATAGATGGTAAAAATCTCCTGGACAATACAAGAAAACGAATTGCTCGATACTAAAAGTACATGGTCGCGTTCCTGTAAGATGGTCAGACATGGAGGAAGTTATCTAGAATGTGTCCGGATGGCTTGCAACACGGATTCATCGCGATTATCAAGTTGGGTAGCCCTCGATATTATAAGAAGTTGGCGCAACAAACGGAAGATTGTAGTAATTAGAAGGAAAAATATAACGTGGTCGCATTCCTGCAAGATGATCAGACACGGCACGGGCGGTAGTAGGAGGAAATTTTGAAGAATACGTGCGGATGGCTTGTAACAGAAATTCATCGCGATTATCATGTTGGCGATTGTTGGATAATGCAGAGTATTGTGTGCCTGCAAATACAAAGAATGTGCATGAAAAAATGAATATTTTTAGTATAGAATCGGCCCCACTTGTGGAGACTAAAAAGGGCATCCCCCCCTTGCAAGCAGGCTTGGGTAGAACCCCTAGTTATTATTATTATTATAAGAAAATATAGGTTTATAAAAATAATATTAGCATTATTGCGCGGTAATTAGCTGAAAATGAAACTAGTCGTAGATTGGTTATTACGCGCTGTCATTGGGGAGGTTAATTAAGGATTAAAAACGGAATTTATTTATCTAACGATTATCCAAAAACTAGAACGTATAGTTGAAGTCGGGTTAACAACGGCGACAGTTAGGAATGTATATCATGACCGCCCACCTTTTCACCCACGCGCATATTTTATGACCATTCATAATCATTTCTACCTTTCGTTACCTTAAAGAGTAGTTTATCGTCAATGTTACTCCGTGCCTTGATGTTTTTCTTCCGTGAATTTCTTCTTCAACCCATTGGTCTCTTATCGTGAATCCCTGGCAGTATTAAAATGTCACAATTTCACGCTTTTAGAATATGACTTAAATATTCCACTGTCTACTGTTTTTAAAAAATATTTTCTACGAGTTTTCTTTGTACGTTTTCGATATATTATTATTTGAAACTTTTCCGATCGGTGAAATTCTTAATAGCCTTCTTAGAAGCCACATTTCTGTAGTCTCTAAACTTGTAACAGTAGATCCGCGTTTCCGTACAAAACGATTGGAATTTTTAGTCTTAGCTGGAGTTGTAAATCATTAGCGAGCCGAACCTTTTTGTTAGTTTAAGGTTTCCTTTGCTATTCTGCACATCTTGTTCTTATTTCTTCGTCATTGCGTCTAATTTATCGTTTATTATTATTTCGACATATTTGTGTCCGATAACTGTCTCGATTAAATTATCGTTTACAGATGACTCGTAACATTTTCATCGTCTCTTTCAATCAGCTGGTCTTACAACTGCCGAAGACCTGCAATCGATAAATCGTCCGCGTATACGAAATTACCGATTATTTTCCAATTTACTTTTATTACGATTATTCCGCGATCTTTTATAACTGGAAAAATCTTCTTTATATACGTATAAAGTAAAGTACCGATTTAATTTTTACGCGTTTATTTTTATATGTTTCAAAACTAGTAGACTATAAAGAATTTATATATAATACCACTGTTTGTGCCGTTTTCTAATATATTTTCGTCGAAACTTCGTCAGTCAGTTGCGCAGCCTTTCTCGCTGGCAACATTCCGAAACCGCGATTATTTAATCTGTTATGACCGCATTGTCGCGAAAAGATAACCCGATTTAGTTTAATCTCTCAATCTGTAGTAAGAAAAGAGTCTTTCCCGATCGAAGAAACCACGAAACAAGAGTCTGTCGTGTTTTATACCGACGCATGACCGTTCGAAGGATTTCTTCACAGCAGTAATCTGCACGCATATTCTCTGTCGTTTCGGCTGAATTATATGCGATTTACCGCGTCGTGAACTTTTCAATGGATTTAGGTTTTATTGTACGTTCCGGCTCTGTTCAAACGTTCTTCGTAACTCTTAACTACCCAAGAAAAAGAAAAGTGGTGGAAGCTGGTAATGGTTCAGAAGCAATTTTTCCGTTACCGGACGTGTAAATATTTCCAAATGCGAAAAAAAATCAATCTCGTAGCGATCAAATTTTTCTCATTTTTAAAATTATTTTCGGTGGTTGCGATTTAATTTTTTTTCTTATTCTTTTAAAAGACTTTTATTCATTTTTTTTTTTTAATTTTTCCGGGTGCTCATTCCGTGATTTATATAATGATAATCGTAATAACGGTACAGAAAAAACAAGAAAAATATAAAGCGAATAAAAAAAACTTTTAAACGAAAACGAGATTATCATAGTAGTAACGACGAAAGAAATGTGAAAAGATGTACAATAAGCAGCGGAATGTTCGTGTCAGATGAGAAGAGGGTGGTGACTTTACACAGTTTAATTAAAGTATCGTCACACCCTGCTACTATTCATTCCAGTCTTAAAGAAAAGATATAAAAAAAAAATGCAACGAAAGTGCTGGAATAATAGTACAAGCCTATATTGTATCGTTGTAGAAGCGAATGGCCTTTAAAGAATGATAAGAGCATCTTTTTATTTTTTTACGCGATTCTCTCGACAAAAGAGACTCGTTCCGCGAATTAACATCAATCTTACAACGCCCGGATGTATTAAGCGGTTTTAATCTCGTCCATTTATTATTACCGGTGCGATTCCCTCGTCTTAAACTTTTACTTCCAAAAAGCCCTTCAATCTGTCCAACCCCCCAACCACCCGTTTCCAACTTTTACCTATATACTTGTTCGTCGTTTAAACCGCGCCTTGTGTTCATATATCAACATCTCTCTCTCTCTATATATATATATATATCTATATATATATATCTATATATATATATATATATATATATATATATATATATATATATATATATATATATATATATATATATATATAGATATATACATATATCTAATACCTATAACGACTTTATCTATGTTTACCAAACAGGAGCCAGATTAACTTTTCATTTTGTTTTTTATCCTTATCTTTTATAGTCTATCCGTCCTTTATACACTTATTCTCTCGTACTTTTTTTTATTAAAGACGATGTCCTTGCCGATGAAGCGACATCTTCGACGTCATTATTTTTTCCTTGTTTTTTTTTTTTAACGAGATTTTTCTTTACCAACCGACCAACCACCACCCGATCATGTTAATTTCGCCATTTTATTTTACTATTATTATTATTTTTATTATTATTATTCGGACGGTTTTAAATAACAACTCGAAATGGTAGAGGTAGTCTTGTAGAGTAAGAAATCTAGAATACGTAGAAGCCGGGAGAAATGAAAATCTCTCGTCATCCGTGAAGCGAAGTTGAAAGATTTTAATTTTTCTCTGGGCGGAAAGTATTCGAAGAAAATGAAGAAAGTCTTTTGTTCGGTGAAAATTAAACACGTCTGTGGACGTAACGGTTTTAATTTATTTTATTATAAACGAAATTTCCTCCACTCCTCTTCACTTCCATCGCGGTTTCTTTCTTTAATTAGATTACCTTACGAGTAAATAAATCAATTTATTTCTTTTTTTTTTAAGTCTTCCGATTTACACGAAAATTATAATAATAATAATGATAAATAATAATAATGATGCGGAATACAAGAAAATAAAAAACAATGTTGCGGCGTAAACATTTATAAATAGAACTGACAAGATCAGGGCAAGCCTTCTTTTTCGTGTCAGGAAAAGGATCCTTATGCGTTACACGGTACACTCTGCAAATTCAACGCTATTCCCATCCAGTTGTTGTAGTAGGTCATAACTGCTGCAGATGTAAAGATGTTGGATATATCGCTCCTCGCTACACATAAAGAAAGAACTGTCGGAAATTCGCCGCTTCTTCACATTGTCTCCTGTTCGAACAACCATCGTTCTTATTATTTTGGCTCCTGGAGGAAGGTGCTCCTTTAGGTTCAATCCGTGGTTCGTGATTTTTCTTGCGTCTATTCTTCCTTCCAGAGACATCATATCGAGCGGGGTTTCCGGGCTTACTGTTACTGGCTTGATAACTGCTACAAAACTGTGTTGCGACCAAATCAATCTTCGTTCAACTGGTTTATGTCCAAACATTTTTCCACCCAGTATACAAAATTATACCACTTGATTAGCTATATTATGGGTCTCCGGACGAGAGAATATAAATAAAAAGTTTATACATTTATCTCGGGTCGAAATTCTTTAAATAAAATATAACGCGTCAGTTGTTTTTATAATTAAGGAGATGATATAAAGATAGGAAATATATGCTGGACAGACACGTGTACTAAAAGAAAATGCGTAAGACAAGGATGCCCGTTATCGCCAAGCCGAGTGTCTTTAACGCTTATGAAGAAGAAATCGTAAAGAAAGCGAAAACCGAAACGATGGGAATAAAAATAAACTGCTGTAGATTTAACGAAATTAATTATGCCGATGATAAGTCGATAATCGTTGAATCAGAATGACAAATGCGGAAGATGGATAGACGAGATAAATAATGCACGATGTCTAATGAAAATTAACATCGAAAACCCTATGATTATTATTACATTTATAAGAAAGCTCGCATAATAATTAGACCGAATAAACATAGACAATGTTGTTGGATTCAGATATTTAGGAGCGCTGATCGCTGAAAGAAGTAAAAACAAGAATTGGCAAAAGCAGCTTTTAACGATGTACGGAAGATTCTCGATAATAGAAATATGAATATAAAAACACGAATTAGAAACGTGTGGACTATTTCGAAATATTGCTGCGAAACGTGGGCAATAAGTATAAAAAATTATACACCTCTCGGCAACCACCTATTTTAGACTGACGAGTGTTGCCGAATACGAAAACTAAACGGTGGAGTCAACCTATATAATTGATTTATATAAAAATTAAATCCTTAAATTGTGTTGACCACTCTTTATTAGACGTATAAAATAATACATTTAAAAACATATAATGAACACATAAAACAGACATGAAATTACGAAATATAGATAATCATTTAAATAGAGCAGACGTTTAGAGAATTGGAAGAAATTAGTAATGAAGAAATTAACAGATTAAACCGTTTAGATTTGCATATAGCGATAATCGCACAAAGCGAAAAAAACCTGTCGGATGCATCGATAAAGCTTGATTCTTAAACGCTATGGCAATAAATAAGAAGAAAAGTATGTTAACGAGATGCAGTAAAATGGAAAATAATAAAAAAATAAACATAAACTTAGAAAAAGGAGAAGTACAACAGGTAAAAAAATACAAATACCTCTGTTCAATAATAACAGAATATGGGAGAAGTGATCGAGAAATAAGGTCGAGAATATCGCAGGCAAAAGCCGCATTTATGGAAATCATTGTTAACATAAAAAAAATTTAAATGCAGAAATACGGAAAAGGTTAATAAAGGTGTACGTTCGGAGCGTGCTGTTATATGGTTCTGAAACGTGGGTTATAAACAAACGTAGACAAAAGCAATTCGTTCAAAATGTTGTGCTGGCGAAAAATGCAAAAAGTTAAATGGACAGATAAAGCAAAGACTATAGATGTGCTTAAGAACATTAAAGCGATGCTTAATGAAGCATATAAGAGAAAGAAGATGCAGCTGGATAGGACACGCTATAAGAAATAAGAAATATTTAACAACAATAATCGAAAATGGAAGAAGATCAAAAGGAAGACCGAGACAAAGATACATTACTCAAATAATGGAAGACGCAAAAGTACATACATATCAGGAATTGAAATGATGAAAACCAGAAAGCTGAAAGTAGAGTGCTCTACATATTGACCACCAATCGAAGATTGAGAAATGAAGAGATTTTCTTTTTTTAATGGGGGTGCATTTACAGACTACCCAACGTGATACTGTGGGGACTATCTACATCTTAATCAAGCATGCTGACTTCTCTAAAAACGTCGCTATATGGGGGAACAATTGTAGGTTATCCATATGTAAAAGGGACGATACATTATACGGAGGTGTAATATTCGAAGAACGTAACAAGATAAGGTAAAGTTCCGAGCGAAACGGTGCTACAGCAGAACATTAAAAAAAGACATGATCGGGGCTGCAGACTACCTGTTCAGAATGGAGGGGACAGAACGGACTTTTTCAAAGCTGCATACGGAAAAGACGGTCAGGCAACAAATGATGTTCAAATCGCAATCTGCTGATGAGTACAATTCACTCACGACTAATCTTTTTAAAAAGATAGAACCACGGGAGTTTGGGAAGAGACGGCTGGAGGTGATAGTAATAAGTCAGAGGTGATTGACTAATGCTCTTAGTGTACATTAGCTCCCATTGATCCCTATGCTCTAGCTGAATAAAGTGAATGATATCTTTGTGAGTTATTAAGGAGTCCTCTACACCACTAGACGACGCGTCTTTAGCCAATGAGTCAACAAATTCGTTGTCTGGAATACCTCTATGACCCGGTATCCACAAGAAAGACACAGATATTCCCACACGTTCCAAATTATTAAGTTTTAGCAAAACTAAACCAATTAATGTATCTGACACGCTACGTTTATTGTCTACAACCGTCACCACGCTTTTGGAATCGGTAATAATAAGGTAATTTCCGCGAAGATTTAAGTCCGGTAGAATTGACAAGGCTTGTAGTACTGCTACACATTCTGCAGTAAATACTGAACATTCTTGGTATAATTTGTACATGTTACTAATATTAAGAGCTGGAATGAATACTGCTGCTCCCGTTCCTCGAGTTGACTTGGATCCATCCGTGTAAACAGGGATGTGTAGTGGGAACATTTCTGAGATAATACTATTGAAAGTGGCACGGATTAGTGTAGGAGGATACAGACTACAGTTTTCAGGAAAAAAGGATGAATTTTGTTTGTTGAAGAAGTAAAAATATGGTACCATAAATTGAAAAGGAGCTTGCATGCACGTGAGACGTGCACGAAACTCCTCCAACCTTGTTATAACGGAACAGAGCAGGGGCATTTTTCTATTTGAAAAACGCCAGTTAGAATGGATATGACTGAACATGTTAAACAGAGGGAAGCGATATGGAACCGCGTCAACAGTATTGTTAGGCAAGTTGGATCGTGTGCAAAATGAATGCATTAGGCTGTGTATTGGTGGTGTTAAAAGTACTCCGGTATCAGCACTAATGGCAGAGTGCAAAGTTCCACTCTTACAACTTAGACGGAGTTATTTAGCCCTGAAACTGTTGATACGTAGAATGAATAAGAGAAGATTTAATACTTATTTTCCACTGTGCCTCTAGCCATTAATTTCAGTATATGGCACATTAATTTTAATAATAATAATAATAATAATAATAACAATAGATATATATTAAAGTAAAATAAAATTTTCATTATTATTATATTTATTTTATAATTTATAATTATAAATACATCCAATTTAATATCTGTTTAACGTCAGATTGTTCGACAGACTAGATTAAAATTTTAAATAAAAACTTCCGACTAGATTTTTTATTGTTATTATTATTTATTTTACCGCTACTCGCTAAACTAAAGAAAACAATTTGGTTTTTAATTTTTTTTTTTTTAAAGCTCGTAATGACGAAAGCCAGTAACTTCGATTACAACATAACATGCGAATTCAATAAACTAAGGCATATAAAATTTTTTGAAAATACAATTAATTATAATATAAATCCTGAGAAATGTAAGTTTTTTATCTGTCTTTTTTACATAACAACCACAAGTCCGGTTATCAAGGTGAATTACTCTGCATAATTTTAATTTATTGATATGTTGACAGTGCTGTAATAGTTAATTCGATTATTTCATTATGTAAAAATAATAAAGTAAACTTTTAATTATTATCGGAATTAGTTTTATTTTCTGAATATATTGAGTAAATGAATCATTTATATCGATCGCTAGAGGTTAATGATATTTGGAAATATAATAGAAACACAATGAAAGTTAGATGAATGTCACCTTTTTTTTATGTAGGTATACTTTAATTAGTTTCAGCATTTAATTCATCGCGCATATTTAGCTACAATATAAAATTTTCAACTTTCCGTTAAAAAATGTTGTTATATATAAACAAGGAAGTAGTTAAAATCACTAAACGTTTCGTGAAATCACGAATTTTCAGCGGCTAATGAGCTACTATCGAGCTAGCATAAAATTAAATATATACACAATTAGATAAGAGGTATAAAATGTAACTAATTTAGATATACAATTTATAAATTTAACAAAATGAAAAACAGTATTTATAAAATAATTTGATGGCGAATGTGGTAAACAACCTTCCACTATCAGATTATTTTATAAATACTGTTTTTCATATTGATCATTTTTATAAATTGTATATCTAAATTTAGGCAAAAACTTTCTCGGGAAACATGAAAAGATGGTATGAAATATCAGCACCCCAACTGCAAGGAGATAAAGATTTAGTAGCTATGATGATCGCCGACCCTAGATCGGAGATGACGTAAGAAGAAATTCGGATTTTTGCATTTTATACTTCTGATAGGTCTGTGTTGTTATTTACCGCATTCATTATTAGGCTATTTTGATTTCGTTAATTTTTAAAAATTGTATATCTAAATTAGTATTTTGCATTTTATGTTTTTTATATATTGTATATTTATATATTTTTATAATTCATTTTACGTTCACACGATAAAGGGTTAATAGTCGAAAAGCTTTGCGATTTTATAAAACGTTTGGTGATCTTATTGGCATACTTCAGCGTTAAAAGTTTATGTACCGCGCGTAATGGACATTCTGTGACTTTCGATCGAAATTATCTTTATTGTCGTAATTTAATATTACCGGGATACTGAAATAAAGTTATTCGGTGGAAATAGGAGGAACCGACAAACATAGTCCATCCGTAAACATTTTGGACTATTACCTCTAAACGGTCATTTATCATTACGCCTCCATATCGGAGGTAGGCGACTACTTATCTATACATATTTTGTAAGTAGCGTACAAAGCAATCATAACGACGTTAGCGGAATATAGACATACACACACACACACACACACATCAGGATTGATTTCATTAATCGCTTTGTTGTCACGACACAATGCAGCTATACGTGTTTTTTTGTAGTGTACTATATTGTTACTGGCGCGCACATGGTATTGTGTGCGCTGGTTTGCCATTGCCTTCCTCGCGATAATGATATTAAGGATTATTTATATTTTTATTTTCTGACGATAATTTTTTATCTTCCTTATAGAAGCTATCCCGCGACAACTTACCTTAAGGGTAGATTAAAAAATTCAGTAAAATTAAAAATCGACTAAATTATAAATTAGAACATAAAGTCTTCTTGGAAAAAATTATATCTAATAGCGACTGGACATTTTTTTTTTTTTGTTATTTTTCTTTTTACAAAATGAACTATATATAAATACATCGAATACTTCGTAGGATACATCTTAAAGTTTATTGGTCGGTACGTTAGCATTCAACTTTAACGAAGGTGTACGCTTTGCTGAATTTACACTTTTCATTGGTATACGCGTGTATGTGTGTATGTGTGTTTATACGAAATCCTAACAGACGTGGGAGTTAACCAAACGGACCGAAAGAAAATTGTTATCATAATTTTTTCGTTTTCCCTTTCTTTTACGTTTCGATGGCGGAAGAGCAACCGATGCTGCTGCTGCTGCTGCGTCGTTATAAAATCTCATTAACTTTAATACATTTTTCCGGACCCCGTCCACAACTTCATTCAAACTCTCCCCACCAAGTATCTTACCGACGATTTTCTATGGCGATTTTCCTTCGCAACTCATAAATGTACGGGGGAGAAAACTCCTTCTTATATACAGTCGACTTTTAAGAAAATACACCGAGAAACAGTTTCGTGTTTACTACGTTCGTCTTTTCACAGTACGTGTGATGTACTGGAAGGATATAGTCGAAAAAAGGATTTTCGTTTCTCCTTGTCTTATTATATTTCTTGTTTCTCAACCTTCTCCGAAGAGTTATAACGAAATAAGTACGCGGATATCAAAAATTTCTATCCGTTTACAACTTTATATCTATATATATATATATATATATATCTATATATCTATATATATATATATATATATATATATATATATATGTATATATATATATATTTTAAGTAAGAAAGTACTGGTAAAGGAGATTCGCTCGAAGAGGCATTATGTAGAAGATGAGAAAAACTTACCGACAATAAGAATAATAAGACTCCATACTAAAAGAACAAAAAAGAAATATATAAATAA
Organism: Coronaproctus castanopsis; assembly: GCA_032883995.1. Taxonomy (NCBI): domain Eukaryota; kingdom Metazoa; phylum Arthropoda; class Insecta; order Hemiptera; family Monophlebidae; genus Coronaproctus; species Coronaproctus castanopsis. The sequence continues at coordinate 239,299,941 of CM065052.1, read as the reverse complement.
AAGTAGTGGCGGTGCGTGTGGCACAGTGAGAGTAGAAGAGATGGGGATGAAATAAAGAAAACTTTTCATTTTTTTTTTTTTTACAACGTTTCGGTAAGATAAAATTCATTATTAATGACGTAACACCGTTAATTTTCTTACGGTTAAACTTTTACCGCCGAAAGTCCGCGACTTTCCACTACCGTTTCAACTTACACACTTTATCTACGATGCAATCTCTATATATAACCCGCGCCGATAACTTTGCGAGAAAATCGCTCGTTTTTTAATTCTCCCCGGCCGTTTGATTTTTTATTTCCTACTCTTATTTCCATTCGAGTAGCTCCACACTTTGTCTTTACCTTCCGCCGTTCGCGCTCCACTTCGTCAGTTTTATGACTTTGCGTCCATATTTTTTTAAGTACGCGTAATTGGGCGCATAAACGTATATATCTTTCTACTCTCTGGGGATGATGAAAAATATCCATTAATCTTAGTTTCAATCTTCATTAAAAATGCTACGAGGGTAATCGGATCGCGTCAAGTTTCCTTAATTTCGAAATTTATGTACATATATATATATATATATATTAATATACAAGGAAATATACCAAAAAATAATAAATAAAAAACTAGATAAAAAATTATCAGCAATCAGTACTCCAACGACTACTCTGAATAATCTTTAAGACAGTAATGAATCGAAAACAAGGAACAAAGAATTAAATGAGAAATATTTAGAACTATACCGGCCGATGTAGTAAGCATCGCATTAGAGAATTGTGTGAGTTGCAGAAAAAATTAACCATAAAAAAACGTGGCCATATATATATATATATATATATATATATATCGATATATTCGTATGTGTGTTTGTGTAATACATTAAAGGGTAGTATTTTTATTTTTTATCATTCGGAAAAAGTTTTAAGTGAATCAAAATCCTTTTAAGTGACACTGAAATGATTGAATTTATCTAAAATAGGAATACGTACTTTACGGAATAAATTAAAACAAAACTTATAGTCTGCCTATATATATATATATATATATATATATATATATATATATATATATATATATATATACATATATATATATATATTGTATATACTATATACGCGTATATTAAAATTAATATATACGTATACGTATGTATGTGTTAAAGAGCTTAATTTTTTTTTCGAAAATTTTGAATACATTTAAAAATTAAACGTTTAATCAATTTCGCTGAATACCTGATAATATATAAATATCATCATCATGTATAGTCGTCACCCTAAATAGGGTATCGTGATTAACAGACGGTCCGTTTTTGTGTAATTTTTCGCCACTCATCTCTATCTACTGCTTGGATAGATGATCATAATAATTCGGTTTTTCGTTGCTTTAGGATTATTTTCTTTAAGAATCCATCGTTAGATCCCTTGAAATGAATAATTTTTCTCAATAAAATTTCACAGACCTGAAAAAAAATTGCCCAAAATGCTCTCTTTACGTTTGTGCGTAATTTTAAAAGAACATTCATTTTATACAATTTATATCGTCGTTCAATTTTAAGCTGTTCTCCCCCTACATTCGCCACGCGATCATTTGCGAGTTTATGATAGAAATTAGCGAATTTACAAGAACATTTTTTATCATTATCTCGAAAATCTATTTACCGTAATATCTTCCTCGATAATTCAATCGGATAGTTTGTACAGAGCGAAACTTCGTTTCGTACTTCCTGTGCCGGATATATCGAGGATAAAAGCAAATTTAGAATATTTCATGAACGACACGTTCGAGTATTGATCGGTACAGTCTGGGAGATTGTAAAAAGTCGAATAAATTTTATTAATTCTTTTAAAAAGTAAAATGAAAGTAAAATAAGATTATAGCGCTTTCGATGTTTCTACAAGAACGATTGTAACGACTTTTTTGCTGAAATTTCGCTGATACTATAAAGTGAGAGTTTTTAACTAAACATAGTTAACTCGTACGGTTTGAAATTTAATAATATCTTTGATATTCATACAACGATATACGTATTGCAGCGTCTTCTCGTTGAACCTTTCATTATATTTGAAACTATATGTGTAATTTACTTTACTACTTATTACATACATCGATGAATTGATTTTTTTCTTCCTTTTTCTTCTTTTTATTGGAATTTGATTTGATTTAATTAATTCGTAACTTTAACTTTTTCTTAATAATCTTATTATATATATTGTTCTATCTTCGCTTATGTATATATGTATTTGATTCTTTGATTTATATATACAATTCTTGTTGATAAATTTTTTCAATTATAAACTACGCTCAATATTACGATGCTTTTACCTGCACGCCATGTCGAATGACTAATTTTATTATTAAGACGTTTGATTAAGATATCGTTTTGTCCATTTGTATAACAATGATCGTATTATGTATTCCACCTATATAAACTAGTTTATTTATTTTTTTACAATATATTTTTTCAAAATTTTTATTATGATAATTAATCATTAAGGCTTCAATTTTATTATAAAACGTTTTAGAGGTTATATTAACGGTGTTATTATATTATATATATATAATATATATATATAATATATATATATAATATATATATATAATATATATATAATATATAAGATATAATGTTGAATATATTGGAGAGTAGTGATTTTATAAATTATAAACCAAACAAAATATAACACAGTTTAATCACTAAAAGTTTTCTATTGCAAAGCTTCTCGACAGTTGCGTCATTTTCAAGCATACACAATAAATATTACATAAATATATGTATGGGTGTGTGTGTGAATATGTATAAAATCGAATAGATTGTGTAATAGTATGTTAGAGTAGTGCTATATAGAACATTCCCCATATTGTTACCATCCAGCCGATTCACAAATTATCGCCGATGAAAACCACATCCTTTTCAATTGCAGTTTTCACACACCTGACCAACTCGCACTCCTGAATTCCTTAATATCCATCGGTTATCGTCCTCCTTTTCTATCACTTCCTTAATTTTTTCTAATGACTCCCGTGTTTTCCTCCTTCTTTACAAATTCCTAACCAATTGTAACATCAATATATAATAACTATTTATTAGCACGTTAGTGGGTTGTAATTGCTCCTCAGCAGTGCCCAAAAAATTAAAAAAAAAAAAAAAAAAAAACATTTGAAAAGTTGAAAGAATGCGTATAAGCACGTACTTGAGAGGGAATTTATCGATGAACATAGATTTAGTTCTAGTTCTGTTGCTGATGCCGGGGACTGAATAAAGAAGAAAGCCAATGATTCGATGTGAAAAAAAGACTGAAAACTTTGTGATAAATTAGGTAAAATTCATGACACGACACTGAAAAGATAGTGCAACTAATCGACATATAATCAAGATTATAATCTGTATGCATGTTGAACTATCTATCAATCATTAAACTAATTATTTTTATCCTAATTCTCTTCTTAAAACGGTCATATTTCTTTATATAGATGCATATTTTAACACGTTCGAAAATACAACAACGCATCGAATAAAATAATATTTTAAATAATGTATCTTTATACTGCTTATTTAGTTTAGATCTAAGATTGCAAAAATAAACCGGCTATCCCTTTCAGGAACTGTAAATAAAAAAAAAAAAGTAAATAAAAAACAAAAAAAATAAAAAAAAAGTATAATTTAAAGTTTATTTAAATTAAATAATTTAATATAAATTATGTTATATAATTATAATAAAAGTAATTTAAAATATAGGGAGCTTCTCATTATATATATATATATATATATATATATATATATATATATATATATATATGTATGTGTACATTATTTACTAATAAATACGCAGTTTAAAATATAAACCATCTGAATTTTCACCGAAAGCTAGTTTGGAAAAGTTAACATTTTTACAAGATTTTCTAACGTAGAAAATATTCCCGGAATATACGAAACATCCCGCATATACCAGTGTATTATATAATCAATTAATTACAATTAGAGTTATTTTTTTTTTATTTTTTTTTTATTTCCGTACAGTTTATTAGCTGACTACCTGCCGTGAACAAACTTAAAAGTTTATTCCGCATTACACCTATTTGTAAGACTAACATCGATACACATAATGTGCAATTATCATACTGCCGCATTGTATAGTTTATTATACGTTCATTTATTCTGATTTAATTCCAGTAATTTCAGTCGCATTTAAATATATATATATATGAATTCACACACATTGAAGATAAAATTAAGTATAGAAAAATGAAAAGAAACATATACACGGACACATATATGTATCTACATACGCATACACACATAAAAAATGGGCATTGATATTATATATGATAAATAAATCAAGATTAGGGTTAAATTTTTAATGTTAATTTTTTTTTAATAAACGTAAAATAAAATGTGTTGAACCAAAATTACATATATATATATATATATATATAGTGTAGATGTTACGTTTAATAACGCGAATAGAATGGACGATTACCACTACTAACGACGTAAATCGACAAGGGTATTATACAGTCCGAGTTAACGAAAACATGGCGGTAGTTTTAATTTTCGCAATTTTAAAGGGTGCAACACCATTACCGGCCCGACCAGCGCCGACGAGGGTGTAATGCGCGCGCAATTGCAGCTCCCCACTCATTTTTTCAAATGAGCTTTCGGTTTCCTCGATGTGTGTTCGCCTACGGCATAGTTCCTATTCCGTGCTGTAGTTATAGACCCAGTTGGTAAAACATAATTTCTTCGTTGCTTCTTCGAACTGGCATTGGTCTAAGAACTTTATGCGTTCTTTTCTGAGCAGCGTATCAGTCTTTACCTTCTTTTATTTGTGTACACACACACACATATATATATATCTGTATAATATGTGAAAGTTGCGGCGGATTTCATCAAACCTGACAACGCGAGGCAAGGCGGCGGTTTCACTACCCTGTTTTGCAGAATTTAGCTGCTAAATATCAAAGGGTGTACGCAGCAACACTCCGGTTTTTCCTATTGATTTTCCTATCTTTTTATCATTCCGTTTTATTCTATTTTTTTCCATTTCATTTTCTTAATTTTTTTTTTCTCGAAAGTTTCTGTTTTTTAGTCTCCTGTTTCCGTTTTCGCGGACGTACGAGAAACCCTTTATTTAGCCAGCAACCGTTATTCTTTCTAGAAAGTCCTTCGATTACTTCGTACGCTATTCCGCAGCTGCTCACAATTACACACCGTTATTACACCGTTACATTTAGTTTCGCTTCCCTCACCGACTTTTCCTCCTTTTCGCTCACGACGGTGTGGGGTGTTACACGCGTCGTCTTCTTCATGCATAATGTAAATTCCGCGACTTCGTTTAGTTCGGGAAGCCATGTTGAATTTCACTCTGGTGTTTACCTACTATTCGCTAGCACAAAAGAAAAGAGGAAGAGGGAAAATTTCCTCTAATTAAACGAGAAAATTCAGATATTTTTAATCGAATTCAACTATCGAAACGACGTTGTACAGTCAGATTGATAGTGTAATTATTTCCTACAATTTATTGTCTAAAAATCGAGTTAACTATTATTATTATTATTATTATTATTTCGAACAGTGCAGAATGTGGTGATTTAAAAAAATAAATAAATAAATAAACAACAAAAAACCCCGGTTAAAATCGCTAAATGTTTATTATATATAAAAAGACGGCGAAGTTTTATTAAGTCATTATCGAGCGGACGTAATAAAATAAAATATAAACATATACACAATTTATAACAAATATTTTAAAAAATAAATAAAATATAAAAAAATATATATATTTAATTTAGACGTAACAAAAAAACAAAAAAAAAACCGAAAAATTTATATTACTATATCCCCCCGTTGCTTGTACATCGTGTTGTACATGTTCGATATATTCATTCTTGGCCTTCCTCTTGATATTTTTGATATTTTCCATTTGTTTTCAATTATTTGCGTTAAATGTTCTTTGTGTCTGAAAATATGACCTATCCGTTTTGTATTTTCTTTTAATTTTCCTAATGAGCTTCCATTTTCACCGATTAATCTGAATACCTCTTTATTAATTTTCTTTGTCCACGCTATACTTTCCATTCCAACACCCGGTTTCGAACGCCTAAAACTGGTTTCACGTCTTTTTAACTATCGTCCAAACTTCCGAGTCATAAAGTATTACTTATGATGTTTCGATCAATTTCTTGTCTATATCCGTTAGTCTGGACGTTAATAATTATTTCTTTTTCATAAATACCAATTTCGCCAATTATATTCTTTTTTTTTTTATATATTCTATATTTCATCGTTTACGCTTCCCGAATATGTCTTTTTATTTGTTTTATCAACGCTCCATCTATTTTTTTACGTATATTATCTTATTTCGTTTCTATAGCATCTTCTCTTACGTTTGTTTGTCGTCATATTGTTGATTTTTAAAACTTGATTCATTTTTTATTTAGGGTCCCTTGTTCGTTTTCTGCTAGGATGACAATATAGTCTCTAAAAGAAGATCTGTATTTGCTATTACAATTCCCGTCATTCTTCTCTATTTATTATATAGGACAGGTTAAAGTTTACATCGCTGAAATACTTCCATTTTTATTTTCGCTTCTTACTTCGAATCTTCTACCTTTATTTCCGTTATTTGCTTTTGATACAAACTTCATTATCAATATTTATTTTTTCAGTGTATTTTTTCGTATATTCCAATTGCATGTGTCAAAGGCATTTCCAAAGGTCGATAAAGGAATTACATCGATATAGATAATTATAAACATACTTCTTCATTATCGCACATAATATACGTTTATCTACAGGTTTTTTAATATAGGTTTTTTAATATAGGTTTTTTTTTTTTTCATACGTAGTTATATACGTGTTTAATATAGATTTCGTACATTAAAGTTTATGTTATTTAAATTGAACTACGGTATAGATAGATAATGCAACTTGCAGTTGAAGGTATGACTCGAATTTGTGGAATAGGGTTTGAATTCGAGTAATTTGAAATTTTTGATTTGACATTAATTTAATAGGTTTCCCTTTCCACGTAATTTTTTGTTTATAATTAAACTTTTGCCACGTTTAATTTCATATAAATCAGTTTAAGTTCGTAAAAGAGAGGACACCTACATAGAAGATGTTTACAACGACTTTCCGTGGAGATTTGGAATCTGCAGAGATATGATCTAAATTTTCCTTCTTCAGGTAATACTGATAACGTAAAGAATTAATTTTTTCTCTGTCATCAATGCTAGGTAAGAAACTGTAAGTTTCGCCTCCTACAGTAAAATCCACCCACCTAAGGGCATCGAGTTCAAAGGTAAACATTCCGTTTGGGTAATTTCCGTTATTAATTGTAACGTAAAATAATTAATTCTTCCTTCGGCATTAATGCCAGGTAAGAAGCTGTAAGTTTTCCTTCCTACAGTAAAATGGTCCCATCTAAGGGCATCAGGTTTAAACATTCCCTTTCAATATTTTACGTTATTAAGTATGCCACCACTATCGGTTATTTGAAATTCGGAAGCTATTATTCGACCGTGCAGTTCTTAATATAATAAATTTCTGACCCGATTAAATAGCGGACTACTGGAGTATAGCAGAAATTTATTTTAATTCCATTGTAATTAATTATTAATCGTAAATGGGTGTATTATAAAGTGGCGGAATTTATTTTTTAAATATATATATATATATATATATATATATATATATATATATATATATATATATATATAAATATATATATATATATATATATATATATATATATATATATGGAAATTTAAAAGCAGTTGCTTGCTTCAAAAATATAATATTTTAGACATGATTCAATTTTTCCACTATTTAAAGATGTATGTCATGTTTTACATAAACTACATCTCTGCAGCTGTCGGATGTTATATATGATCGATGCGATTTTGTGCTTTTTCTTGGCAACATGGAACTAAAAAATTTGGAAGATTTCTTAATTGATTTAACCTCTTTTCACCCAAATATAAGATTCACCGTAGAAAATGAATTAATGGGGAATTTGCATTTTTGTATGTCTTAGTGAAAAAGGGGAAGGCGGAAAAACTTCTACATCTGTCTTCCGTAAAAATACACGTACTCAAAGCTACGACGACTCGAGCAATAACTTGTAGTAATGTATCAGAAGAGCAAAATAATTTGAAGCTTTCCATGGTAAATGTCAGAGAGGCCGAATTTTTCATCAAAGAATTAGATACATTGAAAAAGAGGACAGAAATCATTGATGGAAATGAAATATTTTATGCTAATATAGGGCTCTATAAAAGACATTACACATAAAATTGTGTTACGCGGAAAATATATTAGATCCGTGTTTAATCTCCACCGGGGAAAATTTGGAATACGCTTAGAAGTGCCAAAGATGACTTATAATGGGAACAAGTTCCAAGTGTGTATCATATTGCGTTTTCATATGTGGAAGTGTTAGTAGCAGGAAGGCCAGTGGATGTTCGTATTAAGGAGCTAGAAGATGTAAAATACTTAAGAACTGAAAAAAAATCTATTGCGGCCGAGATCATATGTGTAATTCAGGCCATGTCATCAAAATTCAAGCATGTCTCCATTTTAGCTTGGGTAAATATCACGCAAGGTTGACACGAGAAGTTGTTGAAATTAGTAAATATCAAGATAATTTCAATAGAGAGGATGACTTTCGTTTGAGCAATGTTTGAAACCTTATTCTAGGTTTAATTGAAAAACAATGAGAAAAATACAGACCAACCAGCAGCTGGAGATGATACTTTAACAACCAATCAAATCCACGATGTTGGTTGTTAATATTACAACCTCTCAAAGAGATATTCTTTTGATAATTCAGTTAGTTGATGTTCTAGCTGGACAATGGACTATGTAAATACGTTCGAAACGTCGTTTTGTTTTTCTACCTGCCGAAAGTTTTTTAAAAATTTTAATAGATATAAAACTTTTTTTAATATGTGTAAAAATGGCGGAGCGTGAATATTTTTCGTCGAAAATTTAAACGATTTTCAGGTAATTGAAGTAATTTAATGTTGCGTAGACAATATTTAATAAATTATAAATATAATGGTCGGTGATTATGTAAGAAAAATTTGAAACAAAATCAACATTTACCTCGATCAGACGGATTAAAAAGAAAAGATGGTTTATCCAAAAATTTTATACTTGGAAATTTTTCAATTGCTATGATTTCACAACTAGAGCGTGCTTCAGCGACAAGAAGGCTAAAAAGGATAAAGTCAGATAAATTAGTAGTAAACTCGTGTGTAAAGGTAATAGGAAGTACACGAGATGTATCTTCACCACATACGAAAACATTGAACCCTCTTGTAAGATAGCCATATTAGGATAGTTAGAAGTTAGCAGAAAAAATAAAATCAAACCTACGGAAGGATTACAGGATTACGTAATAATAGGTGATTTTGGAAGTGCAATATAAATCAAGAATATCTATATTCGACGTATATCTTAACTCTTCACATATGAAATTTTAATATAAAATTAGTAATTCTATACATTGTGTTTATTATACAACACTGCTTCTTAGATGACTGTAGAGTTCTGGACGATTTTCAATGTGTTTGTATAAATATTATTAGAATTGAGACATTTCATGGTCAACCAGAAATCGTGTTAGTATTAAAATTTGATGTACCGTATAGTGGACATCGTGACTGAAAGGATTAATTAGACGGACCATAAAAAAAAACATAGTTGTTTTTCTTAAATTTGACATTTCCAAATTTTCAAAATATCTCGGGGAATAGTTGTCAAATTCTGACGATCTTTTTGGTCGTTAGACCCCATCCGCATTTCCGTACTTTTTAAATATAACTTGAAGACGCGACAGAATTTTGTCCATTTCGTAAAACCCAAAATTTATTTAGGCACGAATGAAAAAAATTATACCGGTTATTCGTATTCTTACTTGCGAAAGTGGAACGTAAATAAAAATTACTTCCTACATGAAATCACCTGGGTGAAAACACCTTTAATTATCTCTAATTGATACCATTCGACGATTTCGATCGAATTTAACTCCGCGCGTAATTTATAAGAAAATTTGGTGTCCCGACAGCGAATATTAAGTAATCTCTTCTTTTTGTGTAGTAACTTGTCAAGAATCAATTCGTCGATACCGAAATAGTTAAATATCAACGATGACGATTGCTCCCGTAACTATAGACGAACAAACATCCGTTGAAATTTTCAGATTTGATGGGATAGAAAAGCACGGTCATTCGAGAAATGATAAATGGGAGACAGAAGAAGAGGACGAAGACCGGTACCAAATAAACTTTAGTACGGGTCCAATAGTCGAGGAGTCGATAAAGATTACACGATCGGCAGACGTGGCTTCAAAATAGCGGCTATAGGCCACGATGTTCAGATTCGAATAAAATCGATCGTGATTATGGTGATTTTTTGATAAGGTAAATTTTTTTTCTACTTCTGCCAATTCATTCCTAAAGCTGATCTATGAAGGGTATCCCCTTATATGGGGAATACATCCATTGATGTATTCAGCCCATCTCTTAAACTAGGTTGCGAATTCTAATTCTTTTCAATCGGCTGGTTGACGTGACGTCGCAGTGTCGGCGTGTGCGCATTGCATGTATTCGAACTCGCTGCTCTTCCGTATATCAGTATTAAAGTTTCATTTTGAATGTAGTATATTTATCTTTTTCGCACATCCCCATATTTGTGCAGCATCAGTCCGTGTTGGCTTTATTATTGCATTATATATGAATACTCAACGGGCTAAAGAGAGGTTCGAATGATACCCTATTAGTCGGTAAGATTTCAATTTGATATCTAGTCGTTTTCTTGTTTTTTGTATACGCATCTTCCAGCTTAGTGTGCGATCCAAGTGTACTACTAGATATCTGATACTTATTGGTATAATATTTTTACCTTAGTGATAGATAATTTCGATGATCAGTTCTATCGGTGAATGAGATATGGTTTCCTTTATCAGGATTTACTTCTAGGTCTCCAGGATTCAGCCCGTTAATGAACAGCGTCCGAGCTTAGTTCTCCAACTGCCACTTCGGGCTTCTTGTCTTGGGCAATGATGTGTCATCGGCAAAAGTAGCCACTTTGACATTACCTACGGTCGGAAGGTCTGCCGTATATTATTTATACAGTAGTGACCCGAGTACAGTTCTTTAAGGAACACCGGCTTTAATTGAATGCGGTTCGGAGGAGTCATCACAGCATTTAACACGAAATTGTGTCTCCTTTTTAGGCATTGAAACGATAAGAATAACTCGAGCTTTACTAGACCGAATATTTCTCTAGACACGTGTAGAGTCGAGTGTGTTAACGTGTATGAATTACGTACAATTACGAAGTTCATTATCGAGACGATGAAAAACGGTGCAGGAAAAAGTTTTAACTTTTTACATTACGCCATTGTTCCTAGATCAAACATTTATCCGTACCAATACGTAGCAATTTATACGCTGTACGTACATGTAAATATATATATATATATATATATATATATATATATATATATATATATATATATATATATATATAACGAACGTGTATAAATATAACGGACCAATGAGAAAAGAAATCTACGCAATAAACATAAATGCTTGGGAGCAAAGCTAAACCATCAAATAGATAGATTGGCGGGTGTGTTTCCATTAAGAACTAAAAAACTAAAACCATTTTTTCCGATTAAGTCTTACCGTAGTAGATTCCCTTTTCTATTTCTTACATAAACGAAGGAAGGCCAAAATTTACTTTAATCCCGCCATTTTTAAAAGCTTTTCCAAAAGAAAAACCCACTATTAAATGAACTGCTGCAGAAATGAATGAAGTCGTTTCGTCCGTGAAATTTAATAGTTTGTTAGTAGGATATGTTAAGTGCGTACGTGTGTGCGCGAATATGTATAACTACTTGCTTCTTCGGATGTTTGTTTTTATATGTTCATACCTACATCTATATGAGCGACTTCGTATAGAGTTCTCTTTATTCCTGATCTTATAGATAAAATAAAAATAAAAAACACCACCTCGGAAATTATAGAAAATTGTAAAGGAAATACAACGCAATATGTAACACAAGTAAATCAAACCGGTTAAAAAACGTCGAAAAGAAGATAAGAATTACTTGAGTCGCAAAATAAGAGAAGAAAACCAGTTTACCATGAGACGGCAAGCGCATAGAATGTGTACACATATGAATAACGGTAACCCCCCCAAAAAAGTAAATAAATAAAATAAATTAATAAACTGGACAATTTTTAGTAGAACGAGATGTAGCCTAAATCTCATGAGTAGGATATCGAAATGAATGATTATGTATTTAGTCTATCAATTTTTAAAGGTTGATGAGGGACCCTTACATAAACGTCCCTACTAATTTTCGAGTGGGTGAGACTCTTCATATATATATATATATATATATATATATATATATATATATATATATATAAAGAATTAATTAGGATAATTCTAATTGTAATAGAAAAGTTTTGTAGAAATTTCTTTCACTAGGATTATATACTAATGTAATTTTCTTTCGGAAGTATATACTTTTCTTCAGAATATCTTCTTTACAGCACAAACGACGGTCTAATCACATTCCCAGAAACGCCTGTTTGTGTGTGTGTATATATATATATATAATATGTAATATATTTCGGCGTTATCCCTACATACATGTACGAGATTCTGACCAGCTCTTTTACGTTAAAATTAATATCGTGTGTGTGTGTGTGTATGTGTAGTTACGGAATCGATTATTAAAAAACATGCTCTTAAAGAAATTTTTTACAAGCGAAATTACAAAGGAAACCCCAACGTAAAGAGTTAGTTCCCATTTTTAAAGGAGTATTCGCCCCACCACTAGTAAAAAAATGACTTTAGCTTCTGCATTTTTCGATTTTTTTCTATCTTCTATATATTCGGACTTAACGTCGGAACTCGTAGAAGACGTTATTTCAATGGAAAAATTGGCCCTGAAATGAACAAATGGTACCGGATGAGAAAAATGGGCAACATTTGGAAGTCGATAAGCCTGTAAATGTTTCCATTTATATCAATAGAACGGAATCAAAAATAAAAATAAAGAGTAGCCGAAAAACTAGAGAACTGAACAAATAGCAATGCTCAAGAGTAAAGAGGAGATTATCGATGAAAGAGATAACCGATTATAAACTAAAACAACATACGTATATAAAAAGGGATATATATATGTATGTATTAGACGAGTACAACTAGATATATAGAGGAAAGTTAGGGTGATATTTAATAGATATATATATATAGATATATATATATATATATATATATATATATATATATATAGTGTAGAGAAAATTCAGAGGTAAAACTATAGCGATATATATGCACATATATAAATAAGAGAGAGATATAATGTTATGACAGGAAGGTTTGGACGCAGATGGAATGAGATATATAAGACAGTTATATAGACAGATAGATGTATGATGTAGGGATAAATATATAGAGAAATGTACAGAGTGAGATAGATAGATAAAAATATTTACAGAGAGATATGATAAATTAGATTCTATATAGAGAAATAGATAGATAGAGAAAGATAATAGGCGAAAACCGATTGATCAAAAAGGAAAAACGAAAAATCGAGAATAAATAAAAAGAAAAAGAAAAAAGGGATAGCCAGGATCGCCGTTTTATTATGACGAAGATACGTAGAAGCGAACGTTAGGAAAAATGTGTTATTAATCATTTAAGGAAAAGTCCGTTTTTTAGCTTTTCCCGAATTTTCTTTTTCTTCGGGATTTTCCAGTCTATTTTTTTTTTTTCATTTTAGCCTACTATACGATAGGCGATAATTTTAGGTTCTTTCTTTCTAGTTTTTCGTCATTCCCCGCCACTCCTCTCGATGTGTTCTTCGCTCTACTGTTGGTCCTCCATCTTTTCTTAATTTCCTTAATCTACTACTCTTCTATACACGTTCCTCGTAATGGGAGAATTTTTCTTTTACGACCGGACCGTGTTTATACAAGAAATTCTTATTACGTAGGTCCGATGATAATATTTTCCGATCTTCTCTACGAAACTAACGTACCATTTCCTTCCCTTACCACACTCTTTCCTCAACGGGTTTTGGTAGTAAGAGGTCATCCAACTATCAGCTACCGTTAGCGGTACTTTTTCCGCTTTAAAGGAAAACAATCGCCTCTTCTTACTTCGATCGTTAAAACATTCTTCTCCCCATAACGACAACTCCTTCTAACTGGGTCTTTAGACGATAAAACAAACCGAAGACCGTTGTATTCGTTAGCTTTATTTCTGTCTTTGCATTTTTCCCCTATTTTTTTGGTTCGTTTTGTTTTGTCCTTATTATTATTCGATGATATTATTAATGATTCTCTTTTTTATTTCCTCCTGCGGCCGAAGATACTTTTGATTTATCGTATTATTCGGGTTGCCTCCGTTTTCCCCGCTGGAAAACCCTCCCCCGCTATTTACTAGCGATATTATTATTATTTTATTAATATTAATATTATTATTGTTATTACTATGGATACATTAACTCGAAACTTGTTTCCTCTGTTCTTTTCTGTTACAGCGTTTTAGATTGTCCGTCATTCCTGGAATATCATTTATTTCCGTTTCTTTTATCGGCGTTTTTCCGAGAGTGGGAGAGAGACGACCGCCCCCCGGAAAATTCATTAATTTTCCGAATCGTCTGAACGTGTTCAGGTAATTACACGTTACAACTACCACACATTCGTCGTTATTTCGGGGTAGTATTTTTTTCGTTACTAAAGCTTATTGTTTATTCTCTTCGGGTGAATGCCAGATAAAAATTCGGGGAGACTTTAATTAAAATTAAAATTAATGATACCTTTAGCGTATCTGCACACGCACACATAATTATATATATATATATATATAAAGAATTGATTTTGTTTATTGCCGATAGCAATATTTTTAATCGTCCCTTTATACGCTGTGTAACGTCTGCCCTATAAAGGTTTTATATAATAGGAATTTGAAGGCGAAGAACGATTTACTGAAAAATTGTTATAAAAGTTAATTAGAGCCTTTTAAACACTTCGTATTGCTTATTCCGGATGTAATTTTGTATTACTATAACGGTTTTAATGAATAATTATATTAATCCGTTAGATTTTAATTATAAAAACATTTCCTTTACTTAACGAAATATTTCGATCATTAAAAGTCGCATAATCCGATACCGAGTAATTTTTTTGATCTTTACGAAAAATGGAAATGAAAGAGAGAAAAAAAGATTTATTTCGATATAAAATTCTATAAATCGCGAATAATTTATACGTACACAAACGTATGTCAAGTATTATCCTTAAAGTTACCTGAGCAGCATACAAACAAACGACTTTACAAAAATAGCGAAATAATAATAATAAGAAAACAAAATAGGGAAAATTAAAAAAACAACCCTATTGAATTAAAATACTATTAAATTCAAAATCGATTAAATTAAAAAACCGATTAAATTAAAAAACCGATTAAAATAAAATATCGATTAAATTAAAAACCTATTAAATTAAAAACATATTAAATTAAAAAACCTATTAAATTAAATGAAATATTGAAAATTTTCACCAGATTGCGCTTATTGTTGTGACGATTGAAATCCTGAATGCGTCCCTCTTAATAAATAACTAACTGAAGAAAGAATGACATAAATTTTTAGATAATTATAATAATGAATCGATTATCGATACGAATACATACGTACATAAGGGTAGGCACACACATTCGGTTTATTTTATTGTATTAATCTTTTTAATCACAACGTACTCTATACGGTACACGTAATTTTTAATATATATTTTCATAATAAAAAAATTTCAATTCCTAGTAATATTTATTATATAACACGTTAAAAATTATTCCGAAATATTACATTCGTATTTTCGTCTGCTCATATCATTTCCTAAAACCGAAATATACAATTTGGAATAATGAACAAATTTTCAACGAACGACTTAAAGTTCATAATTCGAGCATAATTACGAAATAATAATTTAAAAAAATATTAATTTATCGATTAAACGCAATAACGAACGAGATGAAATTCCCCCTTGGACGACCGTGGGTATTTACGAAACGTACGAATTCGAACGATTATTTGCTTCCGTTATTACGCCTACAAATGTAGGCCGCCTGGCGGCGCGTGTTCGCGGCTGTGTGTTAATGTGCTTGTGTGTGTGTGTGTGAATTATTATTACATAGTCGCCTGTATGTATGAAGAATGATGAGCATCATAATTCGATATAGAAAATTGTGTTTAGACGCGTGTGATCAAAATATCGGTACGCTATGTGGGGAAGAGTTTTAGCTCGAATAGGTATGTACATATTTTTTTATTTGATATATGTATATATATAACACATATGTTATGCGAGTCTGCATCCATATGTACAAGTTGGAAAGTGTTTTATTAAGTTATTCGAAAACGTACCCCAGTCGAAGAGATCGTATGTCAACTCAATATTCGAATAAATCCTATCTTTTCAAGTTACACGAGCGACTTTACTACACCTTCGTTAACCGAGATATATATATATATATATATGCGCATGTACATGTTTTAAAGTTGTGAACATCATCATTATCATTTCTAGTTTTTCATTTTTGGCTTTTCCACCTTCGTACAGTTCGTATCATTATAGTGTTTGCCTCGTGATGACGTTTATTATATCGGAAAAAGTGAGTCTCGTTTCCCACGCGATATCATATTCGTTTCGTCCGAATGGTGCTTACCTACAGGAAAAGTTATTCTCGACGATGCCGATAAATCGAAAACTTATCCACCGCGCTTATTCCGTTTTTCCCATTCTGTCTTATATTACGTTTAACTAACTCAAAACTCTCTGGCATCCATATTAGCTCGAGCCTTTGACGAGATTTGAAGAACAAATTGAAAACTACGTGTTACCTAAGTACAGAGATACTAACTTCGTACATTTCGGACAGATATTTTAGAATAAAGAAAAATAACGCTTATTCAGAATTGAAACCGACCGACCTGGGAGTCTATGAGTGTTCACTCTATATATTTTATACGCGGGACTTACCTTAATTAGAAAACACAATACTGTAGCAACATTCGCTGATGATACGGGAAACCTGGAAGTAGCATGGGATGGTGTATTGTCAACGAGGGAGTTAGTGGATGACATTTATGTTTTGGACTAAAAAAAAAAAAAAAATAGATGATTAAATTTAACTATACCAAACCGATGCATGCGAACTTTACTAATAAGCGCGTTACATATATTCCGTTTAATAAGAATGTTATACCATATGTAGGTACACAGCTAAATACCTAGGTATGACGTTAGACGCTAAACTTCGTTAGAAAATTCACGTAAAAATGGAAAAGACGAATTGGAAATAAGATATAAAAAAAGCCATATCGAATGACGATTGATAGAAATTTTTCGTCATCAATGGTTGCGCATGAAGAGGCAAGATAGTCATTCTACTATATACAAGCAGGTGTTCCACAGGGTAGCGTCCTCGGACCTCTCCTGTACCTGTTATATATAAGAGATTTGCCTATTGATAACAAAACAACAACAGCCACATTTGCAGATTATATTAGCTGTAAGTGATAGTCAATCTGATGCTACAAATAAATTGCAACATAAGCTCGATCGGATTAAAAATTGGACTATACATTAGAAGATTAAACTAAATGAGCAGAAGTCTGTCCATGTCTTATTTATGTTACGACATGCTGATAATATGTACCAATTGTACTTAGGAAACCAAGTCATTTCACAGGCTAGCTCAGTAAAGTAGCTAGGCATGTATTTGGATTCACGATTGACCTGAAAAGTTCGTGTTAAAATGAAAGCTCAGCGGGTCAACAATAAAACACGTCAATTATATCGATTAATAGGCAGGCAATCGGAGTTAGTTGTTTCCTGCAAGTTTCTGCTATACGAGCAAATTATTAAACTTATTTGGACTTATGGCCTTGCTCTGTGGGGCTGTACAGCCAAGTCGAATCGGGATATAATATAACGCCGTCAAAACATCATCTTACGCGCGATAGTTGATGCTTATCGTTACTCACGTAACGATGACATTCATTCTGATCTTAATATGATGTTCATTAGATGTCTTTAAGCAATTCGCTGAATTGCACAAGCACCGGTTGGACAGTCACGTCAATGCAGAAGCAAGACAACTGCTTCACGTTAAACGGGTCGCCACCCCATCGATTTAGTCTTGTAATATGTAAATTTATGTATAATGGATGCGTAGCCGATACGTACTCCACACTCGTTTTGTACTTAGTGGTTAAGTTAACTATTAAGTAATCATTAAGTTAAAGATGATAATTATTTAGCCAATAAGATTGTATCTTAGAAATAGCCTACAGGGCTGTATTAAAAATAAAAAAAAATTACAATAAAATGCTAACATATAAACAAATTTTGAACTACGACAGTTACGGGAGATGCACTAAATAAGGTGATAGAAATGTTATACAACGTTTCCAAAATAAAGTTTTAAGGGAAATCGTGAATGTAAAAACTGCGCACAACAAATCGAGCACTTCGATGAAGTAATTAAAATTTTGCAAAATGTCAACGGATAAGACTTAAAAATCGCCTAAACGCCGAAACGCATCGGCTCCTAAATACGGCCGATTTAGAAGTTAAGGTTCAAAGGAACAAAACCGCGTGAACTAATATTAGATTGCGTGAACTAATATTAGATTGCGTGAACTAATATTAGATTGCGTGAACTAATATTAGATTAATTTAGGTTGATACTCTTAAGAGGTGTATAATTTATTACTTTTATTTAATATGTAAAAAACCAAAATTCTATTGGGTAAATTTTGATATTAAAATCATTTATTATTATTTGTTAAACTTGTTTATTAGTCCATCTAGATTAGATTACAACGACAAAAAAATTAGAAAAAAAAAAATTCTAATTTCGATATGAACTTGCACTCGAACCTTTTTTTTTTTTTTTTTTTTTTTTTTTGTCGCAGATTTGCACCAAAACGAGAACAATATTAACTCTTTCAGTCAGGCGTTATAAATTTTTTACACAAAATTATAAATTTCGGATATTTACGTGCCGTATACTGCTACGAGGCCAAAGGCACGGACACGCGGAACCTATAGTTACTGAAACAGGCTAGGAACGCTACTGTTGGACCAGCTGCATTTGGCTGCAAAAGTTGTTGTAATGCTGATGAAAAAGCCATATCGGATACGTTCAGGCTTGTGCTTTTGACAGTGTAGCAGTTGTTAATTAAACGTTGCCGCAGGAACAAATTTGTGGTGAAATTCAAGTGACTGTGAGTAAGAGTCGTATGTGCTAATAGTATACGACGAATGGCTAATTTTGGTACAGCTAGACAAGGTGAAAATTTAATGTGTAATATAAAAAATTTTAAAATTGGAACGTCCTATTCTATTTCTTCTTTTCCAGAATTTAGCCGCCATCTATGGACAAACAACAAACTTTTTCTATTTAATTTTCTTTTTCCTTCACCTACAAGTATTTCTTCGGAGTTATGCTTTATCTTCATATCGTCCGTCTATCAGGTTCTATTACTTTTAAATCCGTCTTCGAATTTTTAAATTTTATTCCGTTATCAGTCGCTGCCATTTTCGCATTTAAATATATACTTCTTATTATGAAAATACATATTGTTTTGTTGTTTTTTTAAGTTTCTGTACCGTATAGAGGACACTACAGTTAAAAAGTTTAATAAGTTTTTCAAAAGAAACCACCTCCATTTTGAATATAAAATACGAATTAGGATATTATTTAGTTAAATATCGTCGTATAGAATAAATAATTAATATTAGATCGTCATCATCATCATTGCCATCGTCGTCGACGTACTGTTCGATGCGTCTGACTAGCCAATTGTACGTTATTTCCTAGCGTTGGAAAACTCGCAACAGTATGGTGTTATACAAACTAGGAGATGTAACTATTTTCTTCGGGATAATTAATTGACGACGTCAATTTTCATGTCGCGAATTGAGATCGAACTAGAACTCTTTACTTTGTAAATATGCCACCGCGGAAACTAACGAATAAAATAAATATACACGTAGGCAGAAATTTTCTAATAAATATTTATATAATAATAATAATAATAATCGAAGGAAGTTGCACTGAAAGTCGAATATTTGGGGGAAATGAGTCGAATGCGCTGGACAAGGAAACGAATGTAGAAAAAGTTAAAAATATTTATACATAAAAAAATCGATTTCTATTACAAAAATACTACAGTACAACACGGTGATTAAATCGGAATGTCTTTATGCATCGGAAAATGAATACATTGAACAGCGTTAACGAGATCGAAACGAAAAAATAAAAAATAAGAAAAATCCATACGTAAACGATATGTGAAAATTAAGAACGAGTAAAGAGGTACAGGAAATAGCCGAGAAAATATCGGATTGCGTAAACGAACGGTGGAATTCTATGACCATCTTAGACGGATGGCAGTCAGGGAAAACTAACGAAAAAGATATTCGACTTTTTGATTTGTAGAAGTTAAGAATCATTTAACCGAAATGAAGATAGAAGAAGAAAGAATTTAAAATGGACGAATTTTGAAAAAAAAAAATTATAAGTTTTAAAGAAACACAAAAGAAGAAAATTGGACCAACATGGACCGATGGAAAGAGAGAACATCGACAGAGGATGAAGAATTTTGAATCGTGCATAAGTTATTTTACAGTACCAGATGATTATATATATATATATGTATAATATATACGTATATTCAACCAGCTGATCCGGCGAACTTCGTACCGGCCTGACAGATGAATGTCGTGTTATCTTTCAGCTAAATGAAAATTTAGGATTTAAAACGTTATTCCAAAATACATTCGATATACACAGTGAAGAGAAATTGAAATGTCAAAACGTTACGCTAAGACGCGATGCGTACATCGAATATCGCACAATTTTATATTAAATGGGGTACTCAACTATCAGTTTTATTGTTAACTTATTTATTTTTTTTAATAGTTAATTATTTATGAACATACGCTATTGAGGGGGGAGTACTTTATATATTATAATTAACGAAAAACTTTAAATACATGAAGAAAAAAATAACAAAAAATTTTCTATAGTCCAACTGCAACGTCAAAATCTAAACCATCCAGGAATCCACCAAAATTTCAAGAAAAATCGGTCCAGCCGTTTAGGAGTTCAGTGACATACGTACTTATAAAATAAAATTTTTCGCCGAAATAATAAATTATATGACTTTTAGGTTATTATTGATAATAATTAATACCAAAATAATGATGTAACCTTTAGTGTTTTGTATCATTGATAAGCTGTAACTCGTCAACCCGTTTTACCGATTTCGAAGAAATTTACAGCAAACGTTTTTATTTGCGAGTACGTTGTTGTTGGGAAAAATTTTGAATTTTTTAGCGCGCCGGCCCTAACCCCCCGAAGGTTTACACTAACTGGATTGAATTGTAAATCTGAACCACCCAGAAACCCACTTAATTAAATGCGCGCACAAGATATCATCAAAATCGGTCCAGCCGTTTAAAAGGATATAGATAATCAAGCTGATTAAAATGATCATTTTAAAAATTTAGATATTAATGTTAACTGGTCAGTTTTACATATAATCTTCACGATATTTGCCGCAAATCTAATAATGACATTATTGAAATTGTGGATCAGATAATTTTCACTTATAATAAGTAAAAAAATCTTAAAAATAATTACAATATTGCACCATCGTTGCCTCGTGATCGGATAATGTTTATGTTTATTCGTGGAGTACTTTTCAGATTTCATGAACGCTTTAAAATTAAATACCCGTATAAATATATCTGTACTATCTAACTTTAATAACGTTTCCAGCGGCATATTTATCCCTTACGTATTTAATTAATTTCATCGATATCCGATATTTTGTTTCAGAATTTTATTATTCTGTTATCGTCGTGTAAATTTTAATTCGTACTAAATTTATTAATTTTAAATATAAAATTAGAAAACAGCGCGGAATGCAGTGATTATTAAAGAATAATTAGTAAATTTTTTTATATATAAAAAACCTCTAAGCTTTTAGGCTATTCAGACGTTATAAAGTAGATGTAAAAAATATGAAAATTTATATACAAAAATTGAAAACGGGAAAAAACAAAAATGAAATAAAATGTACGAGAATACTTAGTACAAAATTTCAAAAAATAAATAAATAAAAAAAAATAGCAAAGTGGAAAAATAGATTTTTGCCATTTTTCGTAATATTATATACGAAAATTAAATATTTCCTTACATTTAATTTTATTTCTTTTTTTTCCCTATTATAAATTGCGTACATTTTTTTATAGCTTGATGACGTCTTAATAGCCGAAAAGCGTTGTAGTCTTTTTATACCTAATTCGCTATCGGAATTTTATGTAATATCGCGCGTCTAAATTAAATATTTTCTAACATTTAATTTAATTTTCGCCTATTTTTCCGCTGCTACTGGCGCGTTATATTTGCAGCATGTTATTGTAAACTGTTATATATAAGAAAGTAAAAATAAAGCTAGATTTGATTATATTTTTTATAAATTACGAGTATTTTTATGAATTTTATTGTTTTACGTTCAATCGATAATGACTTTCATTTTCCATCAAAATTTACTGATTTTATATACTTTTCTTTTTTTTGGTTTATTCATTTATTTAAGCTCTACGTTTTCGTTGTCTCCGTAGTAACACATTTTTGGACGGTAAAAAATTTCCCGTTAAAATTTTTACTTTCAACCGATTGGCGAATAATTTATTATAAAAACATGAAATAATTAAGAAATAAATAAACAATTTTTTAAAGAAATTAATAGTAATAACAATAACAGAATCGAAAATGTCGAGTGGAAAGAAAAATATCCAATTAAAATTCGTTTTTTTTTTCTTTTCATTCGTAAAGATGATGGGAATCGGTTCATTTTTTTAATTTTTTGTCATACTCCAGTTTTCCTTTTAAAAGTCTTATTCGCCTGTGTATATATTTTTCCTTTTGTCTATTTATTTACATTTTCTGCGTTGGTGAAGGGTAAACGGGTGAAACAGCTTTACTAAGGGTAAACAAAAATTTCCGGAAAACCATTTACGTCTTTTTAGCCCCTTTTTAATTGCCGTATTTTATCCTATGCGATAGAAGAAGAAGAAATAAAATTAACGAGACCGAGAATAAAATAAAAATAAAAATAAAATAAAATTGATTTTACACGCACATACACACGCACTAATAAATCGGCTGCATATTCGGATGTTATAGGGAAATAGCGTGTACATTTAAAAACTGAACTTTGAAAGGCCGCGATGTTATAAATATAAGCGTGCTCGGGGTAGAAGCTTTTTAAAAGCTCGACCGACAGATGCTTCCTACAGTGTGGTCGGTTAAAAAAAAAAATAAAAAAAAAATGGGAAAACTTAAAAAAATATCTCGAGGAGCTTAATAACGAAGTTACAAATGTACGAACACACCTGCGTTCCCGGAAAGAAAATTTCGTCTTTTTTAATACGTTAAAACATTGTAGGCTTACGTCTATACATACGTATATAATATATTGTATATATACATTATATATATATATATGCATATATATATATACAAATTTGCGTCACGTACATAAACATTCTGCCTTCTTGTAGAAAGGGAAAATAATGAACGTACAAGTTGTCGAGGTTATATAAAGGAGGTGGAGGGCTCGTTAAAAAACTCGAGCAGACTAGCCCCGAATTTTCGGTACCGGCAACCATTTTTTTTCTGTCCTTATCGGATCATTAATTTTAAAAAGATATTTTGTATATTATTAATAATCACGATGATAACGGTAATAAGTATTCTCTATAAGTCGATACTGGTGCTTGAATTTATTTCATCGTTTACCGTGTCTATACGATACTGAGTAAAAGAGACAGAAGTTTTTCTTAATTTAAAAGATTCGCTAAGGATCGCTGTTGTGATAGACAATGACTTGAATTTCGTACACGGCTCATTGGAAATTATAAAACCGGAAACTATGAATGTGTAACGTCGCTTTAACTAAAACCGTTATAAAAGTTCGCTTTTGAACTTTAAAAATCATTCGTTTCGATTTATTTTTCACGACTTCCGAATACTTCGATCTATTTTTGTCCTCAAGTTTTTATATATGTACGTACATACATAGAGTACCCGAATTTATACATGCATATACATACGGTAAATATTATATATATATAAATATATATATACGTATATATCAATAAATATATCTCTCAGCGATAGGCATTGTATACGAACGTGAACTTCTGAGTGAATGCATTTATTCAATCAATCAATCAATTAATCTATATATATATATATATATATATATATATATATATATATATATATATATAAAATTTGTGACGTATATATCAATAAATATATCTCTCAGCGATAGGCATTGTATACGAACGTGAACTTCTGAGTGAATGCATTTATTCAATCAATCAATCAATTAATCAATATATATATATATATATATATATATAAAATTTGTGAAATTAAAACTTGACGGAGCGATCTTTCGATAGATTTAAAAAATATGTTATGGAATCGTGTAAAAAAGTATCTAAACTAGATGCAAATGAAATGTCAATTTATAGAAGATTACTACTCAAATTTCTACGCATCGAACCGCTATTAGAAAAATTAATCAATTTCACCTTATTTCATGAACCTGGGTCAATTTCGTTGTCGCATATATAGTCAATGTCGGATGTTCCCAGGGTTTTCTGGGATCCTCGGATACGATTAAATATCCCTAACTATGCAATCAGCGTGCAAAATAAGTTCTTATAATCATTTCCTCAATTTAATCAGTTTATTCTTAATCCCCCGCTAATATAAACCAATTCTCCACCACGGCTTCTGCAACCATATCAATTTGAAACTAACCCTTCTTTCCAAGATTTTATGCCCACCCCATGTACTCTAAAACTATATCGCTCTTGAAATCTCTCCAACAAATATAAGGACGCTGTTTGTTGTTTTACCGATGGCTCTAAATTTGGAGTATTTGTGGCGGTGTGCCTTCTTGGTAGTCTTTGTCACTTATCGCTTTCGGCTTCGTAAGTACTTTTTTTATATTCCCAATTGAATCCTTTACTATTTTCAAGTTTCTATAATTCCTATCCACGGCTCAATCTCCTTCTAAATTTCTTATCTTTTCTGATTTACTTAATATTTTAAAGTCTCTCCAAAACTTTTATACCGGCAATGCACTTTTACAGCCCATGGCTAATGTTGAGATCTAAAATCGTGAATCTCGGGAAAACATATCACATTTGAATAAAAACGATTAGTTACGACAAAATTTTTTACCGGACGTCAATAAATTTTGGAAAAATTGAATTTTTTGAAACGACGTTTTTGAATTTACGAAATCAACAAAATAAAAACAAAAAAAAAAACGTTATTTATCCGATATTGAATTTAAAATGACTAAACATACTTATTAAAAGCACTGCACATAATTAAATTACTACAAAAATTTTAAATTAAAAAAAAAATAATACTTCTTCAATACTTTAATGTTTAGAATAAACAAACGTTAATGTTCATATTCTATGATTGCTATCAAATGTTAACGATTGGAGCGCTGTAGTAACGATGAATAATTGAATATCTTTTATTTTTAAAATTAATTTCAAAGAATTTCATAATGATTTTAAAAATGATTACAATTAATTATAAACATTTTACAATAATTTAAGCATAATTTGTTAGCATATATTATAACAACGTTATATTTATTATATTTATGGTTAGGTTAGGTAAAATTGGAGTGTATCAGATATTAAGCTGATGAGAACAGATAACATACCGACACTTACCGGTAAATTATTAAAGTATTTGAATATAACTGGTGTGTAGATACGATTATCGCTGAATACAGGGTGACCCGAAGAAAATTGATGGTTTTATTTTTTTTTTAATAGCGCAGTTAGTGATACTGCTACAACGCAAACCGCGTGCTTCACGTTTAACGTACACGCGTTTGATTTGGTTTTGTCCAGTTTCAATTATCACGACATCTTATAACGAGAGGGAACGCTCTTTTTGCGTGAAACGTTATTTTCGGTGTGAATCGATCACGACATTGCGAAGGAATTTCGAAAAGAATTCAGGAGTATCTTAAGAGCCGAATTTACGAAACACGTCCACGAGATCTGGAAGATCTGAAAACTCGGGTTTCAGAAGAAATTTCAAAAATTCAGCGACTTATGCTCGAAAAAGTTATAAAAAGACACGAATGTATTGTTGCAAACGGCGATCGTGTAAACGATATTACATTTCACAAATAATTGTAAGCTAATCTCACGTTTTCCTATTTTTAAATAAAATTTTATTCAAAAATTTTCGTCGAGTAGTTTTTGAGTTATTCAAAAAACAAAACCATCCGTCTTGTCTGGGTCATCTTATATTATATGTATACATATGTTTTTGTTTATGTGTGTATATGTAAATATGGGTGCTTATACGTAATGCTCATTTATGAATAAGAATGGGGGAAAGACGATACTTGTACGTTTAAAATACGGTAAAGGCACCACGCTCGTGCAGTATCTCGCGTTGCGGACTAATTTCAATCTATAAAACGTGAGAAATACATTTTATTCGATTTGATTAAGACAAAATATATTTAAAAATTATTATAATTATGAATAATATTACTATCCGTTTACTTCGGACGATATCTAATCATATTTTTGGTTGGATGTTGAAAAAATTATTCGATCGTTAATAAAAGTAAAACGAAGTATTTAGTCTATTCAAATCATGTTTCAGTCAATTTAAATTATTTTGAATTATATTTAGGAAATAGTATATTAAACTCGGATACGAAATTTGAAAATACAGTTTGGTCGTAAATTAACTCGGTGATCTATCGAAAAAACGTAGAAAAAGAGTTGAATTATCTGTTCTACCACCAACGCAGTTCTACTTTATATAAGACGTCTATACTTCGCACCACTCTATCAACCTTATGGGATACTGCAGGATGGTATGGCTAAATACCATATTGAATAAATAGAAGTTCCTCAAGGTGCGATACTGAGAACGTCTGTCCAATAGCAAATGCTAATTACTGTTGTTCAATTGTATAGTTTTTTATTTATTTTTTACGATATTGTTGTCTGGATTCCGTAAAGGTTGTATACTGATGGAAAATTTTCATTTATTGTCGCAATGTATGATATTCAAAAGTAAACTATAAAATATGAAAATATACAAACACAAAAATTTTTTAAAAAGCACCATTTTATGAAAATTTGTAATGTCAATTACAATTCATTTCTTGCTTTTCTTGCCCGACAATAATTTTCAGATCATTAGTTGCCCGTAACACTTATTTAACCCTCCAAAGTGTTTATGTGCAAGGCATAATATGACACACTGTGTAAATATATATATATATATATATATATATACACACATATATACATATATATACATATATATATATATATATATATATATATATATATATATATATTCTTAATCTTCTATGATATTTGTTGCTTATAATAATGCAATATTTTTGCGTTAATTGTATATGTTCACATGAACCTTTAAAATATGTAAATACCTACCACCTTATGAACAGATATTCTGATTGTGACTTGTGATATTTCTCTCTCTCACTCGTTGCAGATTGTGGCCTGTTTGCCTCAGCGGATTTACGACCGCTGTCGGTAAATTATATCGCAAATGTTCTTCTTTTAATAATCATTTTATTTTTTTACGAAAGTACACGATAAACGTAATATTATGATCTAAATACAACACCAACCAGTACGTATTAACGAAAATATTTCACACCTAGACGTATTTGCTCTTGAAAACCATTATAGACGTTTTTGCTAATCATAAAGAGAACCGTGGAACAAATAATCTGCGGTGAATGGGCAATTAATTACACATCCAGAGATCGGAATATCAGGAATTTCGTCTAAATATAATAAAAGCATGGTGTAATCTAAACCGTTTTCTAACTAGTTAAGGTGGGTTCATTTAAATTACTTAATGAATAAATGAAACCGTTTAGAGTAGAACTGTGAGATTTGTTTACGTGATGTTTCAAATTGCTAAACTGTGTTCGTGAAAAGTGTTTGATTTATTCGTTTATAATTTTACAGATATTTATATGTCCCAGAATATTTGATGCTTCATTTCTTTCTTGATTACAAAAAACAGTTGAAATCACTAAACTTTATTTTATTAAGCAAAGCTTTTCGGCAACTACGCCATTATCAAGCTATATATAAATTAAATTAAATATATAAAAACATAAAATATTAATTTAAATCTAAGCTTACAATTTTTACATAATAAATGAATTATAAATACTTAAAACTATCTGACAGTGACTGTGGTAAACAACACAATCAAATATCAGTAATATAAAATTTACAGAACAGTAGCTAGAACAGTCACTGTCAGATAGTTTTAAGTATTTATAATTCATTTATTATGTAAAAATTGTAAACTTAGATTTAAATTAATATTTTATGTTTTTATATATTTAATTTTATTTATATATAACTTGATAATGACGTAGTTGCCGAAAAGCTTTGCTTAATAAAATAAAGTTTAGTGATTTCAACTGTTTTTTGTAATCAAGTATAAAAAATCACTACATTCCACAATCAAAACTTCATTTCTTTCGTTCAAATATTTATTTTAACGTACTATGAGCATTTATATCAATACTTTGTATGCATACATTTTATATATATATAATACCTAGGTTCGTAATGTCTTTGATAATAATCGTTATAATCATAGCAGGATAATAGTCCATTATTCGCACATCAGTAATGCAATTCCGGGTGTCCGTTATATTCGGGAGGGTACAGTTGTCTATTACATATCGTTCTACTTTCTGAAAATCATAAAAAGAAAATAGTAATTATTATTAATAACAGATTATAATATTATAAAATAGTGTACCTACTTTTTGATTCGTGTGCTTGATACCTCAACCTTGCGCGAACAACGGGTGTGCAATATTTATAAACCGTTATCTTATCCATTTTTTCCAACTCTCGCATACGTTCGTTTCTCAGTTTACACGGGCCTTTTACTCTGTTCTATTATTTTTCTAAATATTTTGAACAGAGTTTTTTATAGTATTTTAATAATCGCTTCAATGTTGTTATTGGTTGTTTATATTTTAAAAGTAAAATTGTATAATCTTCGCCTAATAACCTATAGAAACTATTTGATTGCTAGAATTTTAAAAGTTGCGATTAAGCGCGAATTGAAAAATATTTCTATCTATCAACGTGAAAAAAAAAACCTGCTCAAGAAAAAAAACATTTAACCTTAACTCCCGATAAAGGTTAAACCTCAGTTTATACAACTACCTTAAAAATTGATAATTTTCATATATTTCATTCGCATTAAAACGACTAGTAGCGGAAAAATTTTTCCTGGCGGTCAAAAGTTTTCGAAAAAATTTAATTTGTCGAACCGTGTTTCCGAATTTATGAAATCAACGAAATCCAAACAAAAAACAATTATTAAACCCGTTATTTATCGGATATTTAATTTAAAATGATTAAATGTACTTATTAAAAGCACTGCAAATAATTAAAATACGAAAACGTTTTAAAAATAAATTATATTAAAACAAAAAAACGATAATGCGAGTATTCTACGATCGGTATCAAAATTTTACCGATTGCAATGTTCTGGAATCGACGACGAATTGAATATTTTTTACTTTAAAAATTATTCGAAAAAAATTTTATAACGAATTAGATTGAAAATTCTTATAATTAATTACGAACATTTGAAAATAATTTATATATAATTTTTAAGTTAGGTTTTTAGGTGTAGAACATATACTTCACTGAGATCGTGCTCAACAGGCCGAGAAGCGATATTAGTTATTCATTTTTTAAATTAATTGAAAAAAAAAATTATTCAAATTCATTACAATTGATTACAACATTTTAAAAATTATTTAAACTTCATTTTTTAGGAAAATTTTTTTAATGAAAATTATTTAAATACCGCACTTTTTTTTCGCAATTTAAGTCAACGGGATGTAAAATAGCGGGTTCATTTATGAGAGCAGTATGTGCATTGTACTGTCGTTCGCGTGATCTTATTTGCTGTTGTTACGTTATTGAGTTTATTTTAGTTTTATTTTTATTAATTATTAAAGTAGACTTTTATATTTTACTATATTTTTAAAAATAATGGAAAATACATTCGATTTCCATACCCTGTGCGCGGATAAACAGCGTTTATTAAACTGGTTGAGGAGTTGAGAGTTTATTCCGGGAGATGTACAACACCTAAATGCTCCCAATCACTTAAACTGTATAACGATGCTAGTACGGATTTTGCTCTTGAACTATTCGCATTTTTCTATTTATTTCGGCTACACTGCTCTAATGCTGTTGCGTATTTCATGTATCATGAAGACGGCATGGATGAGATTATATTCTTGCAAGTATGCTATTTTATTTATTTTTTTAAAATATAATTTGTCTGTTTTCGTTTAGTTATATTTTTTATTTTGTCGTCTAGAATACAAATCACATTTGTGTATACTTTCGATTAATTCCCCACCCCAAAATTTTTTTTTTTTTTTAATTCGAGACAATCTGTGTTTTTATTTGCTAACTTTTTTCGCATTTGTTTAAAAAATATTAAGTTCCGACAAAAAAAAATCGTCACTAGTCGTTTTTATGCAAATGTGATTCGTGTTGGAAAAATGTGGAATTTTGGAGGTGGTTGTATAAACTGAAATTCTCCCATTAATAAAAAACTATTCAAAATTATAGTACACTCGAAAAGTTTAATAAATATTTTACTTGATGAAAAAAATTAATATAGACGTTGTGGCAACACTGGTTCGAACAGTAGTCTGTACGCTATTGATCTAATGAGTAATGTGAATGTGATTAATGTCTGAGTCACTTGTTGTGTGTGTCGATGCACACTTTTATATATATATATATACGAATGTGTTTGTGTGTTAAGCAGCAGTCGTGTCATTTTATCCCCACCATTCGTTAGAGCCGAAATAAAATATTAAATTCGTTTTTTGCCGGTGCTTTTAAAAATTTTGTTATTAACTTGTGATTTAATCACCGCGTTGTATTAATAATGTCGTCCATTTTTATCATACAAAAGTGTGTTTTCAACGTAATTTACGCATTTATCTTTTTATTATAGCGTGCGTATGTTTCATGAAGTAACCTATTTGGACATTTTAGTCGACAAAATGTACGGGTAAGTTTCTTTTTATATATTTTTTTTATACATAATAAAATAAGTATCATGACAATTGATGAAATTTTTGAAATTTTAACATTTGACCGCTTTATTTCGGTTTACGGTAGAAATTGCGTTTTATTTTTAAAAATTTTGTTTACGTTGTAATTTCGGTTATGTTCAATTTAAAAATTTGTACATTATAGTTTATTTTAACCATTAACTACGCACCATCTTCTAATAGAGTAGGCGAACTTTATTTATCGAAGTAATCTTAATTGAAAATTAATTTTTATTTTCTTGTGAAAAACACAAATCTTTTCGGCATTTACGCCATTTTATCAAGTGATAACAAATTAAAAAAAAAAAATAATAATTTTGAACTATATTCCATAAAATGTTATCCTTCTTGTCTGTTCTGTTATTAATTTATTTTTTGATATGTTGAAATTGAATATGTTAACATATCGATATATTCGTTTACTTGATTTTGTTTTTTTATTTATTTTTTACGATATTGTTTACTGTAAAAGTTGTATACTGATGGAAAATTTTCATTATTGTCGCAATGTCAAAAGTAAACTATAAAATATGAAAATATACCAACACAAAAATTTTTTAAAAAGCACCATTTTATGAAAATTAAATATTTAAAAAATCTGATTTGTGTTATTCACAGGAAAATAAATGTTAGTGATTTAACTAATTTTTAAACTGATTTTTTATAAAAAAAATCACTACATTCCACATTATAAAAAATTAATCTTAATTGTATGGATTAATATTTGCCGATAAACGTATATTTTGCGACGATCGACATTATTTTTCAGTACTAGAATTTGGATTTATATATAATAGGGGCCAGTGAAAAATCTGATTTTTGTAAAATTGCCTCCTGACATAAACTTCATCGTTGATATCTGAAATTATTCAACGTGACCCACGAAGTTCTATCACATTTCAAATTTTACTAATAACGTCGTTATTCGCTGTGAATTTTAATAACACACGGATTATGCGTTTTAAATTTTAACAGAGAAAAGAAATACGAACTATTCTAAAAAAATATTTTTTAAATATCGTAGTTTTTTTTTTTGTAAAAAAATCAGATTTTTAAAAATCAAATATTTGTACGTTTCGAACAAGATGGATTACCGTTTTAAAAGTAAACGGCGTTAAAATTAGATTAACTTTTTCTACATTTTAATCCGATTATTAAGTTTGTGTAACTGTAGGAGTCGTACGAAAATATAATAGATCTCAATTTTTCCAAATTGTAAGTTATCAATTTTTTATAAAACATTCTAAAATTGTTACATAGCGCAATAAATAATTCGAGTTAATTTTCAAAAGTACCGTTTTTGAGACATAAAGCGATAAGGAAGTAATCATGTTTTGTTTACACTAATGGTTTTTAGATGATTTCAGATAGTTTTTAATGCGTTTCATAATTATTTTTAGAATTGAGATCGTCTATGTCGTACAAAAAATAAGCGGGTGCTTTTCTGCTTTTTCCCTTTGCAGACCGATTTCAGTTACATGTAAAAATATGAGAGATTATTTTTTTCGATATCTCTCTTAAATTTTTGACGACGAAACAGTAAGATATTTGTTAATGCATAAAATGTAATCTATAAAAATGTACCTTTATTATTTTTTCAAATACATCACGATTTCTTCGACGCAATATAAACTCGCATAAATAGGAATCCAGTTAAGTCCTTCTCGTTCCACATTCTCCTTTATTTCGTCTCTTAGCTTGCGACCACATCTACGGAATTTGTGTGTGCGGTGTTATTAGAAGGATTCACAAAGTTTGTCGAATAATTCACTGCGTAATGCTGGTAATTCGTGCCTGGAATAGTTGCAATGTTGTCGATACGCTTTCGAAAGATGACAGTTTATTCCAGAACGATTTACGGATCACCTGAAGCAAAGTCGCTGCAGGTGCGATCTGGTATTAAAAAACATTCTATAACCACCGAAAAACCCACTGCTGTGGGAATATTCGACCAACCTGATTTTTTCGTTTTGTGAAGCATCGATTTCAATAGTGACGTTTGATCCGCCGACCACTATTTTTGTGATTCTTTAGTAACGAATCGACACGAACTCCACGTAAATAGTCTGTAATAGCTTCTGTAAATATATTTTAAAATCTGCCAAAATTTTGTCCTAGTCTTCATTTTATAAATAGAACCGCTTTTTCAAGTGATAGCTGACTCGTAACTACGTTCCGACTCTTAAAACTATTTCGTAACGGCATTCACGTTTCATACAATGCCAGAGGTCACTCTTATCGGATAACGATAGAAGCGTTTCGTGTTCGAAAGGGTATAAATTCAACGATCGCGTAAAAATAAGAAAACAGATTTTTCTTTATTACGGATTGAACGCGCTAATTCGTACAAAGACGACACGATGCTCACGCAAAACAGCGGAAATAACTGAATTTATTATGTAGTCGAAATCGACTGGTTCATATTTTTACTTGTGTGTGTATGTTTATCAAAGAACACTGTAATAAAATTTAAGAACAGCGATAGATAAATATTTAATTACCATGGTCGGTTTCATATTTGTGCGTGTTTGTTTTATTAGTAATATTAATAATACTGTAATATTGAAATCGGATTTAATCGAAAAAATAGTCTCGCCTAGTTTTACCTCTAGATAAATACTGAAAGGGGGAAAAGCAAAAATGCGTCAATAAGCGATTTTATCATAGTGGTGGTTATACCACCGTGTAGCGCTAACAGTTTATTTCCTATTAGCAAAATGTAAAATTTTTGCTTCGTAAGATAATTTAAAAAAAAAATAATAATAATTTTTAAGAGAAAAAAGCGTTTAATATTACAAGATATCAAGTTCATTTATAAATGAGGTCTTGCCAGTGGAAATGATTTTTTACCTTAGCTAATCAAAAATTATTTGCAAACCGATATAATTGAAAACTGTGGCTCGGTATTTTATTTAACCATATTTATAGTCTAAAACTAGAACAAGAATGTTTTCACTTTTTTCCATATTCAACAAAAAAAAAAAAAAACTAAAGTATTCGGAACAAATTAATTATATATAAATTCCTAATAATTGAGCCGTTATTAATTTACCGATGCCCTGTTCGGAATTATGTGCCTAAAAATCCAATTAATTCAGAGTGACTAGGAGATCATACTAAATACTCCAATACATACTAAGATTCAATTAATACATGAAATGTTGAACCTCGAATTTATAAGAGAATATCAATTCTTGGCAAACATTTTTTCTTAAATACGAATACAATTCTCATTGCTATATCGAATGACGATTAATCATTAACCCTAATATATAAAAAATATAAACATAAAAGCCTAAACACAATTTTCTCTCATTAAAGAATTATATTTTTGGTCTACCTATTTTTGTCAATTACTTTCGCATTAATTATTTAGTATACCTGCTTTAGTTAATACGTGATTATGCATTTCTGCGTAAGTAAATTATGTTATTTCGTTTTTGGTTTAACGGTTATCAGTATAGTCTTCTGTGACATAGTCGGGGTTTTTCTTTGTTTTCCCCGACATAACATATTAAGATTAACAATATTTTTTTAATTAATCGCGCACATAACTTTTGTTTTGAATAGTCTTCCGTGCCTGTACACCAATTACTATTAAGTTTGATACTTTTCAATCGTCGTAAAATTATTTCTTCTTAAGATTATAAAATTTTCCTCTATTATCGTGTTCTTCAATGTCAAGGAGAATCTTATCAAGTGGGCAAAAGTAAGGCTCGCATAATAATAAATTTCTATTCGTCCAATAGGCTTCAACGTTTTTCAGCATGATTTGAAAATAAAACACCCTATATAAGAATTGAAACTTTCGCCATTGTTTTTGTTCATTCGTCGAATTTTTTCAGTGAAAAACTAGTCAGATTTTGTCACTGGCGACGTTTGTCGGGTTTGAAAATTGTCTTCCGGTCCGTATTCGTCTTGTTTTCTTTACGGCCATCTCATGAAATCGTTGAAAAATTTGAAGCCTATAAACTTGTTTCTATCGTTAATTTCTTCTTCACCTATTCCAGTATGTTTGACATCTCTTTTAACTTGCCATATCCGTGGTAATCTGCTTTTCGGATTAAGTCAAACATTTTTTTGTAAGGCGGTTGTTATCCGATCTTTTAAAATAGCGACTTTTCTTTTCCTAATTGTGTCGCTAATCTTTTCTATAGTTTCGCATATTTTCCTATTGCTTTTTACAATGTTTTTTCACCATCGTCGGAAGACAAAAGTTGGAATAAGGATGAACTGCGAAAGAAATAATAGAGCAGGTAGCAGTGTATTTAAATAGCTAGGAAACTGGTTTATACTTGACAAATTAACGTCCGTATCATCGTTACGGATTAAAAAAAAAACAATTTATAATGACGGATATTTACTGATTATTCAAAAATCAATGTCCAGAAAGAAATTTGTGATAACGTTTCAATTGCGTTGTATAAATTATTTTTCCCGCTCATCGCTTAGTCCAGTTTCTGCCCCGTATAAAAATATTGCAACGTTTCTATCCGGTAAATTTTTCTCAAGCGAGCAAATAATCCGAACGAATTT
>CM065052.1:238964074-239261574 GCA_032883995.1 Coronaproctus castanopsis | reverse complement strand
TAATACTTATTTTCTGGGTGTGTTTAAAATGTATAATATGTATGTATATATAAAATATATAAATCTCTCTCTCTCTCTCTCTCTCTCTCTATATATATATATATATATATATATATGAGAATAAATATATATGTTCTCCTATTTTGTATTTCGTTGAAATATTTAATGCTTGTTCTATCGTTCATTGAATTTTTGTGTGTATGTATGTGGTAAACCTTTTGCATTTTTCCGATGCCTATATACATAAATATATATATATATATATATATATATATATATATAGAGAGAGAGAGAGAGAGAGAGAGAGAGAGAGACAGACAGACAGACAGAAGGGAAGAACCAATGGAATTAATTAGTATATATATAAGGTAAATATCATGCATTTTTATTTTTACTTTTTTAATATTACTTTGACATATACTAATCGTTGCTGAATATATATTATATATTATACATTATACATATATATTCCCCGCCGGGGGACATACGACCTTCCGGGCCGGAACTCTAACCGGAACGGTGCACGTCCACAGATGGTGGATAGTGGAATGACCTACAGATATGTAGGTTAGATGCGAAAAAGGCGTTAGCCAAATAAGCAGTCGCGAAGCAAGAACGGCTACTGGTGGAAAACCTCAGACAGACGATTCCAGTAATGACAGGGTAGTAGGCACGATGGGCAGAAGGACAGGCCGGGAATTGTCTATAAAACTATACCTTCCTAAGACTGCGTACTAACCCTTGGCCAACCGAGCCCACCTGGATAAATATGTCTCACCTGTTATCCAAACAGCAAACTGTTGCCTTGCGGTTGGGTTTTTTTCCCAATATCTGTGGGAGACAACCCTGAAAAAATCCGGTGGAAGGAAACGCACCGCCGCCGTAAGTTCCCCTGTAAAAAATATGGCATGTGAAAGGTTTGGAATTTATGCTGCATCCATGGGACACACTAAAAATAATGTGTCAGGCAATGGGCGATCCTGCGCAGTAATGAAAAAGTATTCGAATTCGCCTGTGCCAATTGTCGTACATAACTCTGCAGGAGGGACACATGCATCGGGAAGACGACTTTTTAAAACATACAGTATTGAACGTAGAACGTAAGATCAATAATGAAGTCAGAAATATTAGCAAACCTAAAACAAGAAATGGAAAGAATGAATGTTGATATTCTCGGAGTAAATGAAATAAAATGGTTAGAAAAAGTGGAGACAAATATGAAGCGACGACCATAGATTTATACATAGTGGCGCTACTAATAGAACGGCAGGAGTTGGATTTCTTTTAAACAAAACGCGTAGCGAATAAAGCCAAAAGCATTTGTGGATATAATGAAAGGATCATTTTAATAAAGATCGAATCGGAACCTAATGATTTAATTCTAATACAAGTGTATTTACCAACGAGCGCACATGTGGATGGAGAAATTGAAGAAGTATATGAACAAATCGAAAAAATATTATGGGATATGGATAATAAAGATAACCTAGTGATTTTAGGAGATTGGAACGCTTTTGTTGGAGAAGAAGAATTAATGAGGTAGTAGGCAAATTCGGAAAACGAAACAAAGGAGGAGAACGTCTAGTAGATTTTTGCATATGTCATGATTTAATAATAACTAACACAATATTTGTACCAGCCAAAAAGAAGAAGATATACTTGGACAGCTCTTACTCAAATCGAAACATACCAATTGGACTATATCCTAGTAAGCAGTAGATACCGCAATCAAGTGAAGAATTGACAACAGAAATGAAGCAACAAAGGGATATATGCTCCTTTTTCTCCTCATGTATATAATTTTCGGGAAACTCAGCGACGTCTTATAAAATAAAATTATATCCGTTTAAATAAGAGTTTCCTATTCTAGACACTATCTTCGGCATACTTCGCGAAGAGAACTAAGTAGTCACGAACTCTGGCGTAGTGAAGTCTCTACCTCAAATAACATTTCGCTCAACACGGTCAAACATA
Organism: Coronaproctus castanopsis; assembly: GCA_032883995.1. Lineage (NCBI taxonomy): Eukaryota > Metazoa > Arthropoda > Insecta > Hemiptera > Monophlebidae > Coronaproctus > Coronaproctus castanopsis. The sequence continues at coordinate 239,259,600 of CM065052.1, read as the reverse complement.
TACTCTTCATTAAGATCCAATCGCCGAGAAGATGTAGTTGCTCATTTGTCGTATAAAAATATCCCATTCTCACGTATTGAGACTAACTCGCCTTACTTACGACAGAAGTTGTATTCTATGATTCATTACACATCTGCCGATTGACTGTCTGCCCAAAATTCAATTCCTTCCCGTCGGTCCGACTAATTTTTTCTTGGAAATCTTTGAAGAATCAATTTCTTCTTGAATTCCGAAGACGTCTTATATCCTTAACAGCGTTTTAAATCTTATCTATCGACGACTGATGCTGCACTATATAGCGCGTAAATTGACAAAAGAGCTAAAACATGTGTACTAAATAATGGGGTTATATTCGCGTTAGTTATAATGTTTTATAAAAAACATGTCGATAATTCGGGATGGAAATTGTTCCTGCGCTGACTTTTGATATTTTAAAATTTTCGAGCTGATTAAGCGAATTGATTACATTTTCGAGGTGGCTATTCCACCACGATGAAAATTTGGTCTATAATTAGACGATTTTATTAGGTTTTATCAAATAAATAAATAAATAAATAATCGTGCCGGTGTAATTAGTAATTACATCGACGAAACATTATTTCCTAACCGTTTTATTACCAACATGCTAGCCAAAATTTGATAACCGACGATGACGATATATATTTTTTACATGTGTATTCGTTTCTCGTTGTAAACGATTACGTTATCCGCTTTATTAGTCGATTCGCAAAAAAACAAAAATGACGGAAACTTTGAAATATTATTTCCGACCCATTAGCTATTTACGTGACCGTGTCTTATTGCGACGATCATCTAACGGGGGTTTAGCAATATCCTTAGAAGTTTTATAAACAGTTTTTTTTTTTTTAACTTTTAACGCGAGCCGAAGATGATGATGATGGTCGGTCGTAGGGAAGTCGTATAGATAAACTAACGCATGAGGAACGATATTAGCCGTTGAACTGAGGAATAAACAAAAAATGTCTCCTATATCTTTTCGCATATAATACCCGAAAAAGACACACTCGCTTCTTTCTTTATCCAACCCGGTTATAAATTGTAGTTTACGTAACAGCGTTAGTAATAGTAACGGTAGTGTATAACAGTAGTAATAGTGATAGTGGCAGTACGGTAGAGACAAAAGGACGTCGATAATAAGGAATAACGGCGTTAGAGGAAAGGAGTAAAGAGCGTGGATGGTAATCGTCCGCGTACAGAAGATGATCTTAAGTTATCCTTAAGAAAAATACAACCCTCTAATATCCGTCCAAAGTAGAACAAGAGGAAGGGTAGATAAGATAGAAAAGCGGAATTTTTTTGGGTATGACGCGAGAAAGCGAAGAATTTGGTAATACGATAGTGAAAAAAAATTTGTAAAGCAACGGAAAAGAACTAAAACCAAACAGTAGTGGTACTCTATACTACGTGAAACATTTACTAATTTTATGCGTCGTTCCTCGTAACTGGCACTCAAGTGTCAGCTGTAGTTTTCCACGGGGGGGCACGTATACATACACACGCGTGCGATAGAAGCTTAGGACAAGGGTAGATTTGTCTAATAAGTCACCTGAACGCTATCATCCATTTAGTAGTTATCCCACCTGGTTTCATCTTTCCTTCTATCTCCGAAATTTATCACCGTAAATGTCTATGCCTACTTTTTTTTCGTTTTTTGAACTTGTGCTATTTTTTTTAAACGTATATCATTCGTCACAATACGCTCGACTTTAAGATAACAACACCATATATATATATATATATGTAGAGAGAGAGAGAGAGAGTTTGATTAATTCTACCCTTGTAACGGCGCCCTACATTAAAAAGGCTAACCACGTAATTGGTCATTTATAAATGTGTATATACGTACAAATTCGACGTTCGTCCTAGACGATAATTCAATAAGTGACTTCTTCTTCTAGTTTCGGTTGTTCAATTATTTATTTATTTATTTTGTATAACAATTTAACTCGTACATACACTAACGCAAGCCCCGTTTTACTGAAGGTATACATACACGCGATAGATAACTTCTCGTCTGACGGGACGTTATTTATATAGAGAATATTCTCTACAGAAAGCGGCCGGAAAAATTAAACGTACGGATTAGCCCCATAACATTTCTTACCGATGAAGGTGAGAAAACTGGATGAGAAGAGATCGCGGTAAAGTCGGTCCGATGTATTCGAGACACATGATACGACTCCGCATATTAATATTAATTATAAAAAGTGATACCTTTATGGCCTGGCACCGACAGGAAGTACTACATAAATACTCCCGCACGTTTCGAATTATTAAGCCTTAAAGCAATTAATCCGATTAACGTGTATTCGTCATATTTCATTTATTGTCTATATTATCATCCGCCATAGTTCTCGAGTAGGTGATAATAAGGTAATTTCCACAAAGATCTCCGTTAGATAAGGATTGTAGTTCTGTTGCATATTCAGCAGTAAATACTGAACAACGGTTTCATAGTTTGTACATGTTACTAATATTGAGAGCTGGAATGAACAAAGTTTACTTTGATCCGTTTGTATAAATAAGGATGTGTAGTGGAAATCATTCGGAGATAATATTATTGAAAGATAGACTGTAGTTTTCCGGGGATTCTGTTTGTAGAACAGATGAAATTATTATGTGGTACGATAAACCGAGGAGGAGCTTGTGTGCACGTAAGACGTACGCGAAATTCGTTCAATCCAGTTATTACCGAATGGTACGGAGGTATTTTGCTATTTCAAAAAAGCCAGTTGGAATGAATTTAATCGAACTCAATAAACAAAGGGAATTTATCAATATTTAACCTACCTACCAAATTGTAACGCTAAATAACGAAATAACTCTAAGGTGTGAATCATATGTGTTGACTCATTATCTAAAGATGCGCGCCATGTAATGACCGTAGCACTGTCTTCAGTTTTTTACAAGGATATTATTCACTGTGTACAATTGGAGCATAACGATCATTTTGATAACTGATGTACACTGATAGCATTATCTTAACTCCATTCGTGACTACATTTTCAATCGAAATAATTCTTAGATTAGCAAAAATCACCCGGGATGATTCATCCTTACTGATTTTGATTATCCACGATACAATGCTTTTTCATCGGACATTTATCATAATACAAGCTATCGGTGTTATCAGCAAAGATTGCTCGGTAGTGTAGAAATATGTGCGATGTAAATGAAATAAATTAGCCAGCCGAGTATTCGATTCATCGTCTACACATTTGACGTAAAAATATCTTTCATTTTAACGCGATGTAATCATCCATATCCGTTGATGTGTAAAAAAAGCGTCAAAATTTATTCAACAATCCCTCGTGCTAAACTTGATCGAATACTTTATTTACATCTAAGGGCACTGTATCGTAGATGATATTTTACGTCAAAGGATTTTCAATTGAAATTTGACAATATGACGATAACACAGTTGGAGGATTATTTGGTTTTACAACGACAACCATTTGTGGTTATTTTAACCGTTTTTCGAAAGTACATTAGACACAGCGTAGAATTAAATATATACGATAATAGTAGATTTTTTAAAAAGATGAACATCAGGGTGGTTTTTAAGTGGATTCCGGGACATGTTGGACTTTACGGAAACGAGACAATTGATCCCTTAATTAGAAGTGAACGGAATAATATGAAACAGATAAAACTAAACTGAGAAGATTATATTAAAGTTATTACGGATCGGTTATATCAACAATGCGAACAAATGTATAAACATCAGAAACACAACAAAAAACGGGAAACCCGTTATATTAGTAAAACAAACAGTCGATAGGAATCCACGGTATATGTAGACAGTTTGTACATCATCGAACACATTCAATCTAAGGAATTATTGATAGTTCGACTTGCGATTATTTAAAATGATATTATACGGCAGCGTGACAAATTCGAACCAGACAGAAGATTGTTTTAGGAAAAGGCATTAAGATATTTGTCCTTGAGTGTTATTCAAATAACCTGTTGTTTCGAGAATGTATGTACTTGATATAAAGAGTTCTAATATACTCACTGGGTTCTTCGCAACTTTTTTTTATAAATGTTGCTGCACTATAGATAGGTTGGTCAGTCGGTCATGAAGTAATTCATTTTTTACATCTTGTAATAATTGGGAGTTTGGTTTGTTCAACGCAGTTTTATGTTTAAGATTTTTTCAATATTTGTCGCCGTTTTCTTCATTTCCTTCGTAAATTTATTTCTATACGGATAAGGATAATCATGTATGGGATGATCAAAGCCGACTGTTGCGTAGATTCAATGAAGTAATCCGTTGCATTATCTATATCATCGATATAAATGATATTTTTAAATCTGTGACATTTTTCTAATATTTTCTAGTTTGTAAATTTGTTGCGGAATTATTTCCATAATTATGTGATCACTATCAGGATAGCCTAGTGGCTATAGCACGGACTTCTATACGGAAGGCACCCAAGTTCGAGTACGATCGGCGACGCAAAAATTATCATCAGAAAATAAAAATATAAATAATCCTAAATATTATCGCGTGGAAGACAAAACCACCACGTACAAGACCATGTGTGCGCTAGTAAAAATTGTAGTACACTACAAAAACACGCGGAGCTGCATTGTGTCGTGGCAACAAAGCGATTACAATCAGTTCTCCCTCGTGTGTATGTCTATCTACGCTAACGTCATATTACGATTGCCCTGTACGCTACTTACACTGTAAAACAAAATATGTATATGTAAGTAGTCGCCTACCTCCGATACGGAGATGAATGAATGATATGTAGCGAGCACAATTAATGAAGAATCTGATGGTAACTCATCTTCTCCTTTAGCGAAGATTAGTGAAAGACGTTTAACTATACACAAAAAACAATTATAATAAAAAATAAATCTGAGAATTTTATTCGAATCTATTGTGTGCAATACATCGTTGTTCCACTAGAACAGACATTAGTGCGTGTTCCATAAATAGCTGACTTAGAACAGTAATTATTGATACAAAGTAAATGTTTTTCTTTTTAACTAATTATGTTCCCATTTATACGGTGTTATATCCGGAGTATTTTGACTTTTCAAATTAGCTGTCCACAAATCTTAAACAAAATTGAAGAATTATTAATGAGTGAATAGTGTCAGAAGATATAGTCAAATATTTCATATTATTAACAGACTCGATGTACATCTTGCGTATCATTTAAAGACGATAATAAATAGGCATTAACACGAGATTTTTTTTGTCCTTACCTGTGTTATTTACGTTTATTTTAAATTAGTTTGTTATCGTTGAAGTTAGTATGGTAAGGAAGTTTACCATCTAAAATCGGTGTATACAGGACTGTGTTTGTACGCATATAATATTAGTGATAATACCACCGAAGTATTCTAAATATTAAATATTTTCGATAAAATATTAACTCATTACGCTATACCGCGACAGAATTTGATTGTAAGAAATATTTGTAGTAGGCAAAAAATTAAATCCGTTTTCTTTGGCGAAATAGTGCTAAAAATTTCGACGTTTTACTGATCGTTGGGCGATTTTTAGTTGTGTACGGAATTTGTCGACATCATCCAAATTTGCGTCGTAATTTTAATGTTGCGTATACTTTTATAAAGTTGAATATTTTTCGTTCGTATAGAATAGAAAAGCTCTTGTGCCGTTAGACTTGGACGAATTATTTCAATGTCGCCTGCAATATTTTCTACTATACCTAATTAACTTTTTTGCATTGCAAAAAATCGCAGCGGTAATTGCAGGGGCCAAAGTAATGATACTGGCTTCAACAGTGACGAGGAGCGAAACAAATTTCCCGCATACATTTAACATATTTGTAAGTTGATGTATTGCCGTTTCCTGTAGTGTGTACTTTATAAAATGTTGCGTACGTATATGTGATATACGTATACAAATTATCGAAATCTTATTAACATCTTAATAAGTATTCATGTCTAAATTGACGAATTAAATTTCATATGTATAATTAACGAAAAGTGTTTTTTTTTATTTTCACCTCAAAAATCGGATACTTCTAAATCTAATCTAGTCACTTTTCAAGATTTTGTTTCACTACTTTTAGTCTACCGCTATAAAATACGTATACATATTTTGTACTTTTACGGTTCAAGTCTTGAAAAATAATAATGATGTAGTTTTCCTCTGCTTTCCTCATCGCAGTGTTAGAACCACTTCTGCAGTATGTGCACCGTGCTTATTAACTATCTAATCAATGACTGTACCGAACTCTATTCTCCACCCATTGTCAGTACTTGAAGCGCGGCTTCCATTACTAGTGGTTTTGTTAATGAGGAATTAGCCGTTTATAGTTTTTATGGCGGCTAAAACTAGCCAAGGGTATGATAGTCAACAGATTTTTGCAAAGTTTTACCAAAAATTTCCTCAAGCTGTTTCTATACACCCTCTACCCTATTATCCTGTCGTCGCTGGAATCGCTTGCTTGAGACTTTCTGCCAGTAGCTCCTCTTGGTTCCTGTCTCCTTATTTTACTGGTGTCTTATTCGCAGCTAACTTACATATCCCTGTAGGTCTTTCCAACTATTCGCCACCCGTGGACCCGCCCCGTTTCGGGTTGAGCTCCGGCCCGAAGGTACAATGTACTGATAAGAAATTAAAAATATTAGAAAGAGTTAACTAAAAAACAAGGAGACAAATGGATTTGACATATATACAGAAACAATGAACACCTAGTACAATAATAGAAGGAACCATGGAAAGGAAAAGATCAAGAGGAAGACCGAGGCAGAAATACATTAAAAAAAATACAAAGAGATGTAAAAGTAGATAATTATGCAAGTATGAAGAAAATGACTATCTAGAAACTTTTAATCATGGTTGCCCACCAATCTATTAATAGATTGAGGAATTAAGAAGAGAGGGCGTATACATATATTGTACGTATACATACTTGCTCAAATTTACAAAATTATCGTACGAGCCGCTTTATTGCGGCATTTATGGTCACAGACTAAACTACTAATGTTCTTCATTCACTACCCTCAAGTACAAAAATTTCTCAGACGAATTTGATTTTTATATTACGACGATAATTTTAAACCTAAGCAAAATTTCTTCTTCATCGTGACTGTTATAAAACGTAATTAAATTTTTACACAGCGTTATCATTTTCTAAACATAAATCGGTTTCATTTGCCGCACATGCGGGGCATTTTCGAAGGTGGGCCGTATACGGCACCGCATTTACATCTATCGTCATTAGCGTATCCCCATTTTCGTAGGTTAACTTTGCACCGTTCTACATTAGTCCTTATTCTATATTCAATGTTTTCCACAGCTCCCACACGAGGTCTGCTCTGTTAGCCAGTTTTTCCTGTGGACATTCATTAGTGTTACTTTCGCTATTTGTACGGGTTTTCTTCTGTTGGAGTTCTCCGTAACCTTTCTATATGTATCAGAAAACTTTTTCGGGACATACATGGGGCGCAAATCGGAAAATAAAAAATTTAAAATTTTTTTATTGCGCATTTCTAAGATTTTTTAGAGAACCAAATTTCGAGCAAACATGCGCGCAAATGCTGAAGAAATTTAGTGGAGCTGTATCAGCAGGTCTTCTAGAGCAAGCTAGACGAAGCGTAATACTAAGAGCAATTGTCGATGCATGCTGTTATTCGAGAAATGATGATATTAATCGAGACTTGCACATTCCGCTTGTAAACGAGGAGATTAAAAAATTCACTACATCACACAGGAAGAGGTTGCACTAATATGTCAATGTGGAACCTATCAATTTTACTGGATACTAGTCAAGACATCAGGCGTCTTAAATTATGAAATCATTAAATTCGATTAGATAAATAAATAGATTAATATAAACTAATTTTCGTAGTCATGGTCGATGGACTACTGACTTCAACCCATAAACCTGGCTAACAGGATGATATCTTGTTATTAAGCTACACTACACTAAATTTGATACTTATTTAACTTCAATGAGTTAAGATCGTATTTTTTTTAAATTCTTTAACGTATTGATTATACGCCTTCTACGTACTTTTATTTGGCCGACCAGTCGCCTCGCCTCTTTTTTAAAGCAGCTATTGACTTTTTTGACCAAAACTCTTCGGCATTGCCTCAAAAACCACAAAAACGAAAAGTACAACAAATTCCTCACAACGCTGAGCCCCAAGGATAATAGTCTTTGGAAGGCGACTAAAAACGTAACCCACCGCAGTAAGTCTCTTCCGCCCCTCTGCAACCCATCCTCAAGTGACTATGTTTACACTGACATAGAAAAAGCAGAGGTCCTGGCTGCTCACTACTTCAAAATTCACGGACAGAACTTACAATTAGCCTCTAACTTTCTGCGCAAAAAGTCCATTCAGAGGTTCAGAGGTATCTACGCAGTACTAAGACGTATCTACATATAACTAACACTACCCAAACTTGTGCTAACGTCATTTGTCCTCTAGAAATATCCAATATCATAAAAAAAAAACGAAATTAAAGTACTCGGTAGCCCTGATAATATATCATTACTTATAATCAAGAAACTCCCTCATTTCGCCATTGTTGTATTATCAGACATTATGAACGGCATCTTTAAGCTGGGATACTTCCCGCAAAGATGGAAACTTGCCAAAGAACGTTAAGGATCCTTCACAGGTTTCCAACATCCGCCCCATTAGTCTATTGAGCAACCTAAGTAAAGTTGCTGAAAAGGTGATTTATGTTAGATTATTATCCCATGTCGACAACAATAATATACTTCCAAACTTTCAATTCGGCTTTCGCTCTCATCACTCTACAACCCAACAAATATGCAGAATAACCGACTCCATTACCCATAACTTCAACTTAAACAAGCATACCGGCATGGTACTATTTGACGTTGCTAAAGCATTCGATACAACTTGGCACGCAGGTATTCTTTATAAAATGATAAAATGTAACTTTCCAACATGCTTAATTCACTTAATCAATAGTTACTTAGGCAATAGATATTTTTATGTATCTGTAGGTAACGCTGCCTCGTCTCACAAATCTTGCTCTGCGGGTGTCCCGCAAGGCAGTATTATCGGACCACTTTTGTTTTCCCTGTATCTTTACGATTTTCCAAACCCACCCAACACGCAAGTGGGACTATTTGCTGACGACGCTGCGATATTCTGCAGGTCCTATAGACCTAGCACAATTCGTAATAGACTTCAGTATGGGATATCGCGGGTACTTAAATATTACAACAAATGGCAAATTAGCATTAACCCGAACAAAACTGAAGCTATTTTTTCTTCTCCCGCAGGAGACCTGCTCTACCTGACAATCTGATCGTACAGGGAAACACTTTAGAGTGGTGCGATAAGGTTCGTTGTCTTGGTGTAATCCTCGACAATAGACTTACTTTCACTAAACACATAAATAATATCACAATCAAGACAAGCAATGCCTTCTGTTCCTTGTACCCCATTCTTAATCACAAGTCCTTCCTCAACATTAACAACAAGATAATTCTCTACAAAGCACTAATCCGCCCAATACTTTGCTACGCTTATCCTTCCTGGAGCTCTATATCAAAAATCTCCTTTAACAAGTTGCAAGTCATTCAAAACAGATGCCTCAGATGTATTCTCAATGCACCTCGCTATGCCAGAATCGACAGTATGCACGAAGCTACTGACCTGCCCTATATTAGAGATTTTGTTCTAAAGCTATCGACTGACCTTTTTATTAAATGCTCATACCAAAACAATGTACTCGTCTCCTCGATTGCCAATTACGATTCTAAGCAACTTCGTTTCATGTATTCCAAATATAAACACAGGCGACTTAAACATAACATTATGTAGTAATTAATCTTAATTTTTTTAAATTATAATTTAATCCCTTTACTTAGTAAGCACCTTCGACACCCGTGTCATCCACTTTTTATATGTGTATGTGTGTATGTGTATATATGTACATATATGTACATATATGTGTGTATATACACAGTATTCATTTAAGAACTTACAACCTATACAATATATTTTTTAAGCGTAGATTTAAGTTTCTATACTATCATGTATTACTTGTAATTAGAAAACGTGTTTATTTTCTAGCCGCAGGTTTTTATTTGCTTTTTTCCTGCAGCATTTAACGTTTTGTTTTGCTTTATTATTTATATTCTTACTGTGTTATTGTGGTAAGGTGTTCCCGGTACACAATCTTTGTAACCCGTGTTATATTTTTTTGCATGTTTATTACTTAGGCAAATATACTTTGTTGTTTGTTTGTCTCAAGAAGCGCAAATTCTGTGACATAGTTTTAATTATTTACAATTTTAAATTTTCTTTAAATACAGTAAAGACTGATATATATATATATATATATATATATATATATATATATATATATATATATATATATATATATATATGTGTATATCTTTGTCTAAGGTGGGTGTCAACAGTGATTTTAAGTAAATTTTTAATGAAATTTACAAGCATTTGAAATTTGTAATTTTCTAATTATCGGCCTTTCTTAAAAAAATATATATATATTTACGTAGTTAGATATCGAACGACACAGGACAAATACCAATAAGACGGGGTGTCAGACAAAGATTCGTGTTATCGCCGATATTATTCAATCTATATTCTCAGACAATTTTTACCAAATCCTTAGAAGGACGTAATGAAGGAATAAAAACAGGGGGCGAACGAATTTCAGGGGTTCCTTTTGCTGACGATACGGCACTTCTTGTATAATGACTGCTAAACCTTTGTACAGAATTACCTTGTTAAGTCCCCATAGTTTACCTCCAAGTATTATATATATATATATATATATATATATATATATATATATATTAGTGTCACAAAATGATCAAAAAACTTTAGTTAAAAACATAGGATTGCATTTAAACGTACAGTTAATTTAATAAAAATTTACTCACAAAAATCACTGTGTAAAGCATAAAGTTGCATATTGGTAACATTTTCAAAGCATAGATTAATAACGTTATCTGAATTTATTGCACATTAGCAACATTATGCAATCAACGGGTTAAAAATACCGGATGGTATTTTTGCAGCAAAATTAAGATCTAGACAACACTAACAGTGTATAATGAATGAAGTTGTATTGGGGATCTAAAACGATAAATAAAAGAGGTCAAATGATAGAAAAACTTTTAAATGATCCGAATATAAGCTTATCAAACACCGGGGAAGCAACCAGACTCAACATCTATAATGGTTCAACGTCGGATATTTACTTAACACTTTGCAGCTCTACAATTAATCACAGGGTACAGTGGCAAACTAATAAAAGCCTCTGTGGAAGTGATCATTTCCCTCAAATTATAAACTGTCTAATACATCATCCAATACAATGTGAAAGATACCCAAACTGGATAATCTACAAAGCTGATTGGAACAGCTTTAATAATTCTATTAACTTAATAGAAACAAAAATCAGTACGAACACAAATGAAATAAATGCCATGATAACAAATAAAATTATCTCCTCAGCTGATTTATATATACCTAAAACTCACTCTAAACCAAAAAAGAAACATGTGCCATGGTGGAACGAAAATTGTAAATCAGTCATACAAAGCAAAAATAAATTACTAAATCGGTTTAAACGATGTCCCACATACGAAAACCTTCTACAATTCAAAAAAGCAAGGGCTCTACCCAGACGCACTGTAACATAAAGTAAGAAAGAATGGTGGAATAATTTTATCTCTGGTATAAATTCAAACACACCGATGGGTAAACTGTGGAGTCAGATCAGGAAAATATCAAACAAGAGAAAAACGTGTCACATATCTGCGATCAAAAATCCATCTGGTGAGCTAGTTTACGACAACAACCAAATTGCGGAAATTATGGCAGAGTATTATTATCAGGAGAACAAGGTTCAACGAAATCACCATAATACAGATAATATCTTCAATTTTGAATCAAATAACAATGAACCCTATAACACTGAAATTACGCACCAGGAAGTATCTACTTCAATAAAACGGTTAAGATCATCAGCAGCCGGACCTGATCGGATACATCCTGAGATGATAAAACACCTACTAGGCCATAATATTGATGCAATTTGCTACTTACTAAACCAAATTTAGAAATCAAATGTAGTTCCAGACAAATGGAAGGAAGCCAATATCATACCAATCCTTAAGGCAAATAAAAACCAATATGACCCAGCCAGTTATAGACCGATATCTCTGACCTGCGTTCTATGTAAAATAATGGAAAGGATAGTTGGTAACAGATTAATGTGGATCGCGGAAAGAGATGGCTTAATAGACAACCAACAAAGTGGCTTTAGAAAAGGACGGTCCACTGTTGACAATTTAATACGTCTACAACAAGAAATACAGGATGCATTTGCATTAAATCAGCACGTTATCTGCATTTTTTTCGATATAGAAAAGGCTTTCGATCATATATCTACCACAGCCATTCTAAAAACAATTCACGATCATGGTCTCCGTGGAAACTTACCCAAATTCCTCCGTTCATTCCTACAGAACAGAAAATTTAAAGTTCGAATAGGAAACATACTGTCTACATCAAAATGTCAAGAAAACGGAGTTCCTCAAGGATCCGTGCTAAGCCCCCTTCTATTTATACTTACGATATTCGACTTACAAGAGCGCATCAAAGAACCTGTAAAATACTCCATCTATGCAGACGACCTGGTTATATTTATCAGAGGACACGATATCTCTGCCCTGGAAAAGAAATTACAACAAAATTTAGAATTAATAGAAGAATGGGCTTCGACAAAAAATATCCGTTTCTCCTCGCAAAAGACACAATTCAGCAGGAAAACATCGCATACTCGCCTTGTCAACTAAAATTAAAGTTTACAACTATACGACACACCGATCAAACTAAATTCCTGTGATTAATTATGGATAAAAAATTAAACTGGAAGGCGCATGTAGATTACGTAAAAGCTAGATGCACAAAGGCCCTTAATTTACTAAAAACTCTACACCACAAATCGTGGGGCTCCGACAGAAGAACATTATTGCGTCTATATGGTACACACGTGAGATCTTTACTAGACTACGGTTCAATTGTATATTGTACAGCAACGCCAAAAGTGATTCATAAATTAGATGTAATTCAAAATCAGGCACTTCGCATTTGCAGCGGAGCTTTCTGTACCAGTCCGATATCAAGCCTACTGGCCGAAACTAACATAACAACAAAGAATTCTGTTAGCATTAAAATATTATTTTCAATTGAGTACGAAGAAAACGCATCCAAACTACTATAAAACCTTTCATTCAAACCTAGAAAGTAAATACAGCAAAAACAACGAAGCATTTGGCCTACGATGTAAACACTTCATACGATACCTTAAATTAACAACGGTTGATCGCACTCCAGTAGCCTCCTTGTACCCACCATGGCAAAAGTCGTTTCCACTGACTAGAAATCCCGGCTTACGAGTTAGCAAACAATTAAAATTTGCGATAAATATTGTCCGACAAGAGTCGTGGTCCAGATTAACTGAGAACAAATTAAGAAGAATTAAACCACGAATAGAACAATGGATTACGTCGTACCGAGCGAACAGACACGAAGAAATAGTGCTGGCCCGATTGCGAATCGGCCACATAGGCTAACGCAAATCGAGGAGAATTCGTCGTCGGTAATATGCAAATTTTGTCACGATTCAGCGCTTACCGTAGAACATGTTATCACAGAATGTCCGAAATTCGATCAACAACGTTATCATTAATAAGTGGACTAGATATAAGCGAAGTTTTACAACGAAGACTTGATACAACGCGTAATATACTTTATTGAAATAACTGGTTTAATAAAATTATTGTAGACTAAATATTGTATTGTAAGTAGAAAATAATTTTTCTTTTGTAATTTATTGTATTTAATCTCGGTGGACGCAAATGACCTTTGTAGTCGAGCGTCCTACAATAAAATAAATGTAGTAGTAATAACACGATTTGTTGCACATTAACAACATGATGTACCTTAAATACGTAACCTATATTATAAAAATTCACAATTTGTTGTGAATTTTTTCGATCGACTTTCAACGAGTGAAAGGGATGAACGCTGGAATATTCTTTTCCGACAAAGGGATTTCACTCATTTTAGTAAATGTTACGTAAAATTGACGCTTTGCGCATGACACTCTGTTTTCCAGGATGATACTCGGCAAGCTCCACCCATCGTCGAATTAACCGTTGCCCAGGTAATTATTATCCAGTCCGGACACTACTTAACCGACAATTAAAAATCGTTCTGGAAGACCACCCATTATTACTGCCTATCCGAATAGCCGCATGGAACGGGTTAAAGAACACCGACACGTCCATAGTAGTCCGTTAGGTGGCGCTATCTGAAGAAGAATTCGTTAACTAATTAACAGTGCCGTTTTTGTCGAAAGTAAGTTCAGTTTGTCGTTGTGCTCGAATTATCCGGATCCATTTATTGTACGTTGGAAAATTATTATTAAACTGGATAAAATCCTGTTATTAATTATTATTATCACTAATTTTCTCGTTTCTCGTAAAAAATGCAAAAAATTAAATTTAATGGAACTATTACTACTATTTTCATTACTGCGAAATAAAATATGTCGCTATTTTACTCGTTAGTAAATTAGAGTAAAAACACGTTGAAGCTTGTAAAATTTTAAATTATTCATTTTGCCATCGAAAGTTGAAAGAACTTTCGCTCCGATTGTTTATCAATTTATTTTATATTATAATATCGTGTCTTCTAAATTATTGAAAGCTGGGAGCAAAATTTTTTTCAAATTTTATGCTATCTAACAACTGTCATAGCGTAAAAAAAATGTACACGTTCGCTTTATAAATTGTACTCGTTGAAATTTCTTTTTAAAAACAAATCATAAAGATTCCAGCCTATAATCGATGAGACAAGATAATAGGCGTGTATCAGTTATATTCTCATAATAATTATCGCGCGAGATGCCATTTTTATAATTACCTATCGATCTTATTTTGAATCACTTTCCGGTGATTTTATCGTTCTGTAATACGATCCTCTCGCGATATGTCCGAAATATTGCAGCTTCAATTAATTTATTTATCAAAATGAAGCTATTCGTAAACTTAAGGTAATAATAATAATAATAATAACAATAATAACTGGTACCGGCGCATAGGCTTTATCCAAAATGAAAGTTTATGTACGCTATAATAATAAGATAATTAAAATGTACTTTAATCTTATTAATAGTTAATGTCTCGAAACCAAGAAAAAACTCCGTCTATAACACAGAGGAGTATACTGTAATAGCGACAAACTAAAAATGGAAAGAACGTAATTTACTTAAGCGCGTTAACACGCACATAATCTGATATTATAGATCCGGAGCAGGTTTAAACTAATGATAGGGCATTTAACAGATAGATTACAAATAAATCGGGATAAAAATATAATTTTATATCTGATTACGAAAGATAATTTTGTAAGTCTTTTATATTTTATATAACTTAGGGTTAAGGATTCGTAATTATAATTCGATATGGCGGTGACATTATAACAGACGAGTTGCTTTCGAATTTAAGAATTTTTCTGTAAGAATTTATATTCTATTCGCGATGTAGAATTGTATCTTATTCTATTATCGCCATATTTAGTCTGATTCGACAGCACTCGTTCCGAATTAATCGGATTTTTCTTTATACATGTAGATTTAGGCGCATAAGTTAATTTAAAGATATATCCCACTTATCTGTGAATATTCTTTACTTCGTGAATCCACGATGTTTTAAAAGTAGACGTCGTTAGCGGCAAAATTTTTCTAATATCAAATTTAGCGTGTAGCATTCGGACCCGACAACGGCACGTAGGTTAGAAAAAATATATAACATTACAGAAGAAGTCAAATTCTGAAATTTTATATACATAATTTCCTTCGAGTATACATTTCGAATATTGAGATAGGTTGTAGTTTTGTTCAATTTACTTTCACCTTTTACTTTGATCTCGACCATTGAATGGGGGACTTGTTTGAAAATATAATCAATTATGTTTTGGACATATTTAATTTTAATCTAAACTCGTGTAACTTTTTTTTCTACAATAACTTATCTAAAATGCCTCAAAGTTCTATTTTTTGTTATTTGCAACGATTAGGCGCAGTAATCGGCGTATCGCAGGTTATTCAAGGTAACGTAGTTTATTTTCAAATTACCAGCATTTTCTTTAAGTGCTTCTTAAAATATAGCGTCTACATATATATATATGTGTATATGTATATATAAATCAGGGTCTTGTTTATAGATACTGAAATAGATAAAAAATTACAGAAAGCGTCATAATTTAACGGCTATTTCAAAATAATATGAATTATACACAAGTCCATCATAAGTTAAAATACAGGTATGCGATTTTATCCCATATGATAGAAGAGTAAGTTTAGTACTTCCACATAAATGTATGATGTGTAGTGTAGTATATATGAGAATGTATTTAAATTTAATACGTTAAACATTGGAGATGTTTGCCAGAGCTTTATTTTATATATATATATATATATATATATATATATATATATATATATATATACATGTACGTGTATGGTGTACATGAATGCAATATTTTGTTACGGGCGTAATTGTGTACGAGTGTGGAGTTCCTATTGGTTAAGTTAAATAATAGTAATAAATTAGTATACAATAGTCATAATAAGATTAATTATAATGATAATAATATTTATGTATCGATTTAAATAAATCAACTGAATCGAAATTGAAATAATATTATCGCAAACGATATTATTATATGATTATTATTTATTCTTTGTTATGAAAATGAAACGTCAAACTTATTCCTATTTTGATGTTCTGCGTGTGTGTTTGTCGCCCTCTAGGACGACTGAAGTTACAGAAACAATATACGCTTATAAAAAGTAATTACCGTTTTAAGACGCCCTAAATCGAATAGTATTTTGATTGAAAAAATTTCAACTTTTCGAAAATTGGCAAAGTAAAAATATTAGAAATAACAATTTGGATGGCGATATTTTTCCCGAAAATAAAAAAAACATCTGCGTCTTGGAGCTCAAGGAAGAAGTGAAACTAAAAGACATTTTAACTAAATTCGATATAGATTTTTTTTTAATTTTGTACACGTATATATATATATAATTATTTCCAAGAAAACCATTATGTTCACGAATTACTCAGAATCAGATTTGTTACGTGATCCGACTGATAATCGGCGTCTAGGTTACAACGGGACCTTGGATGTGAAATATGCGACCGTGTCATGCGACCCGAGTGACGATCGGCGCTGCAAGGTCATGGATCAGACTTGCAGTGTAAAATATGTGACTGAACCTAAAAGAATCAAGAAGGATAAAAAGATTTTAAACATTGCAACGTGGAATATAAGAGGGTTAAACCAGGTAGGAAAACTAGCTATAGTAGAAAGAGAATGTGAAAGACTAGGAATCAGCATAACTGGTTTAAGCGAAACTAATTGGCAAGGAGACGGCCACTTTCTAACATCGTCAGGTAATAAAGTTTATTATGCAGGCGGAACAGAACACAAAAAGGGTGTGGCTTTCTTAATTAATAGAACACTGAGTAATTATGTAGTGGCATTTGAAGCAATAAATGATAGAATGATTTATTTAAAACTGTTGACTAAACCGATGCCTCTACACTTACTACAAATATATGCACCGACTGCATCAGCTCATGACGATGAAATTGATTTGTTTTATGAAGATCTACAAAATATTATAAATAGAATCAGTAAAAGAGAACCTATGTTAATTTTAGGTGATTTTAACGCCAAAATCGGTGACACTGCGAAAGAGAACAGTTTGCGTAACGTAATAGGTAAATTTGGATTAGGAAAAAGAAATGAAAGGGGTAACCGATTATTAGAATTCTGTATTACAAATAGCCTATATATAACAAATACTGGCTTTAAAAAACATCCACGTCGATTATATACATGGAAATCGCCATCTGGAAATTCGAGGAACCAGATAGATTACATACTGGTGAGATCAAGATGGAAATCATCATTATTGGATTCAACAACATATCCTAGTGCTGAATGTGGAACTGACCACAACTTACTAGGAGGGAAATTTATAATGCGATTGAAAAGAATTATATGCACATCTCATAAAGATAGGACGATAATAAATAAACCGGATACTTTCTGTTCCACAGTAAATAACAATATCGAACAAGATAATCGAAATTATGAATCGCCTAATGATATTTGGCTGAAACTGACCTCAGCGATTGAACGGGCAAAAAAAAATGGATCAAATCCGATGAGTATACGGAAAAGGAAAACCTGGATAACTGATGACACAATAAAATTAATTGAAAGACGTAGGAACACAAAAATCCATGGTAATGATGTGGAGTATAGGCAATTATGCAGAGATATCCAACGTGCATGCAGAAAAGATAAGAATAGATACTATGGAGATCTATGTAAACAAATACAAGCTCACAAGGAAACGAATGAAACTAAAGATATGTTTAAAAAAATACGCATAGTTACTAGAGAATTTAAAGCCAAACCATGGGGTATTGTAAACAACACCGGGTCGTTAATAACCGACATACGTGAAATAACGGAATTTTGGCGTGATTACTGTCAAAAATTGTATACAGATATAAATAGAAATACAAATAGAAATTCAACGCAAATAAAGGACAATAAATTTGAACAAGAACCTATGCCCTTACGCGATGAAGTAAAACAAGCAATTGTCAAGCTAAAAAATGGAAAAGCTGAAGGCGAAGACAAAATTCCTGCCGAAATAATTAAAATATTATCCGGAGTCACTTTTGATTTCCTATATAAATTATGCTGTAAAATATGGAATACATGCGAATGGCCGCGTCAGTGGACCACGTCAATTTTAATACCGATACATAAAAAAGGGTCTACAAAAAGTTGCGATAACTATCGTACAATCGCCCTCATTCCACACACTTCTAAGATATTATTACACGTAATAAATGAGCGTTTAATGTCTTATCTTAATTGGCAAATTCCTGAAGAACAAGTCGGTTTTGTCGCAGGAAAAAGCACGCGGAATCAGATTTTGAAAATGAAACAAATTATAGAAAAAGCCAGAGAATACTATGTGCCTGTATATATAGCATTTATAGACTATAAAAAGGCTTTTGACAGCGTGATATGGGACAAGTTATAGATAATTTTGTCCGAAATGGGTGTTCCTAATCATCTTATAATGCTAGTGAAATCACTTTACGAAAACAATTATAATACAGTACGAGCAGATAATTATTTCTCTAAACCTTTCAAAATATCAAAAGGTGTTAGACAAGGATGTATCCTATCGCCACTTTTATATAACATATACTCTGAATATATAATGCGACGTACTCTTGCCGCAGAGGAAGGAGGTATTTCAATTGGTGGAGCAAAAATTAATAATTTGAGATATGCCGATGACACGGCAATTTTTGCATCATCTATTGGAAGAATTAAGTACAACTTTAAATAAACTGACGACAGTAAGCCATGAATTCGGAATGCGTATAAACAAAAATAAAACAAAAATTATGATAGTGGATCATAATAATGAAAACATATCTAATACTTCACAACAATTACACGGATATGAAGTCGTCAACGAATTTGAATATCTAGGTGTCCGGATCAACAATAAAGGAGGCTCAAGCAAAGAAATAAGGAGACGATCTGCGATGAGTCTAAATGCTATGAATAAGTTGCAACGTATCTGGCGGGATGGAAATATCAATTATTCTACAAAAATACAACTTGTTCGTTCCCTGGTGTTCTCCATCTTTACCTATGGTTCCGAAACATGGGTAATAAACTCCACGGATCAGCAATATATTGATGCATTTGAAATGAAATGCTGGCGCATAATGCTGGGTATAAAATGGCACGATAAACAAACGAACGTCTCGATCATTAAGCGTCTTAATATAGATAAACGATTGTCACAAGACATACGCGATAAAATGCACAAATTTTTCGGTCATATAATGCGTGCACGAGACTTAGACAGGACAGTCACACTAGGAAGAATGAACGGACATAGAAGAAAAGGTCGGCCAATGACCCGATGGACGAAACAAATATGCCGACATGTTAAACTGTCAATACCAGATTTGGTACACTCGGCAGATGATCGACAACTGTGGAGGAATTTGATTGCTACATAATGGTCACGACGGTCAATTATGATCAATATACGACTGTAGATATATATATATATATATATATATATATAAATATAAGAATAAGCCTACCTATGTGCAAAGTCGACGTGCATAACGCTACAAAACATGGTTTGAAGACGGGTGCTGGTAGCGCGGTACATGCGTACAGGATATATATATATATACATATGTATATATATGTGTATATATATAGGTACGTATATATGTGTATATATACATATATATATATCCGTCCGTTACTTCCTTGACACACCTATCTCAACAAAACGTGGTTTGATAGGAGGTTGTTGATATATTATACGTACATATGTGTTTATATATATATATATATATCCGTCTCCCTCATTTGCTCGCTCGCTCGTTCGTTGTGTGAGTTAACTCTCCATATATAACGCGCTAATAGAAGGTGCACTTCAAAAATGGCAGCAGTCTTCCCGAAGCTGGAGATTTAAGGATGAAATATAGTACGGGTGTATTATTAAATTCGATATATATATATATATATATATATATATATATATATATATATATATATATATATATAATACAACAATTTGATCTCTTATAACGAGAATTATTTTTCTATATACATATTTTTTCATTGCTTCAAATCTAGAACTGACAAGATATTTATCATCAACTACGTGGTGTGAAGAAAGACTTGAAAATTATAGACCTGCCCATTAGCACAAGTCCCATGAAGTGGTTAATTTAGACAAAATTTGTATATAGTTTATGATCCTTGTGCGTCGAAGTCGTCTGCTGTTATTTGTTTTTTGGAGAATTTCGGTTTTATCGCGGATTATTCTAATTTTTTAGCTTCGATAAATATTTGAGTATCGTTTGATGAATTTCTTCGTTTATGTAGGGTAACCGAGAGGAGACGGACGGTTTCGTCTTTTGAATAGCGCTGTTAGTAAACGTAAACCGCGTGCTCTACGTTTATGTATATATACACGAGAGATTCGTTTTTATCCACTTTTACTTATCATGGACGTGACTGTGTTTTTAATTTCATTTATGACTATTTTCCATTTACCTGCCCGCAGAATTATCTAATGAAGAGCACAGTCTGTAAGTATCGATTCGTCGTTTCAGGGCATATGTAAGAGGACATTACCGCTGTATCATGCCTAAATGTTGCGATAGAAGTTTCATCAGCTTCCGCGGGATATCAGCGGTAATTATTAAGTATAAAATAGGTCCGAGAACATTGCCCTATGAAACTTTTTCCTGTATTTCGTGAATAAATCAAAAATTCTAATAACATTGAATTACGAACGTCTGTTATAACGTCAACTTAACCGATTTTACTGATTACTATTGTATTCGTTCAAATGGCTATTTGGTAAAATTACATCCGTTAACTTATTTATAAATATATCTGTGTATAAATTATCATTACAAAATTAGTCCATTACGTCGAAGTTTAATTTTATAACAGTTCTTAGCCGGGAATCGATTAATTTATGTTATAAATTTGAAATGTCATAAGCACGAAATATCGTTGGATTTAATCCGTCAAGGGTAAATCTGTATTTATTAATTTAATAAATTGTTTATTATGACGGCGGTGAGATACCTGAAATTGTTTGTTGAATATTAAAACTTCATTTCCAGACTCAAATTGTGTTTTTCGTTTCATTCATGTACTGAGAAATTTGAAAAGATACACTCTCACTAATGAATTCAACGGCTATATGCGATTTAAACGGGTTTGAATCTTTTTTTGGAAACGATAAACAACTTACATTTTTATGTGTATTAATTTTCATTCTAGCCTTTCTACCGTGTACCTGGGATTTTCCGTCAGTTTCGAGAATTTCCGGAAATTATTACGCTACCGTCTGCGTTTTGAAAATAAGCTATATTATACGTGCATTCAGTTCACAACACTAATCTCTATATCTTAAACAGCGAATGCAACTATAATCCATTTTTATATAGTGTATAAATAAATATAATAAATTTAAACATTCGCATATTCCGTATATCGAATCTGAATACTTTTGTGGTCGGTGTGTGAATAAACGGAAGGCGTTAATAATATTTTAATTTAATAAAGTTTGACGAAAAGTGACGTATTACACTAGTTGGTAAATTCGAGTATAACTGGCGCCTGACTATCACGCGTCAGAGTTACAGGCGCAATAGAGTTAACCTTATTATAGATTTAATTCATGCAGGCGTTATAGGCTCGAAAAAAAAATTCTGACCAACATGATGACGGTTAATTTCGTAATAGCTATAAAAAACGTTAATGCGATTAGTTTTAAAAATATTTCGCCGTGTTCTTACGTACATTCTACGTGTTTTTAAATAAAAAAATTTACAAAATTCCCGAAAAAGAATTATTTTAAATTTGTAGACTAAATTATTATTTATTTTTTTAGCACTTTTTATGAAACTACGTATTCGTCTAACGATGTATTCGTTAGAATATTGAACAACGTAAAACACACACACACATACATATATATATATAACTCCATTTAACTTTATTTTATTGATGTTGCCACGTTGGTATCTTTTATTAATAAATATAAGAGAACTTTGTTTCATATGTAAATCAGTTAGTAGCACGCGGTAAACGCAGCAAGCACTTTTTAAATTTCACCTTTGATGTTTTAAAATTAAACATATATTATATATATATATATATATATATATATATATATATATATATATATATAAAACATTGCCATCACTACTTTAGATTGTTCTATTATAGCAATGATATGTACTATAACGTATACATTTAAATAAATAAGTATATATGTATATATATTTATCCTGCAGTTTGGTCTATAAATATACCATTTGAAAAATACGAAGAATTTTTAACTAATATATAGTCGCGGACGGTAAATTGATAATCAGCCGAGACGACAGTTGGAAAGCGTGCTGGCGTTGTCCGCAGATATTTCGGTTGTACGAAGTTTTTATGAAAAACTTCCTATTAACAAACAATAGATAGTAATCGAATTTCGTAAACGTTTTTTCTCTTTCGCTATTTAGCATTTAATACGCGTATATATGTATTTAATGCGGCGATAAATATGATAATGTATTAGTCGTTCCTATCCGATTCGACGTCAATAGCGCGGTTTTATTCGTTCTGTATAAAACTCTAATTTATTCCTGCATTGTTTTTAACTTTCTGTAACCGGCTATAATCGCATACATATATATATATATATATATATATATATATATATATATATATATATATAATATATATAATACATGTATTCGCGTATATTTAAAACAAGAAACCTTTTTATTGGTTTCTGTATACTTTGGCGTGTCGCGATGGCTAGTCTAGAAATGTTCGACACAGAATTTCCATCCGGTAATAAATTAAGAACCTTCTCGCTTGTCGGTGGTTAAGGACGGAATTAAAGTTTCTTATTTTTTGGGGTTCCTTTTTCCCCGGTCGACCGGCTGTTCTCGTACGAACAATAGTCGTACTTCGGAAAGATTCGAATAGCCCCGATGTGTTAATTATAAATCGTATATTTCGCTTCAATTTGACCGGAACCTCGGTGCGTAGATTAATACGTGACATATTCGGTCGTTAGCCGAATAGAAGGATAGTTTTCTTTTGACCTTCTTAACCGATATTCGATGAAAGATCCTAACGTAGTTCCTGAGGTTCGGGGCCTAGTAGGGCGGAATAATTTTAAAGACGCAATTCAAATTTGACGGATGAAATTTGTTTTTTTCCTTCGCGTCTAGAACTGACTAGGTATAGTCATTTACTAGATTTTAATGTTAATCGGATCATGATTTTCAAGATTTCCCCATCAGCACAATCCCAGTTTATATTTATTGAACCGTCACGCTATATAGACAACGTTGTGCGCGATGATTTGTCATTAATATTAAATTTTTATTTTCTGATGATGATTTTTGCGTCGTCGATCGTATTCGAACTCGGTACCTTCCGTTTAGAAGTCCGTCCTCTAGTCACTGGACTATCCGTAGCAAAATTATTATCGATATAATTTCAGCTATACTATTTACGCTCGAAAAGAGTATGTTCCATACTTTTATCACTTCCACACACACTTCGCATAATTTGATGATTTTAATCCTAAATGAATATATTCGTTACAGTCACCGTGATGGGTAATCGCTCGAGTGATAAAATAATTTTAAAAAATCTTCTGTTTACGTTTCGTATAATCATCTAATAGCTGAAATCTACCATCCTCCAGTTTTTCCTTAAGTGTAAAAATAACAGCCGAAACAGGAGTCGAATTCCTAGATCTATTGTTCGACTTCAAATTTATCTGGCGTTACCGTATAACTGAAGTCAAGAGCAGGTGCTTGAAACTGCTTCCAGTATTTTGAAATACTTATCTAAACCCAAAATATTATATAAATGAATCATCTTAAATATTCATAAATCTATAATCCTATCACGAATCAACTATGGATGTCAGGTCAACAGCCAGTAAATCTATATTAAGTACATTATATACGGTACATTATGCTGCACTTCGATCCATCCTTGCGATGTATTCCTCATCACCATCAAAGAGCTTGTGTATATTAGCAGGATCCCTTCCACTTATATATGCTACAGAAAATATTATTTCTCCTTCTTCCTTTATCCTTCTAGAGGGCGTAGTGATGTTAAGAAACGGCCGCATATGTTATTGATCTCCATGTTGATCTATTGTGAGCAACCAGCAGTGCTTCGTGCATGTTTAAGCCAACTAACGGTTTTAACTGATCAGCCCAGCGCGTTTTTGGTCTTCCTTTTTTTCTTCGTCCATTCACTTTTCCGGTGATTATTAGAGACGTTGTAGGGAATTCATATCTCTCGCAATATGTCCAAAGAAGCCAAGAAATTTTTTCCTTATTCTACTTTTATAAACGTTTATGTATTTTCAACTTCTCGAAAACATATTCATTAGTCTTTCCGTCCATCCACGATATTCTTAATAGCCTCTTGTATGTCCAGCTTTCGAACCCATCTATTTTGTTGACAGACTCAGCAGTAAGGGACCATGTTTCACAACGCATAAGTAGCTATTGGAAAGACTATGCAGTTTAGCAAATTCAATTTTGTGTTCAATGTCAGTTATCCTTCCAGATTTTTGTGAATCTAACTGTAGCACTGCTAATGATAATCTGCGTTTTATATCTGGTAAGCGGCTTCTGCTATTAGTGAACGTTGATCCCAGATACACAAAATTATCCACAACGTCAAATATATTACTTTGCTTGACCTTAACGTTTTTATCTATTATCATGATTTTAGTTTTAGTTTTATTAATTAACAATCGATACTCCTTACATCGGTTTTTATAGTCTCTCTATGAATGCTTATGATAACAATATCCTCAGCATATCGAAGATTATTAATTCTTTTACCACCTACTAATATACCGTCGTTTCAATCATCCAACAATTGCCGCATAATATATTTTGTTTATATGTTAAACAGTAGTGGCGACAGTAAACACCTTTGTCTCACGTCCCCTTTCCAAGCTTAAAGTTACTTGACTTTACATTGTTCGCATATACAACTGCCAAGCTGTTATTATATAATTGTTTTATTAAATATACAAGATGTACAGATCTTCTCCAATATATACCATAGTTTTTCCTACTTTATAGAGTCAAACGCTTTTTCGAAGTCTATAAATCCCCTGTACATTGCTACATTAAACTTGCGAGCCTTTTCTATCAATTGCCTTGCATTAATGATCTGCTCCCTAGTACTCTCGCCCGACATGAATCCTGTCTGTTCTGGCGAGATTTCTTTTAATAAGAACGATTTCAGTCTGTTGTTAATAATTGCGAGTATGATCTTACAGGAGTGAGACATTAGCGCAATTAGTCTGTAGTTATTGCATTGTAGTGCACATCCTTTTTTGTACAGTGGTATCAATGAACTCAGACACTAATCATCCGGCCATTTACCTGATTCCCATATTTTACAACATAATTTGTGTATCCTATCAATGCCTACATCTCCCATGGATTTTATTATTTCGATTACGATGCCATCAGGTCCTACAGTTTTGCCGATTTTTATTTTAGCCATTGCCTTTCGTACTTCTACCTTCAATATCGGCGGTTCAAGAGTTATATTATCAGCAATAGTATCTTCAACGTCATACTTGCTTTTATCTGTAAATAGCTGTTCACAGTATTTTTTCCAAACTTCCACAATCATAATTGGATCATTTACAATGACTCCATTGGCATTTTGTATGGCTTCTTAAGTGAAATTCTCTAGTAAGTGGGTTAATTTTTTTTTGTAAAAATCTTTAGATTGTTTTCTGCATGTTTTTGTATTTTCGCGCAGATTTTATTAATATAATTATTTTTATGTTTTCTGCATGTCATTTTTTAAATTAATTTCTTCCATCTTTTGCTTACATAATTCCATCGTAATTCGTCTAATCTCTTCCTTTCCTCTATTAGTTTTAATGTTTCATTCGATATCCAATGTTGCCGTTTAATGGGCTCTTCCTTAATGTTGCTTCATATATTTAATTCTATTAATTTCTTAATCTCTCGCCAAGTTTGGTTTACATTCGAGTTATCAGTATCAGGTATTTCCAGTTTTTTATGTTTTCCTGCAATATTTCGTCATTGGGAAATATAAATCTAGGCAATTTTCCAGTTTTCATATTATGCAGCTTCAGTTTTTATGAATGCTTTGACTAATTTATGATCTGATCCGCATTCTGCACTCGGTCTTGCGACCACATTGACTACAAATGAACGCCATCTAGTTAGGATTAGCACATAATCAATCTGGTTTTTATATACTCCACCGGGCGCGGTCCAAGTTGACAGTCGCCTTTGGTGATGCTTAGTATTGCTTATAGTCATATTATTATCAATAGCGAACTCTAATAGTTGCTCTTCTCTTGAATTCCAAATTTGCCAACATTTTTCCTAATGTTTGGTAGAACCGATTTTCGCGTTAAAATCTCCCCATTTCTTTATTTGATATCTTTCTTAATATTAGTTCAAGTTCTCTGTACATTTTAATTACTTTTTCATCCTTCGTATCACACGTGGGGAATATATATCTGTATAATGTGTAGATTAGATGGTTTATAACTGAGTGTCATTTTGATCATCGTTTCATATTCTTTAATGTATTTTGTCATATTTTTATTTACAATTATTGCAACTCCACAATGTCAGTTATTAGACGATCCAGAAGTGTATATCGTGTTCAATTCTGTGTTGAAATTGAATCTTTCCAGTGTGTTTCTGCCACCTCGCATGCCGCATCTGATAAATGTCTTGCTTTAAATTACCAGTAGCGTATTTCGCATGAGATGTCATCACTAGCAGGCTGCTCTTACCAAATTGATAATATATTACACTCAATCCGACTAAATGATGGCTGCACACCTCAATGCTGTATTGAATTATGTACTCTGTATTCAGTAAATCAGAGCAGCTCTACTACCACATGGAAAAGCATCGATTAAAACAAACTCCTTCTCCTTTCTACAGTTAATATGCCGTCGACACAACAAGAAACTAATAATATTAGACATTCAACACAATCTACACAAATTACATAAGGAAGGATATTAACTATGCTTCCTGTGGATCTCAAGTCATGCACGTTAGTGATATAGTAGACGTTGAAGCTCGGTCTATGGTATTTTCACCAAAACCAGAATACTCACCACCACCTCTACTAACATTAACATACATACTCATGAATAACAGTAAATAAGAATGGACTACCGACTAGAACTCGCAACCAACCTTTCGCAGGAGCATAAAATCGACCATAGAGCTTTGGTGGCATCCAGATGGCACAGCAGAAATGAATATTGTAACCTAAACCGTCTACGTGTTGGTCATACAGTCGTATCACACAATTATCTATATATCAAAAGCTGTCCACAAGCAAGCTGCTTCTTATGCGGACACTTAACAGAACCAACAGTCACACATTTAATCCACAACTGCCAAATGCTTACACCACACAGGTTAAAAAACAAAATACGGGGCCCGATACACAAAATCCTCTCGAACAACCCTCAATCAATAGTTAGAATCCTGACTTTTGCCATAGACAGCGGAACCCTAGTGTACATATAAATTAGACGCATGTCTCCTTATTCTGTAATAATAGTTCAAAATATGGTAATTTACATATTTTAGTTTTAAAGATTGAGTTTTTTTAATTCTTTACGATATTTTCCAAATAATGTACACACATATATCCATATATACATATTTTATTTTATTATGGTCACTAAAACGTTCAGTAATTTTAACATGTTTATTGTTTATTTTTCATTATTCTGCGTGGAATAGTTTTCGTTCGAAATATCGGACAAATTCCGGTAACATATTTCTATTTATATATATATATATATATATATATATATATATATATATATATATATATATATATATATATATATACCGTGATCGTTATAATTATTATCAGTATTCTCGTTTCAGCCAAAAAAAAATCAGAAGGGAGATCACTCTCGTTCAATTTCCATGCGTCATCTTTGTTTTAACAACGAACAACGTGTACCTCTCTGTCTTATTGCGTTTCTGTCTCTTTTTTTATTTTTTACCATCGCTTTTTGTAACGATTGCACGTCCGTTCGGTAACTTGAAGATAATGCGTAACGTCATGACGTTAAATGAGTAGCGAACGAAAATGGTGCGTGCAAACTAATTTCCGGCTACGCGACCGGGACAAAGGTTGTTTCAGTGTCTTCGGGTACAGTTTTAGCTTTAGGTGATAATTATATCGTACGAGATTATAATACGAATTCGGTGTGTAAAGGGGGGGCGTCACGTGATTAAAAGTTGGAACTACGCAACAGTCCTATTTAAGTCCGTACTTGTTAGTTAGTTAGTTAGTTGCTTTTCGGAAGTTGCATGCTTAAGTTTACGTGTTAGTGTTAGTCCTATCCGAGTATTATACATATATATATATATAATATATGTAATACGCGAGAAAGATAATAATGAGCTTTCTAACCAACGAAGAAGGGTTAACTCCGGAAGGTTTCTGTATGTCCAACTTAACCGTCGAGGACGGTTGTTTTATTATTTCGACAACGAACCAACAAAGACAATTAATAATAAGCAGCGAGCAACAGTAGGAGAACAGCAAAAACCGTGTAGGGTTAATAACGCTTGAAAACTGCGAATTCATATGTTAATAAATCAGGTGAACGAACTATACGATGATTATTCAAAGGCTTCATTATACAACTTTTTTTTAACATGCCGTTCTCTGTGCGCGTGTATGTGTGTGCGCGTGTATATATATATATATATTAAACGCCGTGGGCGTAAACTTTATTCATAATGAAGATATAAATGCGACTAACACTTTGCATCGTATATATATATATATATATATATATATACATACGAGAGTGAGAGAGATACGTCAGGAAATTAGCATCTTTTAACGGGTAAAAACGGTCATGCGGGTTAGATATAGTTGATGACTAAAGAGAAACGAATGCCGTGGTACACTCGAACGAATTCTCTAATGAGATATTCTACTCAATTTAATAACACGCTCGGCACAGACATTGTCTTACGGTAAAGATCGATACGAACTTTTTCAAATATGATAAAATCGTTTTTGAAAATTTCCCTTCCGTGGTTACGATATAAAAATTTTGTTTCTTATTAGTGACGACTACGATGTAGAGTCTTTGGCAATAACGATGATGAAGTTTAAAGCATAAGAACACATCAAGATCAAAGTTAAAGAGCTAAAACTTAAACTGCGGATACTGGCTCCTGGGCAAAACTTCCGAATTATCTCTAAAATCGAAATTATTGCTTTACAGGCAGTTATTAAGCCGGTGTGGGCATATGGCATATCAGTCTAGGGGACAGCATCAATATCGAATATCAAATTGGTGCAGCGATCTCAATCAAAAATACTAAAGTTAATATCCGGTGCACTGTGGTATATACGAAATTAAAATTTTTCACATAAAGACCTAAAAAGGCCAAAAGTGCACGAAGTAGTTCGGGATTGCAGTAGAGATTAGTTGTACAGGTTAGCTAACCAGCTGGCGGTAGATTTATTAAATCATGCCAATGGGTCTCGCCAGATTAGGATTTAAATGATTGGAGAGGTAGTTAAAATCTCCCATCCTGTCATAGCTTAGATTCCATTTGCTTATTGGCTACATCAGCCAGATTGCAATTTGTATATATATATATATAATAAAAATGTGAACAGTTACACTTCCAATGAAGTGACTTCGACTTATAATGGTTTTTCACGTTTATAAATCTTCATAGTTGTCCGGAACATTAATGCGACTTTCCAGTGTTTTTTTCGTGTTTTTTTGCATGCAATCGATGACCACCGGAATTTTTAGTCTGTGATCATCGCGTTCAAATCGATATGCGTAGGTGATCGTATGAAGTGCAACGTTTTGACGTCTTTGTACGGATTGGAAATACTAGTACAAACCGATAATTATTTATATTCCGTCAGTCCGAATAGGTTTAACAATTCATAAAAGTCGTTAACGATAGTAATGATTACGCGAATGAAATGGCGAATCGTATTTTTGTCTTTTACCGTGCGAAAGATTATTCCGTAGAATTGACGAAATAACGCGAAAATTACATAAATGGCCGTTTTTTATATCCATCATCCGACATTTATTATAAGCTATCCGGAGTCCTAACTCAGTAACAGCTTCCACGAAATTATCCAACTCCAAACTAATCGAAGGAGTATAAATGTGTTGTAAGGAAAAGGTCATCCGCATAACTCACAACTGTTATCTCTTCACACGAGAGATGAATTTTTCTGTAATGCGCGAATGCTGAAGCTTTATTTCTTAATGTTGGATAGAATAGCGAGAAACTCCGCATGTTAGTTTTTGAGAAACTTGCTTTCCTATATCGATTATTTCGACCCATCTATTTTATTAAAACAGTCTCAATAGTTTATGTTTTGTTTATTTTTCCTGCACTTTGTATATGTTAAACATTCGTTGTTAAAAATTAAGTTTTTCCCGTTATATTCATAGTTACTGCGGTAAGTTTATTTTAAACGGTACGCAGAGTCATAATTATTGTTTTTCTTTTGTAATGCTTAATCATGTAAAAATATACTTTTTTCTTTCTTTCTTTTCAATAGTATTTGTAAACACAAACGGCATACTGACGTCTCTAAGGGTTTTTATCGGTTTTCCCCAGCCTATGTTATTAAATACCGACGTAATGTAAACGGTGGTCAAAACATTTGTTGTTATTTTCAGCGTATTTATTTATAAATACTGCATATTATATATATATATATATCGTAATTCAGTAGATGCTTTTTCCTGAAACCAAATGATGATCCACGTGGTTAGGCACACTATCATACAATATTCAGTCTTTCGGCTTCGGAAATGATCGTTGTAGTTCGATAAGTGTAGCATATTTTGTTAATCAGTTTTTAAATATATATTCGGAAAAACAGTGTTTTAATACGATCTCCCTACAGGTGCCTTAATATTTTTCCGCGATCCATGTCGCGCATGCATGACGTGTGGAATTTCGTTCTAATGTAAGGGTTCACGGCCTACTTTCAGATATGTTTTGACGTTGAGGAACAAGGCGAATGAAGAACGCCGTTTATGTGATAACGGTTAACCTCGGGAAGCGTTTAAATTTACTATATCAGGTGCGACAATCCGGTGTAGCCGTTACGTCTCCCCATTCCGGACGGGACGTAACTTTATCAAATGATGCCGGGTTGAGAGAAGATTGAAATTTTTATTACATGGCGAAAAATATTGTTCGCGCGAATGTACAAAGAAATTTATCTTTAAATAATTATGGTGGATTATTTTTTGATTACGTTATTATGAGTAAATTATCGTCCAAATTGTTTCTAGTAGACGATTTAGTGTTTTCGCGAAGATTCTGCTATCTGCTGATAGGCAGGTTTTAAAGTTGAAATAGCCAGTTAGACTGAAAGGGTTTGTTCTCCTTAATCTAATCATCGATATTTGCCCTGGTTCACGCTCCAGGGTGTATCTTTTGCACTAACAATTGTATCGACAATTTAAAACTGTTCATTTTTCACTGTTCTACCTTCTTTCATTTGCGTGGAACACCCGAAGATCGACATAGATATACTAAAATTAATAAAAACAACGCACCAGAGCTTTAGCTGTTTTTTTTTTTTTTGTATTATTTTTGTAACATCTTGTTTTTCCTGAAAATATATTTAGATAAAGAACTGTTACGTAACTATTTTAAGAACTGGCAGAATTCCGTTTCATAAATTGCTGAAGTAATAACCAAAAATTTTCAGTTTTGACAGATAGGAGGAGACACAACTACCCTTAATGTGTTTTGTTTTAAATGAATTTTGCAATTTCTCGATCGTACTTTTTTTTATTGAAATAATTCTTTCGTAGATTAATAAATATTTCAAGTAGATCCGATACCTTAAACATCTACCCGAGATATAAAATTTTAATTATATTTACTAACGCATACGCGATAAAAAACAAATTTGTATACTTATAATATTCGAACGGTCATTACGATAGAGGAGAAATTTTTAAAGCATATTATTAAAAAAAACAACAAAAAAAACATTTTAATTGGTTTCTTGACAGGGATTGCCATTAGAAAATAAACTTCTAGTGTATAAAGTAATTATAAAGTTCGCTTGGACATATGGTTTAGTGTTGTTGAGTTTATACAGATAAATAAAATACACGGGTTCCAGAACAAGGCCATAAGACTCATTATCTCGTCATCTTGGTACGTGTCTGACTGTACTTCATATCGAGATTTAAATATCCCATCTGTGAAGGATCAGATCGAATATGCTGTTGAGCAATAAATTTGTAGACTCACTCAAATATATTGGCGATTAATATACTTGACAACAATATCGATGTTCGTAGGTTACAAAATAGTTGACCGTTTGATACTTACTTAAATCACAGTAAGGTTTCACTGGATCGGGCTAGTTGCAATTTTATATATATATATATATATATGTATATATATATGTATGTATATATATATATATATGTATGTGCGTAAAGGAAGACAGGAAAAAATCGAAATTACTGAAATTTTGTGAACATGTTTTAAAAATGTTTATATTAATTCTATAATAATTAATAAACAAATATTTAACCGAAAGTTAGTAAAATTATTTCTTTTACGATTAATTTAAAACATAATAATGGTTTATTATAATTCCATAAATTCTCGTTCGTGTACAATTAGTTATTAATGGTAAGCTCTTTTGTCGAGCTACGTAATTATTGGAACTCGTCATTTATGCACATTGATGCTTGATAAGACTGCTATGTTTACATCTCGTCACTGTTCTTAGCTTCAGGACTATTTATTTAATAAGTTTCCTAATTTCGGTCCTATTGCATCTTTTACTCTTACATTTGAATATAGTCTTTTGCTTCTTTATAGTTTATTTTTTTTCAATATACTTCCATTACACGCGGTGTCGAAAACGAGAATATTAAAAGAAAAATCCAATAAATTTACGAGACTATGCAGCGTTTCTATACCTTGTTTTTCGGGGTAGAATATCGTCATTAAGTATTTGTACTCAGTTTTTGATGTTATTTTCAGTCCGGCAGCGCCCAAGCCGACATCCATAAATCCGGACTAGTACGAAGTAGCCTATTTCCTTACTCTAACATTAGATTTAACTCGGCATTTTTACACTTTCTTCGACTTTAGATTTAATTCAGCTTTTTTACTCTGAATATATTTGCGTGTCTAAATATAGACCTAAACATTTTACGCATTTCTTTCTTATTTATCGATATATTCCGTAAGCGTGTAACACGCTAAATCGGTTATATGCAGCGTTTTAAGATGATTCGCACGGTGCTGTCATTTCGATTGGATGTCGCACACGTACTTCTTTGTCGCGAATAATTGAAATAACGCCCTAACAGCGCAATTACTAGAGGGCTCGATTGTCAATCGAACGCTCAAGGATTCGATCTCAGGTCGTGGTATAAGTTTTTTTTATCTTTATATAACTGTTAATTATTACTGGGATAATGTTGTAGGGATACTACTGGCGTCTCTGCAATAATTAAGAATTACATAATGACGAAAAACTGTTTATGTGGCGAGTTGGTTTCGAACCCTCGAACAGTCGAGCCCTCTAACAACTATGTTACCGCGACATTATATGTGTGTATATATATATATATATATATATATATATATATATATATATATAACTAAAAATAATAAAAATAACTAAATTTTTATATTAAAAGAATGTTACTTAACAACTTTGAAGTGGACATAAATAAAAAATATAAAAATTTTAAAAATTTAAATAATTATAAAATGTAAGAAAATAATTAATATAGATGTTTTTTATATTTTTTTTTTATTTATGTCCATTTAAAAATTATTTAATAGCTGAAAAGCTTTATGGTCTTTTAATAGAAAAATTTGTACAATTAACCTAAAAGCAAAAGTTAGTATTCTGGAAAAATGCGTCCCATCAATTAATTGCTCTACGTCTGTCAACAGCGGCTCATATTGACAAAAATTAAGCGTGTACAGAGAACAATTCTATACTTGTGGAATTAGAATCGGAAACCATAAGACATAAACAAAAAAATGAAGAACACCGCGAAGAGGAGAATAAGTCTAAAATGAAACTGGGTCGGTCACATGATTCGTCGGAATGGTTTGTCCGCGAGTGTAACCAAGTAGACTCAAGATTACAGTAAAAGAAATGTAAGTAGATAGCCGTTGTTAAAATGGGCTACAGACAGCGGATGGGTTCTAGTTGGTTGCGATTAAGCTCGGATAGAACCGAATGGAAGAGAAAACGTGCCATTACATACTGATCATAAGTACTATTATTATTTATTACTTGTTTAATATGCATGTTTATATGTTACATAATATTTTTAGTATATTTATGGGGGGTCGGAGACCTTAAGCCGATGATATTTGGCGAAATAAAGGTTTTATTTATTTAATATAAAAAATTTAGCGATTAAAACTACTTTTTTGTTATTTACTTTATCACTACATTCCACACCAGCTGAAATATATAACGACGTATTTGGGACGTTACTTTCGATGTTAAAATATGAAATTACCGTATCAGTTTTGTCTTTCGTTTGCTATGGCTGTTCGAACATCGTCATATTCCAGTAGTCGCAGTTAGGATTATTTCCTGGTGTAATACATAGCTCTAAATCGATAGAGCGCAAAATTAAATGCGAAATATCGGCGAGATATTTAATTATTATTGCTCGGAATACTTGTAAAGAGTTAGGACGCGAAAATATGTACTATTTGCTCAGATGGTCATAAATACGTCAGTAAAAATTAATGTTTTATATATATATATATTTATATGTGTAACATTTTTGTTTGTGTGTATGTGTAAAGGAAAATTATCAGAAAATGGGTTTGCATATATCGTACGATAGTATCGAAACGTGT
Organism: Coronaproctus castanopsis; assembly: GCA_032883995.1. Taxonomy (NCBI): domain Eukaryota; kingdom Metazoa; phylum Arthropoda; class Insecta; order Hemiptera; family Monophlebidae; genus Coronaproctus; species Coronaproctus castanopsis. The sequence goes on along the minus strand of CM065052.1, from coordinate 239,223,931 downwards.
TGACGGCCTAATGTAGTTTTCGTTTTTGTTCGGATTAAAGAAGATTGTAATGAGGGTGATAGTCAACGTCGCGGAAATAAGGTTCCGGAATTTCTAATTAAACTTTCGACAGAGCAAACTCTCTTAGGTCATTAATAGACGCGTGTGCTATAGATAGAATTTTAAAGGAATTGGTCCAATGAAGAAATACATAGCCACTCGTCGTAGATACTCACATATAGGTGTGTTTGTGTTAGTATTACATATATATATATAATATATAATGCGAATAGTGTCACGTGGTGAGTAAATCTACTCGAGCAGATATAAATTATTTATATTTATATAAATACTTTATTTTTCTTCCCCGTTGTAATAATTCCACAACCAACGGTGCCAAGAATTAGGACGAGGGAATCGAATATTTATTCGTTTCGGAGATTTAAAATCGTATTTCCTACTAGGCTGATCATTCGGTCGTTCTATTATTTGCTAATTATGCAAATTTTTAACGATGCAAATGGTCTCCAAACCGGAAAATTAAGCCGAAGATTGTTCGGTAAAGTTTTATACGAATGAGATAACCATTATATATTTTGGAGGATAACATGGTAAGCATTGCCCACTGGGATGTGAGCAATTAACCCGAATTAACGACTTTCAACTTACGTAGCGAAACAGGAAGTCGACTACTTCTAAGTCTCAGTGGACGAATGGTAGTGATAAATCTTTTTCATTTCGTATTATTCGTGGCTTGTAAAATGATATCTAATATCGCAGAGTTTAACACCCGGAATTTAGAAAATTGTTACAGATTTCGTCTTGAATTAATTTTACTTTTCTACATCACGCAGGTTAGACGAAAACGGGAATAGTAATAATTGAGAAAACGACGATTTTAAATTACGACGTACGTCGATAATTTAGAACTCGGTACTACTTTTCGGGGGGGGGCAAAGTATAACAATTTTCAATCGAGAGGTTCATTTGACAAGGTGATGCAGTTAGCGCGACAATTTCATTTAATAGAATAGTCTCGTTCAAAAGCGGTCCACATCGGAATCGGGTAAATTATACGTGATAAAATTTAAGATTTGCGGACGATGGGACGTTTATAACTTGGACAGTTGCAATTAAAACGGAAAGTAGAGGGGAAAACGATATTGTTTTAGATACGATTTGGAACAAGATGGGGGCTAAATATGATTTCGAAATTATCGGAGGAGTTCCTTATCCAATATTGGAACAATAATTTTAGAAATATTTAATTAGCGTATTATCAAAGAAATAAAGGCTTTATTACTACTATTATTATTATAATGTAAGATACATAGAAGTGAAATAAAAAATAGTAATATCATATGGAATTATCCTGATTTTTAAATTAATAAGATTGAAAATTTCCTTCCCGGTTAGCAACAATAGGTCATGTTTAATTATATATATATATATATATATAGATAGATAGATATGTGTGTGTAAATACAAAAATAAGATGATATATATATATATATATATATATATATATATGTGTGTGTATATGTATGTAGTATGTACATTTTTTTTAAATTATAATTTTTTTTTCTTCTTCACAACTGACCAACTTTGATGGTCATCAAGTGATTGATTTAAGCGAATAAAGTGTTTTGTGGAGGGTTAGTACTCAACAGTACTCTCTCGAAATGCTATAATGTTTAAACAAGGTCTAAAGGCTTACTTCGCCACAGTCTGCGGGTTTCGCCCGAGTTATTCAGCATGTTGATAGCAAGTGGATTCATATGAACGCTAAGCGACATGTTTATTTGCTCGTATTTTGATTTCATCCTCCACAAACATAACATTCAAGTCACTATGGAGGGTAAAATTTGACACGTACCAAGTTCTGAGTATTTATTTTGATATCGCTGTATTTTTTGCAGGTTGGATGTTTTTGCGCAGCCCCACAGCTGTATTCCGTACACCCAAATTGGTTTTAAAGCAATTTTATACAATAGTACTTTATTTTCCAATGACAATCCTGATCTCTTAGCATCCACGACATAGTTCTGGTTTTAAGTCTCAAATGCTCAATTTTGTTCCGAATGTGAGTACCCCAGATTAGCCTAGCATCTAAGTGCATACCTAAATACTTTACATTATTGGTGCTCGGGATTATGACATCATTTATCTTGACTGGAAGGCGTTTAATTTTTCGATTTGTAAAAGAAATATGTGTTGACTTACTTTCATTAACCACTATGCGCCATCGTTTTAGCCAAGTCTCTACATGCCCAAGTGACTCCTGCAGTTTTTTTGTTGCTATGTTTTCACACTTATCCACTACTAAGATAGCTGCGTCATCCGCGTACAAAGCTACTTCTGTATTACTGAGCGTCGGGAAGTCGGTTGTATCGATTAAGTATAATATTGGACCGAGAACGCTCCCTTGTGGGACCCTTATTGGAAAAATATCCGAGAATTCATCGGCCACCTTCACTCGAAAATATCTCTCTTGTAGATACGATTTAAACAGTAAATAGAAAGAGTGAGGAAGCAGCAATTTAAGTTTATACAACAATCCCTGATGCCACACACCCGATCAAAAGCCTGCTGAACATCCAAAAACACCGCCGTACAAATATTCTTGTTTTCAAAGCTATTTTCGATAACCTTTGTTAATCTATGAACCTGCTCTACAGTATTGTGATGCCTACGGAACCCAAACTGAAAATCGGGAATAATTGCATTCGTGGATAATATCGAAAACAACCGGTTTAAAATTAATTTTTTCAGTGTCTTCGAAAGAACAGGAAGCAACGAGATAGAATGCAATCTAGTCTACGTGACCAATAAGCGATTAAGATGAAAATATTGTCGCGTGTGGAGGACAATTCAAATTAGCCGTAGTTGTTACTTAAAACCTGAACGTTGCTTTGACCAGTGATCTTGAAACTTTCCATTAAATATGTTGTATTATTTTTTTTTCGCCCCAGGATTCGGTATATTTTATTAATTGCCAGTTTTAATTCCTTATTTTTCTTAGAACACTGTGCTCCTTTCAACGTTTCAACACAACTGTCGATCTAGTCACGTCCCAAGAGAACAGACTTCAGTGGAACGCTTTTGAAAGTAACATGAACGTATTTTATAGTATTTATTTTAACTCTCCACGTGTGTTCCAAATCTTGGAAAGCACCGAAACTGCAACTTTTCCGAAATGTTACAACGGGATTTATATCATTATAAAAAATGCTATATCATCTATACTTCTGCATCTTTTTGTACTGAGATATCAAAATAAGAGTAAATTAGATATAGAAGAGGTCCTAGGATGGATTCTTGAGGCACCCCGAGAATTAAAATTCAGATTTTTCAACGTCGTATTTTTTTATTTGGAAATATCTGTCGTTTAAATACGAACGAAGTTACACCTTTCCTAGACGAAAGTATCCGTAAATTTATTCGGTTAATTTTACAGACAGCTGATAATTATATTCGGCAAGTGACATCTCGAACTAATCACGTTCGATGTAGCATTCTTAATTTAAATTATCTCCGTTAAAATTATTACAGATTTTCGAAAAACGGACAAAAATTTACTCGCATACGAGAATAACTTAAGAATTTTTGTCAAAAAATCAATTGAAAATTAGTTAAATCACTAATATTTATTTTCTTATAGAAAACACAAAGCTTTTCGGCATTTACGCCATTATCAAGTGAAACATTTTTAAAAAATCATAATTTTAAAATATAAATGAAATATAATTACTTAAAAATATTTATATTTTAAAATTATGATTTTTTTAAAATGTGTCACTTGATAATGGCGTAAATGCCGAAAAGCTTTGTGTTTTCTATAAGAAAATAAATATTAGTGATTTAACTAATTTTCAATTGATTTTTTATAAAAAATCACTACATTCCACATTATAAAAAATTTTTGTCAAAACTGACGAAACATTTATTACATATTCGTCGTAAAGAATTATTTTTAACAAGTCTGTACCTCGATATTATTATTATTATTATCATCATTATTACGTCAATAAGACAGTTAAGAATGCAGAAAATAAACATACATGTGCTACTGTCTGAAATTAGGGAATTTATAAAGTCTCTTTACCAAATAAAATACCACGCAGCGACGTTGATATTTTCGTAATAATTATAAAAATATCGGAATTTACTTGAAAGTAGCTATGATCATCTATAAATACCTAAGTCTGATACAAGGACTATAAGGTTTTTTATTTTACATAATTCGTCGAAATTATTTAAAGTTACCGGCACGTAGACGAACAATTTACAACAATTATCAAAGTGATAAACCAGTATTATTAAAAAAAATCTGATATTGAAAAGAACAAAATCAGCAATCAGCAATATAAAATTTATACACAAATAATAATACTAAGTAAAATAAAAAACAATATAACAAAGATTATTTAAAAATATTGGTTTATCACTATGATAATTTTTGTAAATTGTGTATCTAAGTAATATTTTTCACATATTATATTTTTATAAATTTTTATATTTTATAATTTATTATTTTTTATATTCACTCAATGATGGTTTAATAGGCGAAAAACTTTGTCAAAAATATCTTTTTTTTTTTTTAAATGATTTTAACTACTTTTTTGTTGTTTATTTTTTAAAACAAATCACACCATTCCAAACTTTTCAAATTATTATTTCTAAGATTATACAATGGATATTCAGCCGTTTATATAGCCTCCGTTTAACGTATTTATTTACGAATAAATTTGATTTTTTTTTTTTTATAATTTCGTATTAGTAGAAGAAAATGTTGCTGTTGTTGTTGAAAACTTAGGAAATGATTTACGAATTAACTCTATGTCGACTAAATCGAAAATCACGTTCTAAGATAGAAAATTAACTACGCCCCGAATTTCACGTTTTCTTTTCGTCCAAAGCAAAAAAATTTATTTTCACCTCAAATTAGTTGCGAATAAGTATTTGGTGATTTTGCTCGGTATTATATATATATATATATATATATATATATATATATATATATATGTTTGTATTTTTTGTTGTTGTAGAATCCTGTTTTTTCAGAAACTATATTTACATGAGAATCGCATTCCATTAGAAATCCGTTATAATGTAAGCATTTTAATCGTGCGAAATTCCGTTTCATAAATTTCGAAAGTTAAAACCAAAAATTTCAGTTTTGACAAATATCGAAAGGAGACAACTTTTAATGTTAAAATTTTAATCGATACATTATTGAGAAAAAAAGCAACGGAAAGAAATCGAGATTTCTAAAATTTTATAGCCTGGTCCGGGGGTCTAAAATTTCAAAATCTGTAATTTTCATACAGGTTATTTTTAATTTTACTTAATAAATTACCGGTGTGTACGAAATTTCATTTCCGAGATAGCGCAAGTATTTTTCGTTTAATAAGATAAGATAACCAACTGAATTAAATAAATTTGTAATTAATCTTGAGCATTATATAAATCTATGATGTTTCGTCAAACAAAAGACGAGTTTACGAAGAATTAGTTCACGTGGCGATATAACTATAATTTTTAACGGATTTACCAAATTCAAATGGACGTTCGAATTGGTAAAATGTTAAAAAAGATGTGTATTTATATATACGCGAACTGGGACATGTCTGAGGAACGATTGGAGTGGTAATTTTTAACCTAAATGGAATGTTCTATATATAATTAGGTGATGTAAATAAGCGGAGAAATAAGAAGTGTGCTTGCTTTGAAGACGATTAATGCGAACATTTAAAGGTGGTGTTCCAAGTGGAAATTTTAAACATATTCGAAAACTTTAATTAAGAATATCGCTTGTGCGGAAGTTCGAAACCAACATCGTGAACAGACATACACACCGACACCCACAATAATGTATATATATATATATATATATATATATATATCGCACAAAATTGTTATAACGCGACTGTCAGCGTGCTTTCACAGGATGTTGAAGTATTCTCGTTAAAAGGGATATTATAAGAGGTCATCGTCTATGTTGGACTTTCTTCATTGAACGACCACTAACGTTATTATTATCATTATTATTAATTATTTCTATTGTTGTCGGCCGGTGGTGGTGATGATGGTAATTACTCGAAGCGCCCAACTTCGTTAATAACTGGGCGAATGATATAACGAATAATAAATTTCGATAAACGCCGTATGCGGATTAAAATTTAAGCAATAACGAACTGTATAGACGTCGTTTTTGGTCGTCTACGTTTTAGACCTTAATGAGTTTCGGCTGTTAGAATTTCCTTGATGACGTTACGTTCCTTTAAACTGGAGTGCGGTTATGAGGATTTCATATTACTAGTAAGAAAATGGTCGATTCATTATGTCAGAAAGACGTTATTTAACTTGTTGACAGCTAGCCTTCGTATTAAGTAAACGGAATACATATACACACATATATATATATTCATATCAAATGTATATAAATATATAGTGACATGGGTTTATTTATGTATGTTTTAAATAATGGCGAAATATTATTTCCTACATTTTCACCCTTTAATTCATTATATATATATATATATATATATATATATATATATATATATATATATATATATATATATATATAATTTTAAGTTATGATAAATTGAGTGGATCGCATTTAAATAAATAAATAAATAAATGCCGTTTTCGCTCGTTAGAAAAGAGTACTTGATTGTTTCCACCCGGTCAAGCATGCGTTGAATTTTTAAAGATATCTGTTGTACCGGTATATCTAGTATATTTGATTATTAATACGAAAAACCAGAAGAAACTATCTGTCGTCAAAAGCCCGGATATATTAAGTAATCTATACCGATTTAAACGATTCAAAACTTTGGGAGATGATAACATTTCAGTTGAAATGGTAAAAGCTTCTGGAGAAAAATGGAATATAATACACAAGATATGTCAAGCAATACGGACAACAGAGAAATGGCTGAAATGGTGCCGATCTGTATACCATATATATAAGAAAGGTGATAATGAAAAATTATTGCACATTATCACCGATAATGCGAGCAAAATTACGCTGTACATAGTTAAAAAAAAATACTTAAACCGACATTAATACTACAGATAACTCCGGAACATGTTGGATTTATGTCTATAAAGTGGACAAAAAATCAACTAATTAAAACTGTTACGAATTTAATCTATCGCTTATATTATGTTTCCTGCACTATGCGAAAGCATCTGTGATAATGTTGCTTGGAATGAACTTTGGCGGACGTCAAAATTATCAGGGGTACCGAGACAAATCATAAAAATAATCCAATATAATATATGTATTAATAACGAGGCGAATGTACATATTAAAGATGAAAGAAAACGTTCAAACTCAAAAAGGTGTAAGAAAAGGGTGCGTACTTTCGCCAATTTTGTTTAACATGTATGAAGAACAGAAACAGTGTTATAGTATCAGTAGGCGGATATCGCAAATCTGAGATATGCGGATGGCACAGTTTCAGAAATGGCACACTTATTGCAGACAGTGGAAACAGCTAACGAAGAGACTAGACTTGAACTAAATAAGAAAAAATGCCTAAATTAGCTCTCGCGGTTTAATTTCATGCCGGATGTAGAACGCAAAGATAATGTAATATCTGAATACTACCGTCTAATACGAGATTAGAGGTAATACGAGGATAGCTGTGACGAAGCTGGCAAATAGTAAACTAACAGAAACATATATGGAGAGATATAGATATACATAATCGAGTGAAATTATACTCGATGAAAACGATAGAATTTCCTACGGTGCTATATGGATCAGAATCGTATACGTACAATATATTGTTAGTTAATATTAATATAATACTATTATTTATTATCGATTTCGTCGAAAAATGTACATAAATTTGTTCGGTTCCTTTACAAAAGACGGCAAAGTTATCATTACTATCAATATGATCGTTATCATTTCATTTATATCCTAATTTGTAAAGAACGAGGTTCTATCACATTTATACGCGGCTAATGGTGATGTTGGATAAGGAAACGACTCGGACCAGATAAAGATACAGATTGCGAGTAATGGAACTCTGTGCTACACGAGCTGATGTTCGAACGTTCTTGCGGTCACTTTGTAATCCATTAAATTTTTTTTTTCTCGACAGCTTTCCTATTTGTTATTGGAGTGTGCGAGCTTTCATCCGAGACATCTATATCTTCAATCCGGAATTTCGAGCGCTATTTTCCTTATCATAAATCCGTTTGCATTTATTCTCGCGGTTTTTTTTTTAGGGTGTTTCTTTATTTTATTTTTTTCAAAAGCGAGAACCAGGCAAATAGCTCGTGTGAACCTAAATACGAAGGACACGGTACTTCCTGAACTACTATTATTCATAGACGCGTATATTTGCATGAGCGAAGTAGTGTTACCATAAACAGTTTTACGTATACACACACAAATACACACATATATATATTTGCGTGTGTGTGTATAAATATTTCTGGTAAAAGCAATTCGTAAAAATGCAAAATAAATTGCTGGGCAAAGGAAACAAATAGCCACGGTTTTTGTTCGAGCTTTTATTTCGTATTCAAAATGAAAAGAAAAGAGAATATGATCCTTTACTCGTCCATTCCACCTCGCTTCTTTTTTTATTTATTTTGTACTTTACTTTTTTTTATCTTCAAATTTACTAGTTCGCCACCTTTTTCCGTTACTTTTATATTTACCGTGGCCATCTATGTCCGAAGAGAAATATTTCTGAAGTACTCTACGTATATATATGTAATATATATATATATATATAATATATGTATGAATAATATTTATATATGTCTCCATATATCTTATTGCTAGTTGGTGGACTGAGATTAATTGTAGACCACAGTCACCTTTTAAACGAACGCTCCATTTGTTTGATAAGTAGTGACAAATGACCAGCCTCTTAATGTTGTGTTTATCTGCGTTACACATATATATACTTACATTATATATACACATACATATATATATATATATATATATATATATATATATATATATATATATTCGTACACATGGTGGCACTTTTTTTTTTACATTCTTTCGCATTATTCCAACATAAGAGTTTGTTAGGTAATATTCAGAATATTCTGGTAAATTTCGAAATTTATTCTTCGCACTAGTTAGGAGATCTAAAGCTTCACGTTTGAAATTTAGATGTTCACACGGGAATTTTGAAAATACAGTTTTGTCTCTTTATCGTCACTCATCGGTAATTTCTAAATTAAAAATTGATTTCATTTAAATTTTTGCAACTTAGTTCATCTACAATTTGTACGTATTTTTCAATTTACTATTTATTTCTTATTATAGATCTGCGTGTAAAATAAAAACTCTTTACACAGCATCGTAATTAGTTATATTTACAAAAACATAAAGTAATTGTAATACTGTGTAAAGAACATTTTATATATATATATATATATATATATATATATATATATATATATATATATATACCTTTGCACGTATAATAAGTAGGCAGATCGAGATAGAATAATAAGATAAATAGATTTGTAAATATTTTATATATATATATATATATATATATATATATATACAATATGTGGGTGTATGTATGCTAGTGGATTCGTACCGTATTTATATATTCCTAGAATGTACCTTGTACGCATTAACGAAGGAAACACGTTTTAGCGACCGACTGGATATGGAAACGATTAAAATTACTGGAGCGTACGTGGGCCAAACCTAAATTTACGGTTTTTCGTACGTAATTTACAAACAAAAGCCCCTGGGTCGGTTCGGTCAATCCTGTAATTTAAACGGTTACGTTCTAGTACACACTCCATTAATTATTTTATTTATCCCAGTCCGTCATTAGGTTCAGCTATTAAACCGGCCGATAATAATTCCGGAGATTTTCCCTACGTTCGTCAGGAAATGTTTCGGACATTATTCCGCGCATTATCGTTAGCTGTCCCGTTTTCATTGTTATCAGATGTGTAGGTGACAGACATCGCGTTATATGTTTAACTCCGCGCTGGTTTTGTTTAAATAACGCTGGAACAATAATAATATATTTATTATTATTACAATAATAATTATAGTAATAACGATTTAAATTTAGAAGGAGATTATATATATATATATATATATATATATATATATATATATATATATAAATATATATATAAAATGCCCGTCTATAATTGATGTGTTTTTAAAATGCGTGGATTAACGAACGCCACTGACTACGTAAAAATTAGTTTTTCATCTCTTTCTGTTTATTACGCGTATCATGGTGTATCAATTTAAGCAATTCCATTTCAGGAGTGCTATTGCTGGAACTATGATAATATGTATATATATATATATATATATATATATATAATGTATAGACGGAACTCACGATTTCCCGTCGATGGAATTTTCAACTCGCAGATGGAAGTCGTCAGCTTGTTGGACAGGAAATACCGAATTAATACTTCTAATTGTTTACACACGTTTCCTGCGCGGTTTTATCCTATCTTATCTTTTACGTGTTTTTATTATCATTATTATTTCTTTTTTTAAAAAAGTTTTTGCTTTTTTTTTTATTTCACGTGTGCGCATGGGGTAGTTTTTTATTTATTTATTTGTAATACGCTTAAAACCAGTATCTAAACTTCGGACAATAAAAGGAAGTCGTAAACGGTTATTTCATTCGTCCAAAAATAGATTATCTTTGGAAATTATATCAACCGCGGCATTTTGATGTTTATAAATCTAAAAATCATTCGCCGAATGAAATTTACGTACAGTACGAATTTAACCAATTAGTTTCTATGGCACATTTAAATTCGTATTATAATAACGATAATAAACCACTCAGCAGGATTATTTCAAGCCCACATTTTAAATATCCACCAAAACACTGAATATCAACTTCTCTGAACAAATAGATCGTCTCATAATATCATTATTACCACCAAACATCACCCAATCCTCAAAAACAACACATAGCATTACGTAACATAAATATATGCACATACTTCTGACCTCCCTTAATTCATATGAGAAACGTTATACCGATGCATCAAAAACATTGGAAGACTGTTACATTATACATCGAGATACCACTATAAGATATAAACTTTCAGTGCTATCAGCTGAACTAGTGGCAATGAACCTAGCTATCAACTTAGCTAGTGACTTACGTCTACAAAAAATTGTTATTTTTACAGATGTACTTCACGCTATTCGAAACATCAGTCTCGATCACATAAAAGTTAAGAACCCGATAGTTCAGATATTTTTCTGTCAGCTAGCCAATACACGCGATAAATCATCGTATAATCCCATCACATTCCACTATAAGGGGAAATGATGAAGCTGACACCGCCGCTAAAGAAGCGATGTTCCCAGTACCACAAATTCCAATACCAATACAAGATCTAATCCACAACATTAAAAACAGTTTTCATAATGCATGGGAATTAAACTGGAAGCGTATCCTCACCACGAACAAACTACGAAATATCAAGTCAACCATGGAAAATATCCATATCAGCACGATGCGATGAGATTGTGTTAACTCGGTTCAGAATTGGTCATACCGTACTAACACATAAGCACTTATTAGAAAAAATACACCATCAATATAACAGTCTATTATCGTGCATACCATTTCAAAAAATTCCGTCCTAGTCGCTGTATCTCAGTACAGACGGCACTTTCTGACAATCCAGATGATTTTAAAAACACTTTCCAATTTCTGAAAACAATAAACATATATTCGCTCATTTGATTATTTAAACTAGAAACCTAAGTTGTGGTATACGGCATCTTAAAAAAACAATCCGTTGCATGGTAAATGTTGTGAAGGAAATTAACTATATTAACTAATATTACGATATTATACGTATAGAAAGAAAAACTAAAAAAAAAAAACCGAAGATTATTATAATTGGAAATAATAAAATGAAGTAGTAAAAATAATTTATTAAAACAGATTAATAACAACTGATTATGAATTAGTTTTTAAAGGCCATATAATATGACGAATATACTTAGTATTTAGTGTAGATAATTTTCCGATATATAATATCTGTCGACAAGCACCTCAGTCTTGAACTATATGAGCTGTTTTTTATTTTTCACACATTACTTTTATTATCCTTATTGTTATTATATATTTATTTATTATTATTTATTTTAACTTTTTTTTTGTAATATAAATTCTTCAACGGCCAGATTTATTTATTATTTACATAATAAATTGTGCAAGGTAGACCCAAAGATCCATCCTGCCTACTAATTTAATAATATGTCATCTAAGACCTGTTTCTTCAATACCTTCTTCTTGTTTGGCTCTTATCAAGAAGGGCATATTATTTCGACGTTTATATGTTAAGTTGCCGTATACGTCTGGATTTGAGTATGTTAATGATTTTATCTTTACAACGCGAATAAATATATTTATTTGTTGCGCGCCAGGGAGCGTTAGTAAGTGCTCGAGAACTTTATTGTGAAATCTTTCTAACACATTACGATTAGACAGGCTTGTTATAGCGCTATATATCCAATTGGTTTTATTATTGCATTATACGGTAATAGTTTGTTATCTAATGTTAGCTTACTGGAACTCCTCATCATTTAGTACATTTTTTTATACTTAAAGTTCATTTCTTTACGTTTAATTCTTATATGATTTTTAAGTTTGGCCAAAATGTAGTCCTTTAAATATATTTTTCTTAGGTATGAACTGAGGAGGGCAGTTCGAACGTTTCAGAGTAAAGTTGATATTGGTAAATTTACTTACGTTTATATTCTACAATCGGCCAACCGATTTTTTTATATCATTCGGGTGTTTTTGTAATTTGCATTTGGATTTATTACTATCCTTATCCCTCGTTAAAACTGCCGTGTCATCGGCGAACTATAAAGTCTTGTATCTTCCCTAACTGTTCTTAACGGGTTTAACCTGAGTCTTCATTTAGCACATTATTCGGCCAATCTGTGCAAATCCTTTGTGAGTACGTCTTCATCATTTTTAAGTGTGTGCTTTGAATTTCAAATGGAATATCATCTGCGTGCTGGAATTTCTCCGCTGGAAGACCGGTAGATCATGTATATATAAATTAAATAAAGGTGTCGCCAACAATGAACATTGTGGAACGTCATTATTAACGGTATCCACCGACGGTCAGTGCTCGTATAAACCGCGAATCTTCTGTCAGCGTACATATTTCTAGTAGCGTCACGATTTTACGACTAGGAACTGTCTGAGATATTTTTAGGAGTAAACCATATAGCCAGATTGTATCGTGGGTGAGAGTAAGATCGATAAAGGCTGCGGATGTCTTCATGAATTTTTGAAAGCCACATTCGATGAACGAAGCTAGTGATCTTCCTAAACAAAATCCTGCTTAAAATGGTGAAAGTACTTTGTCTATTACAGGGGAAATTCTGCGATGTATTAATATTGGTCTATAACCTGCTGGACCTGTCCCATCTTTGCCAGGTTGCTTAATGGCGATAAATTTAGATTTTTTAAAGATTGCGCAAAGTTGGCTCAAGTATTTGTTTAAAGAGTTTTAATATGAAATTCCGAGTTTCTGCCCCAAAACGCTTGATAAATTCCGGATACATCTTGTCTAGTCCTGCGGATTTTCTATTTCTGATTGATCTGATTGCGCTTGTTAATCCGATATCGAAAGGTTCTGTGTCTGATGATACATCATCGTTCTGTAATGCGCTTTTCTCTTTTCGTAGCTTTCTCTTTAATTCTAGTGATACTTGTTTATCGGATTTAATTTTGCTTATTTCCATCCATTCAATTAATTTCCGTCCATTTTCCTCTTCCGCATTATATCCTTAGCACTGGGAATGACTGTTGAAATCTTCGAGGTTTATAGACATTTTATTTTCGAAGACTGGAAGCGGACGAATTAACTGCTGGACTTTATGATGGAGCATCTTTCAACTTCGATAATACATTATTTTCGGATGTCCCGTGTTTTACCTTGTAAGAAATGATTGTGTTTTGGATGTAGATAACTATTTCGAACTGTTTATGGTGCTCTGCGGTGACTGAAATTAAAAATTTCCCGTCTTTGGGGCAGTTCCCTAACTGAAACTGTATGCGTTGCTTGTAAGAGTATAATATCTACCTTAACTCGAGAAATTCACATTCGGTTCTGCTGTTTCCTTCTATGTTAAGTTGTGGGATTTTGAAGCGAGATCCGATCTTCGACGTCAGCCTGAAAAGCGTTATTTCGATAGTAATTTACACTGACTCTCGTTTAAACCTTTTACTATATCATCTTTTTGAGCTTATTTTTTTTAAATTTCTTACTTATTAATCGATGGATGAATATACCATTTAACTACAACACGGTATGGGATTTGACTTCATTGTACAAATGTATATCCAATAAGATCGTTATTAATGTATGATACGTCTCTGTAGAACTAGTATTCATTTCAACTACATCGTCACGTGTAATTTTATAAGAGTATTATTCGCCTTTTAATTTCGTTTCAATCAGTTTATTAGATTGATATATCCAATATGCCACTCAACATAATAGGAACAGATTGTTAAGATTTATTTTTATCCCGTATATTTAAGTTTCCGGTTTCCGAATCGAATTTTTCATTATTAAGATTTTTCGATAATTTAAACCGATTTCTACTACTAATTGATTTTTTTTTAAATTTTTTTATCCGAAGATTATGTATCTGGTGTTTGAACTCATTTTTTTACATGTTAGTATTCCAGGGGTGGAGAGGCTTGACTATTTCTACCCCGTTTGTCCATTAACGGTTTATTAACTAATTTATTTATAGTTTATTTTATATTATATATTTTTATATTATTTTAGGTATGTAATAAATAATAACAGAACAATTGTTCCCTATCAGTTCGTAGATTAAGACGAATTACGTAGCAACTGGATAAAATCGATAACACAAATCCGATTAGACCACCTGTTTACGATCAATCGATCCCTTATACTATTTTAAATTAGAAATGGTATAACTGCCGAAAATGTTTGTTATTAATTATCACATTAGTGATTTCAACATTATTGTTTTATTTTTTCTTTTGAATCGTAAAGAATTAATACATTATTTATATATATATATATATATATATATATATATATATATATATACATATAAATAATGTATGATATCTTGGTGTTTACAGAAACTTGGTTATATGAAGACGAGGTTGATCGCTACTGTATTCCTAGTTACGTTTCTTATGCTCACAGTAGGATGCACAAGCGTTCTGGTGGGGTAATTGTTTTCATAAAGGAGACGCTTAAGCATGACTTTGTTGATTTAAAAGTAAGTTTTGGAAATGTAATTGGAGTAAATATCTTTTTAAATACTTACACGTGTTGAACTCATTGCAGTGTATAAGTTTTGCGACTTTCCATATGTTGAGTATATTAAGGAACTTGATAAATTATTAATTACTTTAAATAACTCTTGCATTATAACTGGAGACATGAATACCAAACTTGTTAGATCCTGTGAGTAGTAATGAATACCTTAATTTATTATATTCGCCTGGTTTTTCTAGTATCGTTAATACTGTTAGTGGTACTTGAACGTGTTTATGAAATTAAGTATCTCGGGGTGGTTCTTGATTGCAAATTAACTTGGCACAAACATACTGAGTTCCTTTCTAAAAAATTAAGAAAATTAAATTATATTTTTTATTATCTGAAGAAATTTTTTTCATCTACACAGTTATTTCGTTTGTATACTTCTTTGTACCAACCAGTTTTGTGCTATGGACTTATGCATTGGGGTGGAGCTGAAAAGGTATATGTGAATGACATACAATCACTTCAAAACATGTTACTTAACACCATTGGTAATGGTAAGCAACCCTGTTGGAAAACTCGTCCTCTCACCGTTCGTGAATTATATGAAGTACAATTACTTGTTTTCGTGTTTAAAAATTTTAAACTTTTTTCGATTGAGTTGCATGGTGGTAAAACAAGGTTATCCTCACACGAGTTAGCAAAGTTGCCTAAATTTATAAATTTCATACTCGAATCCAAGCTGTTTATATGGGTGCCACTATGTTTAACTCTTTGCCGCGTCAACTAAAAATTGATCTTAAAAATTATAAACGACGGTGTAAGTCGTTAGTTGCATTTGTAATGTGTAAATAGGTAACGAGCTTTTCATATAATAATTGAAGTTGCTAACAGGTTTAAAAGTATTCGGTTGGAATTGTTAGATTGATGATTTTATTTTGTAAATTAAATTTTTAATTTTTTTAATTTTTTTTTTTTACAATCTGACCCCCTAGGTCATTTAGCAAAATTTTTGACCATGTAATAACGTGACGGAGAAGCACCCAGTGGTGCTCACCCAGCAGCTGCTACCTTAAACAAGGTCCAGTGGTTTATTACGCTTCAACCTCCTGGTGTCACTGCAGGTGTTCAGCAATCTTTGAGCCAAGGTATTAGGATGACCTTTCAGTCTAAGTACATGTCTTTGAGCGTACTGCTTTATAACATCGGACACATATGGAATATTCAAGTCTCTATGTAGGGTTGTGTTGATTATGTACCAAGGTGCACCTGTCATTGTTCTTAATACTTTATTTTGAAACGTTTGTAGCACCTTTATATTTGTTTTTTTTTGCACAATCCATAGCTCTATTCCATAGGTCCAGACTGGTTTTATAACTGCTGTATATACCAAACGCTTATTGGTCAATGAGAGAACACTATTCCTGCCTAAGAGTCAATTCATTTTTCTAACCCGTATGTTAAGTTCCTTCTTTTTTTTTTCTATATGGTGCCGCCATGTCAATCGACTGTCCAGGTACATACCTAGATATCTAACACTCGGCTGAATAGGCATTGTGAGGTTATTGATTCTAACAGGTGGAACTATAACCTTCCTATTTGTGAACTAACGTTAACGAATTTGCTCTCATTAACACCTATCTTCCATTTTTTAAACCATTGTTCCGCTCTGTTTAATGCTTCCTGTAGGTTATTACTAGCAATGTTCGGATCTGTGTTACATGAGAGTAGGGCAGTGTCATCTGTAAAAGTAGCCGCGTGTACATCCCTAGTAACGGGGAAGTCGGCGGTGTAAAGAAAATACAGTGTAGGCCCCAGGACCGAACCCTGCGGTACACCTGCTAGAACAGGATGAATCTCAGAGAGCGCGTGTTCATAACGTACCTGGAAGTACCGATCTTGCATATAAGAAGTAATCAGAAGATGTAAATTTGGTGGAAGTGATGATTTCAGCTTTAACAATAGTCCTTCATGCCACACCTTGTCAAAAGCCTGAGCAACATCGATAAACGCCGCCGTACAAACCTGTCTCGTTTCTAGACTGTTTTCAATTATATTTACTACCCTGTGCAATTGATCCACTGTGGAATGTTGTCTCATAAAACCAAATTGATGATTCGGTATTACGTTATTAAAATCTAAATAGGGGCGTAGCCTGTTTAATATTAATTTTTCCATTACTTTTGACAATATGGGTAACAGAGATATAGGCCAATAAGAGGATACACAGTACGAGTTCTTCCCGGGTTTCGGAACCATGATGACTTGAGCAAACTTCCAATACATCGGGAAGTGGTTTAAGCGAATTATGGCATTACATATATATGTAAGCAACACTAGAGCTTTTCGAGGCAATTCCTCAAGCAACTTCGCTGTTATCAGGTCAAAACCTGGACTTTTGTTGCGCTTTAAGGACTTTATAGTACTTTTCACCTCTTGAGGTGACGTAAACTTAGTCGTATAGTTAAGCTGCACCGATGAGGTAAGTTGCATAGACGAGCTTATGTTATCAGTATCCAACGCGGATTTACTTGGATGGAGCGCCTGTATTGGTTTAAAGATAAATGAATACTAAATGCTTCAGTTTTTTCATTCGGGTTCCTGGCCCAGCAACCACCACTGTTAGTCCTTATCGGCGGTATGTTTGTAATTGGTTTTTTAATATTTTTACAACACTTCCACAGCGAATGATCATCCACAGGCAATGGCGACAAAGCGGATAAGAAATTATTAAAGGTTTCGTTTTTGATTTCCGACAGTAATCTCTTCAGGTGTTTCGTTTTTTTATTAAACAAAGTTTTATCTTGCGGATATCTAGTTTGAAACCATTTTTTTCGTAATCGTCTTTTCTCCAAGACAAGCTCCTTAACTAATTTAGGATAACTATTATTAACATTTATGTTTTTTCGATTATTGCCGGGTGTATTCAAGGTAGCTACAGTCTGTATTTCGCGAGTAAGGTAACGTACAGCGTCGTCGATGTGCTCGTTGCTCTTTAACGGAATTTTTAAGTTTAAGTTGGACTCTAAATATTCTCCATAGGCTTCCCAATCTGTTCTAGAGTTATAGAGATTTACCGGAGTATTTTTACGGATAACAGTGTCGCTCAGGGTTAAAATAACTGGCGAGTGATCCGAAGAAAGATCGAAAGGAGGGCTGATATCTTTGTATTGTTGTGATATACTTTGACTATGCAAAAATCTAGTAGATCGGGTAATTTACAAGAATCAGTTGGCCAGTAAGTTGGTTTCCCTGATGAAATATAACCCACATTGTTATTATCTAAAATATTTTTGAGTGCTCGGCCTCGGGGGGTAGTAAGCCTAGAGCCCCACTCTGTATGTTTAGAGTTCCAGTCCCCACCTGCTATAAATCTAGTACCTAGTGAGTGAATGTACATAGACACTCCTAAATTTGTTAATTTGTGGCGCGGAGGACAATAGACAGCCGACAGAACCAAGTCACCATGGTGGTCCCCTGTAGGTACTCCTCTCTATAATGAATAAGTTCATGATGTTTTATGTTTGATTTTATTAAGATAGCTGATCCACCTCAGGCGTTGCCTGATGGATGTGTACAGCAGTAGGTTGAATAGTTATTAATTTTGAAGTAATCTTTTTCAGTAAAGTGTGTTTCGGAAATTAAGCATACATCTAAGAAATTTGAACTTAAAAATAACTCAATTTCGGCCTTATGGTTTTTTAAGCCATTTGCGTACCACGTAGCTATTTGTAAATTAAGTTCTACTTCGATTGTTTATCATTATTAATTATTATATGATTATGACTTATTTCCTGTTATGCCTTTATGTATGCACGGCTTTTAGTATTTATGTGTATATTTCTATGTTGTATATTTACTTTCGCGCGTTAGGTATATTTCTGTTAATACTTAGTTTATTTGATTGGCGGTGTCTGGGTGTTTACTTATATATCTAAATCGATTTTGTTGTTTTTTAAAGAATGTTTCGGTTAAGAAACTGTATTAATTTCATTGAATTATATAACGTTACGTTTTTTTAATGCGATGGAACGGAGGTTAAATTTATCTTTATTTATTTGTATAATCCGGTGTTCGCGCAATATGCGCATAGTCGGGATTTACACGTTATAATATTTTCTTTGTAATCTTGTATTTTAATTTGAAATAAATTTGAATTTGAATTTGAATAAATATATGAATATGCATAGTTCATTCTTTAATTCACTTGTCACCTCGAAGACAAACAAACATAAAAATCGGTTTGAGTGGATATGATTATAGTGTGGGTGTAAAAGTTGAAAGTTTTAAAAACTCGTTTATATTTAACGCTATATTCTTTATTATTTATAGAATTTTACGAGAACTATTAAATTGTATTTGATTAATATATTTCTGTTTCAATCTTTTTTTCATTCTATTGCCACTTAGGACGTCTTCAATTATTTGTGGCCAGTATGTCTGTGTATGTAGCAGTAAGATTCTTTCTTCATTAATTAATTTGAAATGTTCTTTATTCGTTATATTAACGTTTTATATTATCTTTTTCATCCTTCTCTAACGACCAGTTTTAAATGATTTTCGGTGTTTTTTTTTATTTTCATATTTATTATCTAGTTTTCACAGCTATATATATATATATATATATATATATATATATATATATATATATATATATATATATCGTACATATATTAATTTATAGATACATACATAGAAATATGGATAAATATGTGAGTAATGAGATCCGACAAAGTGAAACGGAATGTTACGAAACTAGTAGATATATTAAATTAATAGCGGGAAACGTTTAATTAGTATGACGAAGTAAGAACGATCGTAATGAAGAATTCGCAAAAAATTTAAAAGAAATAGAAAATTATGTCGCATACAGACTAGTATTCGGGAGAAAATTTTTTTTCTAGAATTTAATAAAAAAATGATTGAAATTTCTTCATACATTCGACGTACTACCTATCTATTTAGGTTTACGAAAAAATTCTGATTGAATAATAGGTTATGTGCAAAAATAATAAACAAACGAAGCTAGAAGATAATTGTAGAAGCGAGAACCTTCTATGGACGACGAAATAAAATGGAAGAAAATAGAATGAAAATACTGACAGATAATTCGAACACTTCGGTGATGGCGTTAGAGGCGATGTTCGCCGAATAACACTGGACCAAGAAGAACAGTCGGGGAAGAAAGTACGTGAAACCGTTGAGACCTTTTTAGGACATATTAAAAAATCTTGACAACCATCTTATATGTAAGGAGATGAGAATAAAAGATATTAGACAAAGACACGGAATAAGTTAGATTGCATTAGAAGTTTAGTGGTCGGGCTTTTTTGCGGGGTACAAAATGAAAGAGGATAGTCTCTTTGGGTTTTATGCCGAAGAAAATTGCGGAGGCGCCTAGTGAAAGACAAGATACACTTTAGGAGTCGGTATAAGGCGATATTATTGGATCGGTTTAAGACAGACCGTTCGGGCGCGGTATGTTAAACTTATACGAGAGGAATGAACGGAGTACAAAAGTAGTTTGGATATAACAAATTGAACTTTACTCGAGCGAACGCATTTACATAAGTCGACGCGATGAGGCCTTTACCGGTGTGGTCAAGAATAAAAGAACAAGGGTGACGTAGGAAATGTTCGCAACTTCGAAAGAAATTTTATTTCGTATATACGTGTGTGTGTGTGTGTGTGTGTATATGCGTATGACGTTCTTTTCTTTTGCGTTTCATTCATCATCGCCTTTGACCGTATCTTTTTCTTTAGATTATTTTGAACATTTGAGTATGGCGACCTTTTCGACGATTCCTATAAAAAAAAATGAAAATTTCTATTTCCGGATCTTCCATTCAACTTTCTAATAACTGTAAATTGACAAATTTACCTTTTTTCTGTTCCATCGAGCGTTTCGCATCGTTCCGCTCCTTATATACGCACAGCAGAATGTACACGCGTCAGCATTGCTAACATGAGAGACGACGTAAGTTATTATTTGAAGGTGAAGGAACTTTTTAACACTGGTATAATATTTTTTTTAACGACGCAACGTTAGAATTTATTAAATTTTCAATTGAAATTCCATCGGAATCGTACAATAAGGATAGTAAAAATTTGATAATAATTATACGCGAAATACGATAATATAACTAATGATGGTGGTAGAACTCCCCTATATCGACAATTTTTATAGTCTCCGACGTAAAATTACACTTCCGAATTTCAGTATGTCATCGATTAATTCTGAAGTAATTAGCCGAAGTAGTAATTAAGACCAGTATTAAACGCGTTTAATAATAAAAAATCTATACTAATAAGAATATTAGTATAGACCTTCGAAAGAAATTTCGTAAAATCGCACGTCTAGATTATTCGATAATTATGTCTATAAATCATATCAAAAATGGAAAAATCAAAATTGTTAGAGCGTATAATAAGATATATAATTAATTTAATCAAATATCTTCTTCTGTGGTCGTAATTCCCCGAAGGAATGTCGTGACCATTGCACTACAGCATCTTCAATTTTGTAGCCTACCCTAGGTGTACTTTGTATTTTCTGGCAGCTGGAGCTCTAACCGGGATAAGGTGCGCCCATAGGTGGCTAATAATTGAACGACCTACAGATTTGTAGATCTGCTGCAAACAAGACATTAGTCAAATAAGCAGTCGCGGAAGGATGCAGATGGTCAGCTTGAGAAACTGAATATAAAAGTCTGCATAAATCTCATGACTGTCTACTTCTCGGCGAATTTGCGTCACCGCAAAAACCTTACACTGTTATCTCCTCACTAACAAGGAAGCCGCTGCCTTGCGATTCGGGTATTTTCCCAAAGCCTAGGGGAGTAAATCCTGACAGAAAATCCTGCAGTGGGCAACGGGAAACCACTGTAGTATTATCCCATGTAAACTATTAAATCTAAAGTTATCGGATATGTATATATATAATTCCCCCAGGGGGTACTACGTACTTTCTGGGATCCGAAGTTGTAACGGGAACGGTCAGCGTATGATTTCCATGTTAGGGGCGGCTGAAATATAAGCTTGTCAATCCGCAGTAAGACAGTGTGACAAGTTCTATGTCTTAGTTACAGAGACAGATAGAAGAACTAAATGAAGTTGGCAAAACGATGGGCTTCAGCATTAATCACCAGAAAACTAAAATAATGCTAAACGAATTCACACCAAATAAAGACATCAAACTTGAAAGGAAACATCTGGAAACAGTCCAAGAATGTGGGCCAACTGGTTAGTATCACGGGATCATTGCATCAAGAAATAAATAGAAGAATCAGACTGGAACGGACAGCGTTTGGGGGGAATTCGGTTATTTTCAAATCAAAAATTCCACTACACTTAAAAAAGAAAGCGTTTAGTCAGTGCATCCACCCAATGATGGCATACGGTATATATATATATATATATATATATTATTCATCGTGAGTTCGATCCGAGCATGGTGAAATCATGGTCCGTTTTTCCTGAGTTTTGATCGCCATGCGTTTCTGTTCACGTATTCAATTGCTTTTAACGTCTAGCATTCCGATGCGTACTGAAAGACAAGGAAGATCAATATTTTCATAAGATGTGGTTTGGTATTCACCATAATGTCGTGGCTCTTCCAGATTGTTGTAAGTTGAGCCAGTGCGATTTTAGCGAATCCTATTCGTCTCCTAATTCCCCCTTTTGAGCTTTCATCACTTGTAATTATCGATCCCAAATACACGAACTTATCAACTACTTAGAGTTGTCTACATATTATCAGATTTATTTCGGTCAATCACCATCATATTCGCTTAGTGTATTATTAGTCCTGGTGTTAAGCTGACACCACTCTCTGGGACAAGGCTTGATGAGGCAAATATGGCAATGATAAGTTTTCCTTCTATTTTTATTCCATCTTCTCATCTCGTCATTGTTTATTTAATAATCCAGTCGTTGTATATGTTGAACAAGATGGGACTCGGTATGCATGCTTGTCTTACTCCTTTTTCAGGTAAGAACTTCTCGACAGTTTATTATTGATCTTCACCTTTCCACTGGTGTTGTTATATAAGGTTCTAATCAGTTCTATTACATGCTGTGGAACAACAGTTTCATCTAGTACTTGCTATAATTTGCTCCACTGCATGCAATCAATTTCGTAGTCTATGAAGCATATCTCTAATATTAAATTCCCGACATTTTTCTGTTATTTATTGTATGTTAAGAATCCGTTCCCTTGAGCATCTTCTTGGCATGAAACCAGCTCGTTCTTAACATATTCGTGGTAAAATATATATTTGCGTTAGACTCTCGTGGATAATGTGCAACATTACCATGCTAGCATGTGACATTAGAGGGATCGTTCTGGTGTCTCGTAATACTTATTTGTATATGTATATCGACATTGTCCAATCATTCTACCATATATTAGTGTTTCAGATTTTCTGGCATATTTTATATAAAATTTCGATCATGTTATTTCATATGGTTATATGGCCGTATTTCTGCCATATGGATCTCATTTAATCTTCTACACATAATATCTTCCAATTTTCGTTTTTAATTCGTACATATTGTGGAGTAAAAAATTAAATAAATATTAAATTATTTTGTTCACCGCAGGAAAAAATCATACGATAATGTAGGTCGTAAAATCTTAGTAAAATAATAATTCTAAATACGACATAAAATTATGAAATATTCAGAATACAATAACAAATTAAAGTAAACGATGTTTAAGACGTAGATGTTTGTAAATAACGAATGCGGATGCTCCAGCCACATCGAAGTCAGCGATTATGTTAATTAATTAATTATCGAGAAATTTACAATTATAACAACATTTTGCTAAAACATTATTAACGAATGAGTGAATAAGGTTTCTCTGAGTCTGTTGACTTTTTTTATACCTAGAAGCATTCGATAACAACACAAGTGTCGTACCGCTTTTAACCTTTTGTAAGTACTCTCGAAGATTAAAACCTGGAAAAGACAAGTGTGTGTCTCGGTAGTATTCAGACATAGCAGGTTTGGATCGTATCTTCATAGGTTCCGGCTTGCTACTGATCGAGTCTGCTCCTGTTGTACTGTAGACGAGGTTGACGATGTTCAACACACTCTGTTATTTTGTTCAGCATTTACTGGCCCTGCGTCGCAAGTTTGGTATTAACTGCACGGATATATTTACTCTTGATAGGAAAATTAAGGATTTCCTTTTGCTGACGGAACAGGTCATGCGATTGAAATTTAAAATTTAAAATTTCTCAATTTTTGCAATTAACGCCTTAATAAATCGCAATTCCAAAATCGGCGCAATTTTTGCAATTAACGCCTTAATAAATCGCAATTCCAAAATCGGCGCAATTTTTGCAGTGTGATCAACTGTCCCTTAATTAATTATTATTTATTTTAATATTCATTCTTAATTAGTTCTAATTGTCATTAATCTCATTATATTTTATATTGTTTTGTTTTTTTGGTATGACGTAATACCTACCATCTAAGCGTTTTTATATTAAGTTTATGGAGTGTTTGGTTTAAGTTTCGTATTAAGAAGTTCTTCGGATATAAGTCATTATCCGCATTATTAGTTCTTAATTAGGTATGAGTAATACCTTTTAGATTTTAAGTTTCATTTTTTTTTTTTTTTTTTGGGTTACTGAGAATTTTTCCTTTATTCTTGAGTTTGTTATAAAATATTTTATTTTGGCTTTTTTTGTTAAGTTAGTTTAGCATAAACTCAACACTCTTTATTAGATGGAAGAAGGTGGCTATGTAATTTTCATCCCTTCTTCCATCGTAATAAGTTAGGTGCAGAGGCCTCTGCACTTGTGTAGGGGCACATCTATCATTATATAAGTCCCTTTTGTTTAAAGAGGCAGGGGGTTTTTAGTGGGTAAAAATCCCACATACTGATTTTGGCTCTCCCTGCAGTGCAATAAAAACTAAAATTTATTATACTATATCAATGTCTTCTGAAGATTTTCCCCTTCTCACTAAAAAAAAAACAAACTCGGCCGTACATCAATTTTTTGTAGGGGCAGTATTAAGATATGACCCCGATGAAATGTCATTCTTTGGCCTAAACACGCAACAGAGTAGGTACTGATTTTGGAAATCTCCTCGTAAATAGTATACCTTCGGTCTTATGTCTGTTGAATCAATACTGCTAAAGACATGTTTGAACAAAAGGTGCTTAAACAATATTGAGAATAAGTACAGATCCAGAGCACCGCGGACAGAAATAATGGACATGACCGATTGAATTTATGACCCGAGTTAAATGAATTTTATCGAAATTTTTTAAAAGTATAACGATGAAGTTTTATTATTAGAAGTATATTTGATTAATTAAACTATAATAATTAACCGAAATACTAATTGAAGTAATTCAGATAAAGAAAAGTTGATAGAGGACATCTCGTATAAATAACTCTTGTCAACCTAATACCGGTTAATTTACCACTGCTTAAATATATTTGCGGTTATTAAATTTTTATTAATATTTTATCAGTCGATAGTTTGTTATTTTCGAAAAACTCACAAATAATAAAGAGCACTCTTTATATTAATATCTCAAAACCAATGAATGGATATTATTACATTAAACTCGTGTCATATATATATATATATATATATATATATATATATATATATATATATATATATGTATATATATATGTATGTGTGTGTGTGTAATTATATTATAGTGTGAAGTAATTTTCCCGTGCATATTTTAAGTAATTGGAAATAGTTTGAAGAGGCAGAAAGTGACGGAGAATTAAGCAAAATAACGAACCGTATGGCATAAAAGGTGAATTGTGAGTTATATATGTGCGTCTTAATTTATTATGTATAAGTATATGTGTAGGCAGGAGCGTGTGTATATATACATATATATCTATATGTACATGTGTAAGCACGGGCTGGCATATATATATATATATATACGTGCATATGTAAGCGCGAACGTGCATATATGTATACATATGTGTATGTATGAGACTAACATACATGGATATCAGTTTACTGTAGATAGCGACGGATCTAGTAAAAAGATCGAGATATTTCGAAAAAACCAATTTTAACATACTGCGTGTAATACATATATATATATATATATATATATATATATATATATATATATATATATGTACATTGTGTATTCGTGTGAGTAAGAAAATGTACTTATTTTCATTTTCTTTCTTAGAAAGTTAAGGATATTGGTTTCATTTTATAGACGATTTTCTTGATGTGCCAAAAGAAAAAAAAACACATTCTCGGTATTTCGGCGTTGGTGGTGGTGGTAAGAGTAAAATTTAATACGGGTAAGAAATCATCTAAGGTAATCCGTAACGTTAACGTTTCTGTGTGCGTAGTACATGTAAATATGTGTGTACGTATACGAGTGCGTTATGTATGTGTCTGAGTATGAAGATTGATATAGAAGCAGGGATTAAATCAGATTTCCGAATTACTTTAATTCCCCAAAGGGAAACCCGTCCATCGGTTGGTATACTGCGAGCTACTTGAGTGATGTGTACATAAAAAATAGGTTATATCATCGTCATCAGCAACAGCAGCATTACACACGATGATGGGACACGTTGCTAGACGCGATAGTATTGTATTAGAAGCGAACTAACTCTTATTCGTATTTCGGATGATTTGCATTTCGACTGCCATCCGCGCTAAGTTCTATTTCTATTTCTTAGAAGATGTCCTAGTTCTCTATACCGTTTTTAAAGTTCACTTTCGTCTCATCGATAGTACGTAAATTCTCTACTATCGTTTTATATAGTGCACGAGTATAACACGCGTACACATCTAAGCCGGGGTATTATTGCACAGTTCGCTAGTTCGTCAGTAGCATATCAATTCGGTGAAAAGCCTCTTATATTGGATTTAAAGATTTCTCTTATTTGACTACGACTTCTAATACTGCTGCCGGCGTTACATTTCCATCGTCGTTATATAACGTCTAACGTTTTTCTCTAAGTACTCGGCGTATTTAGTATAGTAGTATTTTCAATTTTTTTTTTTTAGTTCTTCCATCATCCCGATAGGTTTAACTTGTTCAATTTCCATTTTCCATTGATGTCTATTCCCCGAAAAATAAATCTTCCCGAGAAATTTCCTTTTTTCTGTTTTTTTTTCCCTCTTTTTCTTTTCGCTTCTGGGAAATCCGAAAATTGACCTACATAAATAAAGTCGTTCGTAATAGAGCTATTTATCTATTATTACGCGATAAATCGAATTAAAATTACTTAATCGTCGCGTATTGAACCTTTCTGAAGCCAACAGCCGAAATTATTTTAATCGCCAGGGAAAAGATTAAATTACGAAAGGATAACTTTTTGTTTTTTCGGTAAGAATATATTTTTCACGAATTAATTTAAAAACTTTATTTAGTCGCGTTTCTCCTTTAGTGAAGTAATTTTGCGTTTACCTGTAGATTTAGGCGCCGTTGCACCTAGACCAGTGGCACGGGGAAGGAGAGAACGTAAGGTTAGTGAGAATGAATTGAAGGTTAGAAGAATAAACAGGAAGGACGGATTGTTGAATTATATGATATAAATTGAAGGATTTAAGAAAATATTTAACGAGTAATTGGAAGCATCGTGTGCTTAAGAAAGAATGTTTAGAAGGCTGAGCGGTTTATCGAGGATAGAACGTTGGGGAATTGAATTGCATACATTCGAGGAGAATGTAGTGGATGGTAAGGAGGACATTACAGGTTGAACGTAAATGAGGAAGAAGATTTTTAGGATATAACTGTGTGAAATATTAGTGCAACCGAGGCACAGATAAGCAAGTACATAATCTCTTTTGTTTGTTGAGTAGGATGGAGTCCGGAGGAATGTTGAATCGCGAGCCGATCGATGTTTGTTGGTAAGTGGAAGTGCAGACCACTAGAGGTTTCGTGAATTAGAAATATGCATAACTATAATATTCCAAACGACGGTACAAATAGTATTATTAGTTTACTTTCTAATAATTCACTAAATTTTGATAATCGGTAACGTATGTACCTAATGTAAGTGGAAAATAAGAGTCCCTAAGAAACTTAGTAATAATAATAATAAAACGTCTTTCGTTATATCAATTTTTAAAACTATTTTCACGGTTGATATTCATAATTAAAGACGATAATTTCGGAACAACCACGTGCAAAAAAAAAACATTATTAATAAAAGTAAAACAATGTATTAATAAACCCGAGCTTACGTTTCAAACAACAATGTCAGTTTAGTTTAGTTCTGATGATGGGCTGTGTTGTTTGAAGTTTTCATTAAAAACATATAACAACTACGGGGAGAATGTGTTCGAACTTACTCGTCGATTTAGTCAAATTACGTTCGAAAAAACAGGAATTATTACGCGACTTCGGGTTTTTAAAACGGGGTTTTTACGGGTCAGTCGCCACGTGGCAAAACGTAAGAATTTAAAATTGTTTAATTTTATTGTCAAAAAACTTTTACGCGCGGAAATTGGACACGTACGGTTATTTTTAGTTCAGAATGATTCGGGGGATAGTATAAAATAGATTTAAAACACGCAATGTTAGGTGACGATTTGATATAATTTCTAACTATGCAACAATGACAGCTTTTGAGCGCACAAAGATTAGACAAGTTAAAAAGTTAAATAATTTGCGTCACGGTAAAACCAAGAAGTTCGATAATACTAACGGAATGGACGTTGTTAATATGAAGAATGTGGTTAATTCGACAAATATACAATTGGATAAAGACGTATTAATTAAGCGAAGGTCTCAATTTTACAGTAATACCCGAAAAAAATTCAATTGGATGAAATTATAAGTAAGTTAGAGGGGACTAAAAAATGTTCCGTCAGTCAAACGTGCAATAGAAAAGTTCTGGCCACAGGAGATCAGTTAGGTGAAAAAATTGTTAGGGAAACCTTACAAATTGAAAATTTCAAGAACTTCAACAGAGTAGATGGTTTCCGTCGTGATCCAGCGTGGAGAACGGTGATTAGTATATATATATATATATATATATATATATATATATATATATATATATATATATATATATATATATATATATATATATATATATATATATATATATGTATACACACATATATATATATATATATATATATATACACATATATATATATATATATATATATAAAACGGAAAAATACTCTCTTAGATATACAATTTATAAAAATTAACAAAATGGAAAACGATATTTATAAAATAATCTAATAATGAATATGGTAAACGAAACAATCTACAAAATCGGAGATATAAAATTTATACATTAAAGCAAAAAGCACAGAAAATAAAATGATTAAGAACTTCCGTCTAATATAAAAATGATGAATTTTATAATAATATATATCTGAACTAATTCTTTGTAAAAATTTATCATCGAATTTAATAAATTATTTTTTTCTTTTACTATTTCCGTTTTTTCAAGTAGTTTTCCTTTTCCTATTACGTTTTTCTGTATGTAAAATTTTACAATTTCGTTTAATATTGTCGATTTTTTGTTTTAATTCTTTACAATGTTTTCCAAATAATAATTTTCCATCGTTCTTTTTATACGAATTTAAATATTCTTTAAATTTAATTGTGAATTGTCCGATATTTTATATATATATATATATATATATATATATATATATATATATATACATATATAGTATATGTTTATATATTTTAATATTTTATTTGTAGGTGCAGTTGATAAGGGCTTAATAACCGAAACGATTTGTAATTTGCGTTTATTGATTTTAATTCGTTTTTGTGGTTTATTTTTAAAAAATCTCTACACTTTTCAAACTGAAATGCGTATTTTTATGTAAAAATATTCACATCGAATGACCGAAAGAGATAAGCAGTTTTCTTAGACGATTACACGTTGTCTGCATATTTTATTCGGACAAATCGTTTCTATCGGATTTTTCGAATTAAAATCCACTTCGACGGTGATGAATCAGAAGTTCCAAATGGTAGTTGATTCGCTCTCCGAAACGTTGCTGGGTTAATGTTTATCATAAAACCGCGCTACTAGTACTTAGAATCGAGTTGTACATAGAAGTAACACACACTCATACATCCACATACGTATACGCACAAATGTATCAATTGTTAGGAGAAGAGGTAATGAAATATGATGAAATTCGATATTTGTAATGCAGTTAATAAACCGCGTATTAAATTTTTTTTATCTAAGAATTGCGGTGAAACTAGTAATAATACACGAGCCATCATTATTAAGCGCGTCTCCGTATCAAAGGTAGCCGACTACTTACCTATGCACATTTTGTTGTATAGTGTAAGGTAATCATAATGCGACGTTAGCATAGATAGACATACACGCCCGAGAGAACTGATTGTAATCGCTTTGTTATCACGACAACAATGCAGGCTGCTTTTGTAGTGTATACTATATTATGACTAGCGCGCATATGGAGTTGAGCGTTGGTGGTTTGCTATTCCACGTGATAATAATAATATTTGGATTATTTATATTTTGATTTTCTGATGATAATTTTTGCGTCGTCGATGGTACTCGAAGTCGGTACCTTCCGTATAGAAGTCCGATAGCCACTAGTTAATTTGTTGTAAAAAAAAAATTATGACTACACATCGGTAAGATATGATAACTTTTAATTTATTTATAACAAATGGAAGTTCTCATCGTGCGAACTTCCTACTATCAT
The DNA here is from genome assembly GCA_032883995.1 of Coronaproctus castanopsis. NCBI lineage: Eukaryota > Metazoa > Arthropoda > Insecta > Hemiptera > Monophlebidae > Coronaproctus > Coronaproctus castanopsis. Next base: position 239,192,989 of record CM065052.1, on the reverse strand, counting down.
CCGCGTTTATATCTTTTAAAAATGAACGATATTGTTATATATTCTTATTTATTTTAGAAGGGGCTAAAACACTATACGGGGCTGTGAAATGTTCTATATTATTATTAATATAGGTATTGTTAATTTAATTCGATTAACGTATAAATATTTCGTTTAAATTGAATTATTTATTAGATATATTTTGTTTTAATTTTTATTAATTTATTCTTATATATTTATACGTATCTAAGTTTTTTTGACGTTTATTATTTTTTACATACACACTCGAGAAATTAATAATAATAGTGATGATGATGATGATGATTATTTCGTTTTAGGAAATAATTGGAATTCGGAATCGTCGTATATTTTATAACTTCATTTCATTTTTTTTCTTTTTTGTCTGTTACACATTCGAGGGTAATTTAAATTATTCATTTGTACCGGAAAAATTACTAAATAAATTCGATTCGATTATTCGATTATTACTATTATTAAATCAACGTTATGATATTACTACTCTTACCGATAATCATTCTGCAACAACGGCAAAATTGGCAGAGAAAATTAATCATTAATTATTATAATCGTTGTTATTTTTTGGGGGTGGTATGACTAGATATCACATTTAAAGCCGGTAGAGGTGTTACACAAATTTGTTATACATATAATATAAGGGACAATAACGATGCGTTATTAGAAAGTAGGATAAACCGCAACTTGTGACTTTTGTACCTAAAGAATTATCATACATTTAACATACCGATCGTTGTAGGAAATACTGGATCAGCGGGGAGTAGCTCAGGTGGGTGATTCCGATAAAACTCGTACGAAATTCCGGGTTATTTATCAAGGGTAGCTGTTCCTATTCAATAATTTATCCGGAGAACTAAAAATTGATCTTAAACTATAAACGAGGAAAATGTTAACGTCTTTATTGTGAGTAAATAAAATAATCACACAATAAAACTGGGTTGGCTCGACGGCGGTTAAGTACTAGCGTATGAGAATATTTTACTTTACTTTTTATGTCCGGTATTTGATATTTAGTGGTCTTGTGAAAGTACATATGAAAGATGTTAACGTTACGTAACTTGTCGTAAATTTCACGTTCGGTACGTATATCAACAATCGTTATATAGGTGTACGTGTGTGATACAATTGTGTGGATTTGTGTGTGTGTGTGTAGTATATAAAACATTAATATTTTTATCGATTAAACTAACGTTTATTTTTTGAAATCTAAATTAATATTTTTTTCATATTAAGCATTTTTTTATTTGCCAATTAAGCTTATTCATTTTATATGTTACCGATATTCTAGAAGAAATAAAAATGATTTGATTTAAAAAATGATTTGATTTTAAAAAATGGTTTGATTTAAAAAATGATTTGATTTAAATAGAGATTTGATTTTAAAAATGATTTAATTTAAAAAATGATTTAATTTAAAAAATGATTTGATTAAAAAAATTATTTGATTTGATTATTATTATATACATACGTTCGGTCTTCTCGATATGAATTATTTTTTATCTTTATCTTTTTTTATTATCAATACTAAGGGCTGGTTATCCTCCATCTGAATTTCGAAACTAGAGTATCGTTACTTAAATCACCTCATTACTCGTTCGAAACTTACGATTACCTGATCTGGTTAAACGCGAATTCGATCGTAATCAGTTCTCCATATATTCAGTTTTTCTTTTCCTAGAATGTCCGGACGATAATAGCGAAACGTGTTACATCTACGTATCCATCTAAAAATTCATCCATTCAAATATATATATATATATATATATATATATATAGCTGGATTACCGATGGAACGAGGGAATCGCAGTTCCTACGGAACGGATGTTTTATAAATGAGAATTTCGTTCCGATACATTTAACAGTCGGTTCATTTTAAATACCTACCCATCGTTTTTGCTATTCGCTTTCCTTCTTATACTACTTCTTCTTTTATCTTGCGCAATTTAATCTCTTCTCTCGGTCGTTCGAATTTTATTATTATAATTCAAGCTCTTATCCTTATCACTGGCACCTTCATCCCAGAATTTTTAAATATACGTAAATAACAGAGAGCTATAGATACATACATAGAGAAGGACGGAGCGATGTGGAAGAAATAAATGCGTACGAATAGTTTATTGCAGTTTTTCATTTCCATTTCAAGATTATCTGAGTATATAACAAAGCTGTTTTTTATAACTTTTTATTTTCGTTTTTCTTTGTTGTTGTTTGTGTTTGTATATATATATATATATGTATATATATATATATATATATATATATATATATATATATATATATATATATATATATATATATATGAATTAACAGATAGTTCATTATGTCCAGAAGAGATTCGCGTAAGTATATTAGTGTAAAAGAAATATAAAACGCAATATCAGTTACCAGTAGATAACAGACTAAAGTTACATTTATTACATGTAGGTTTTTTAAATATTATTAATGAAATTTACATTTAGGTTTAAAAGTATAAAATTTTATTCGGATATGTCGTAACGCCTCCTTAAATTTGAGAAATATTCTCCAGACCTAATGGTATTCGGAGACTGCTTAATAACTGAAAAAGTACTATTAAATTTTCGTTAATTTGATGTAAAAATATTAAATAATGTTTATACGTTATTATTATTATTATTAAGTGTGTGTCTCCGAACTATTTGTCAAAATTTTGTATATGTTCAAATTTTTTATCCATTCCTGAGCTGTACTGGATAAATTTCCGAGTGCTAACGCTCGTGTTGGACACTTATTTAGGTCTCCAATTTTTTAACATGTAGTTATTTCTTCCATTTTAGATCCTCGACCGGTTTTCCTTGGTAAATCGAATCTTGGGGGTTTGTTGTTCAGATTGGGGATCAATTTATGGTGATTAATATCTTTTCTGGTCCACAGTTTAGACCATTTATCTTCAGCTTGGGTGCATTTTTCGATAAGCTCTTTAGCTGTTTCGTAGACAGGTTTGCTCGATTTCAGCCCTCTGTGTGCCTTTGTAAATTGATTTATAAGTAGATCAGCTGCTGTTAGATACTTTGAACATTAATTTTTGGCGGTTTCTTCTCTTCTTACATGTGGTGGAAGAATATTTCCATATTGAACATACGTAGTCGTGTAATTAGTATGCAGGCTTTGACTGTGATTTTTCCTGTAATCTATTTTGTTGTATTACTGTATGTGCTTATTGCACTTGTGGTATACGCAGTAAGAAATCTTTTTTCGGGATGCGTCAATTTTTGTTTTATTTAGTATTGTACCTTTTATGTTATAGTTAATTACGTTTTTCCAAATAAACTTTTTATTTATTCATATATATATATATATATATATATATATATATATATATATATATATATATATATATGTATGTATATATTTTTTTTTTATTTATTTATTATATATTTAACATATACATTACAATATTACAATTGAAACAAAAAACTGTAGTAGCATGCAAATTTTTGCTTATTGCTACTAGTAGCGATTATCTATAAATGTACTTAATTTTAAATATTTCCAAGATAAAAACCGGAAATTAGTTTAATAAAATAATTTCATTCGGTTTAAGCGTACAACTCAGGTGATCATATTTGTTACACTTGTGTATTATATGTTGCACATTTTCAACTACATTACACTTGCAGTTGTGACATTTATTATCACCGATTATATTTAATTTATTCAAATAATATCCAATGGAACCAAGACCAGAATGTATATACATATATATTTATAGGAGTCTCCCCTAATATAGAGTCTACCAGCAGACTCCATTAGTCTTTCCTCTTCTACCTCACACCCACCGCCACATGGTGGCCTCTGGTATAAAGGTTTTTTTTTTTGGCCTCTACTATAAGTCGCTTTGGCCATTTATAAGATGATTTTCTTGTTTTAAACTATTATAGTTGGATTATTATATTTCTATACTAGGGCTATGAACTTATATATGCTTTTGACTGGTTCTGCATTGTTTAGGTCACTTACTATTGATTCTACATTTAGAGGAAGTGTGTATTTGTATTTTAATAATTCCCGTATCATATTATTTCGATTTAGTTTGTATTTCTCGCATTTCCATATGATATGGTTGATATCCTCTTGACATTTATCGCATAAACTATTTTGAATGCGTATTCGGGTTAGATGTGCCGGTGTTTTATTATGTCCTATTCTTAATCGGATAATTGTTGTTAAAAAGTGTTTACTATATTGTAATAAGTTATTCCAAAACCATGATGGGGTTTTGGGTATTTTTATCAGAATTTTATGATATTGTTTCCCCATTTCTTTTTGTTCGTTATATTTTTCTTGCATTTGTTGTTATTTCATTATTTTTATTTGTGGTATATATTCTGTATAGTGTCTATTAGTATTTTTAACATTCGTTTCCGATTTTGCTGCATTATCTACTATTTCATTCCCGTATATACCGCAGTGCCCCGGTATCCACATCATTATAATTGTTGAATAGTTTTTCTGTATCTTTCCATGTAAGGTTTTTATTTTAGCGTAATTAAGTATTTTTCTAAATGGCAAATTGCTCTTAATCCTTCCAAAACGAAAGCAATTTTCTTCACTCGTCGAAGACCGTTTTTACCGACCAGACTTCATGTCAGTGGCGTTGATATAGAATGGTCTGACCAGATACGCTATCTTGGTGTCATTTTAGACAAGAGACTAACGTTTTCTAAGCATATTGACCATGCATCATTGAAGACAAACAGAGCAATCTGTTCAATTTATCCCATTTTCAAACGTAAATCTCACTTAAATATTAATAATAAATTAATAATCTACAAGTCAATCATTAGGCCTATTTTAACATATTCTTGTCCAGTTTGGTCTTCAGTCTCAAATGCTAGTTTTAATAGACTGCAATTAGTCCAAAATCGATGTCTTAGATGTATCCTCAATGTTATACACTAAAATTTCATATATGCATAGTGCTCTGCAGATACCATATGTAAATGACTATATCCTCAAACTATTCCAAAAATTTTTTCTCAGTTGTAGTGTGCACCGTAATAATTTACTTCCAGCAATAGGAAATTACGATTCCAGGGAACTAAGTATTAGATATACTAAGTATAAGCACCGATGCATTAAACATAATGTATTATTCTCATAACGTCATAATTTGTTTGCTTTCGTTTCCATTACTTATAAATGATATTACATATTCGTTATATAATTAAACTTATTATTTTTTTAAATCACCTATTGAATTTGTGATGGTTTTTTGTCTGACCATCAATACTATTTTCATCTTGTATATTTATTATTTACCAGTTTATATTATTAGTTACTTTCATAAATGGAGAGGGCATTTGTTCCGGTACATTTATTAAATATTATTATAACTTTTTAATATAATGCCAAATATACGCGTTTTATATTTACATTTTTTTTTAATTTTAGCGATAATATTGTCTTTTGTTTTAATATCAATCAATGACTGTATTGCAGCTATGGAGTCTGTCTATAAATTTTCTTTGTGTTTTATTTTTGAGATACTCAAGTGCTTTGTATATAGCATATATTTCAGTGCTTGTAGATGAGCCCGCGTATTTTATTCTGTATGTTCGTATCAGATCTGTATTTTCGTGATATATTGCTGCTTGATATCGGTTTCTATTAATGTCTATAGATCCGTCAGTATATATCCGTTCATGATTAGGGAAGTTAGTGATTAATATACTTTGTAATATTTTATTTCGCGTATTAATATCAGTTTGTTTAGAGAGTAGATTTATTGTATTGTAATATTGGAGCGGTTGTATATAGTCTTCATATTTAATTGTATATATTGGTAATTTATAGTTTTGAATTGGTTGTATATTGTATTATAGCTTTCTAGCACTCACCACTAGAGGTGGTAAAGTTTTACATTGCCAGTAAGGTTTTCTGATCGAAGGTTCTAATTGTTTTTATTTGTTTATTTATTATATGTTGTCTGTTTCCTTTAATTTTTAACATATATTTATTTGTAGTATATTGTTGTTGTATTAAAATAATTGGTTCAGCACATTCTGCTCTAATATTATTAACTCGGCTTGAATTCATTGCTCCTATGCAAAGGCGTAGTGCTTTATTATATGCTGTCTGGATTTTTTTGGTATTGCTGGAGTTTAGAATTTGGAATATGCATGAGTAGTTAAAATGAGATAGTATTAATGTTTAAGATTTGTTTTGAGATGGCTTCCCCACCGTATTCCTGATATTTCACGTAGTAGATTGCTACCATTACTGCATTTCCTTAATATATTTTGTGTTTCGGAATTCCAATTTAATTTCTCATCTAACATTATGCCCGAGTATTTTATTTCTTTAACAAATTGAATTGAGGTATTATTTACTGTAATACGGGGATAGTGATTAATTCTGTGTCGTCGTGTGAACAAAATTCCCTTTGTCTTATCATTGTTTATTTTTAGTTGCAGTCTATTTATTATTTCTGTCATTTTAGTTATAGCTGGTTGTAGTTTTTTAACAGCAGCTGAAATAGTTGCAGCTGATCTGTATATCATTATATCATCAGCATATTGAAATATTTCAACTTTTTTTGTTTGTATATTATCTAGTTCACCTGTATATATGTTGTATAGTAATGGACTAAGGGTTGATCCCTGGTGGATACCTGTACCTGTTTCGATTGTTTCAATTTCCTTTATTTCGTTTTGATATTTTATAATTAGTTTTCTGCCATTATAATATTGTACTATCCATTTAATATACATTGTGGGGATCCCTATCATCTTCAACCTGTTGCATAAAATACTCAGGTTTACTAGATCGTACGCGTTTGACATGTCGAAGGTGATGGCTATCATGTAATGATTTTTAGACATATTTATATATATATCGTTAGTCAGGATAGCTATATTATCCCTTGTCCCAAATGTTTTCCTAAAACCAAACTGTATTTTTGGCATTTTGTTCTGATGTTCCAGTCTCCATTCAAGACGTTCCTTAATCATAGATTCAGTTGTTTTACCTAAGCAGCTTAATAAAGTTATAGGTCTGTATGATTTATAGTTATTAGGATTCTTGTTTGGTTTAAGTATCGGGCATATATACTGTGTTTTCCATTCATTAGGTATATATGTATAAAGGGTAACCTTAGAGAAGACTGACTAACCAACGTCAGTAGGAATCTAGGTCTACAAACAAAAGGGTGACTGAGAGTCTAGAGATTAGCACTATCAGATAGCATGAGAACTGGTAGCTTCTAGATGGATGGGAAAAGAGATAGGTTTACCATCCTAAGGTATGACAGCGGAAGATCGACAATGGTGGTGTACCTAGCTCGTGTCATTAGAGCTACTATCGGCCCCTACCCAGCGCAAATTGTGTTATTGTGGGAAGGTAAGACCCCAACACTACTCAAATATGGAAAGTACAAACAATAAAAGCCCTCAGTACCCTGCACAAATGGCAAAATAATGACAGAGGACCTGGGATTGCCGTTAGAGAGGCGGCAATCTCGACATGCGACCCCGAAATAATAAAAATGGTAATGATGAAAATACTAATGGTAATAACAATAGCGAAGATAATGATAACAATAAAACTACATTAATGATAGCTACCTACAATGTTCGCTCACTAACAACAACTGATAGATTAGAATATCTGAAGTATGAATTACATAAAATGAAATGACATATATTGGGATTGAGCGAAGTAAGGGGACCGGAAGATAAAAGTAATTACATAAATCAAAACGGACTAAGAAAAACGAGCGAGGGGATATGATAGCAGATTTTATCACAACTGCAATAAATTATATGCAGTCTCAAGACATACTTCAAAAAGGAAGGTGGACATGGATAAGACCAAATGACAAAATAAAAATTTAAATTAGCTACAAAACATCAGCATTATTGAAAACTTTAACGTGTTAAATCGAATAGGAATAGCAAGTGACATGATTAGTAGGATGCAAGGTGGTCCTCAACAAACAACTAGAGAGATTTGAAAGATTTAGAAAAATAAAGAAAAAGACATCGAACTGTTTCATAATAGCAGGGACGATTATATAATAGAAGATTAAACATAAAATTGGAAGGATTAAAGTACTCATCAAAAAGAGTAACACTAAACGAATGGGCACAACAAGACCTTACAAAAATAATCACAGAAGAAAGCATCAATTATAACTGCGCATGAAACAGAATGGAAAAGATAATTCACCGAATCTGCACAACTAAAGGGATATTATAAATCAAAGGGGTAAACACTGCATAAAGCATGTAGAGATTAACAAAATAATAGGGAGGAAAATTAAAGAAGATATATTACAGTATGAAAATTCAACGAAAATACCAGAAATGAAAGAAAAAAATAAATGTTTGAAGGTATTAAGAAGAAACCCGAAAGAAACAAAATACCAGAAAACATCTATATACAACGAAATACAAAGAGTAAATTGGAGATCTTACGCACCGTGTTTGAATAACTATAAATCACTGTATGATAATAAAAATGAAAAGATAGGAAATCCAATAATGATAACAATAATGACGGCAAGGAAATACTAGACATATTGAAAACAAAAGTGAGACGTGGTATAAGGTAAATTCTAAGAGAGTCCCATCTCTTATGGATGAAATTCTGTCTGAAATAATAAAGGAGTACGATATCGTAATCGAATTATAACAATTATACAATAGATGTCCGGAGGAAAAAACTGTACCGAAATGGAATTCTGATACATAAAAAGGGAGAGATGAAAAGGATTAAAAAAATTACAGATCAATAGGTTTATATCTACACTCCATAAACTTTTTACTCGAAATATATCAAATAGACCTAAAGTAATACTGAATAATGAACAGCCGATTGAACAAGCAGGATTTAGGAAGAACGAACTACTCGACCATATACAAACATTAACAACGCTAATAGAAAAATATAATAAATACAAGATACCGCTACATCCAGTAATACTAGACCTGGAAAAGACTTTGACTCAGTACAGTTCGGGGGAATTTCGAAGGTTCTAGAAAATAGTAGGATAAATAAATTGTAATACAAGATATGTATGAATCAACTACGTCAGAGATACAAATACATGACATTACAGAGAAATTTCACATGAAAATGGAGTTAGACAAGACGATTTTCACCGAAGTTATTTAATGCTACCCTTGAATTCGCCCTAAGAAGTCCGCAATGGGAAACCAACGGTATAAATATAAATGAAAACATCTTCGTTTTGCGGACGACGTCGTATTAATAGCAAGAAATCAAAAACAATTTCAGAAAATGACGCTGCAACTAGAAAATAATCTTTAAAAGAATGGTTCGTGAATAAATGTGGAAAAACGGTGATAGTGAAATAGAAAGAAGGTGAAGAAAATAACATAAATATAAATTTAGAGCGAGGTCCCGTAGAAACGGCAAGCACCTTCTTCTATACGTAGGGAAGACATTTACAACCGGAAGAAAGTAGTCATATGCAAAGAAGTAAAAAAAAGAATATAACTTGGATGGATAGCGCATGGTAATGAAAAAAATTCTACAAAGCAAAATTAGTCCAACAAACCGAACTAAACTATTCCAGTGCATTATACCAGCGCTTAGCTAATGGAAACCTGGCCTTTAATAAAAGAACTATCGGATAAGATTGAAAAGGTGGAAAGACGAATGGACAGGACGATGGTGGGAATAAGATTAAAAGACAGAACTCCGATATAGGAAAAAAATCGAGAACATTGTATCGAGGATAGCAATAAACAAATGGAACTAAGCAGGACATGTAGCACGACTTTTTTTTTTCAATCTGACCTCCTAGGTCATTTAGAAAAAATTTTGACCATGTAATAACGTGACGGAGAGGCACCCAGTGGTGCTCACCCAGCAGCTGCTACCTTAAACAAGGTCCAGTGGTTTATTACGCTTCAACCTCCTGGTGTCACTGCAGGTGTTCAGCAATCTTTGAGTCAAGGTATTAGGATGACCTTTCAGTCTAAGTACATGTCTTTGAGCGTACTGCTTTATAACATCGGACACATATGGAATATTCAAGTCTCTATGTAGGGTTGTGTTGGTTATATACCAGGGTGCACCTGTCATTGTTCTTAATACTTTATTTTGAAACGTTTGTAGCACCTTTATATTTGTTTTTTTTGCACAATCCATAGCTCTATTTCGTAGGTCCAGACTGGCTTTATAACTGCTGTATATACCAAACGCTTATTGGTCAATGAGAGAACACTATTCCTGCCTAAGAGCCAATTCATTTTTCTAACCCGTATGTTAAGTTCCTTCTTTTTCTTGTCTATATGGTGCGGCCATGTCAATCGACTGTCCAGGTGCATACCTAGATATCTAACACTCGGCTGAATAGGCATTGTGATGTTATTGATTTGGAACTATAACCTTCCTATTTGTGAACTAACGTTAACGGATTTGCTCTCATTAACACCTATCTTCCATTTTTTAAACCATTGTTCCGCTCTGTTTAATGCTTCCTGTAGGTTATTACTGGCAATGTTCGGAAATGTGTTACATGAGAGTAGGGCAGTGTCATCTGTAAAAGTAGCCGCGTGTACATCCCTAGTAACGGGGAAGTCGGCGGTGTAAAGCAAATACAGTGTAGGCCCCAGGACCGAACCCTGCGGTACACCTGCTAGAACAGGATGAATCTCAGAGAGCGCGTGTTCATAACGTACCTGGAAGTACCGATCTTGCATATAAGAAGTAATCAGAAGATGTAAATTTTGTGGAAGTGATGATTTCAGCTTTAACAATAGTCCTTCATGCCACACCTTGTCAAAAGCCTGAGCAACATCGATAAACGCCGCCGTACAAACCTGTCTCGTTTCTAGACTGTTTTCAATTATATTTACTACTCTGTGCAATTGATCCACTGTGGAATGTTGTCTCATAATTGATGATTCGGTATTACGTTATTAAAATCTAAATAGGGGCGTAGCCTGTTTAATATTAATTTTTCCATTACTTTTGACAATATGGGTAACAGAGATATAGGCCGATAAGAGGACACACAGTGCGGGTCCTTCCCGGGTTTCGGAACCATGATGACTTGAGCAAACTATCGGGAAGTGGTTTAAGCGAATTATGGCATTACATATATATATATATATATATATATATATATATATATATATATATATATATATATATATGTAAGCAACATTAGAGCTTTTCGAGGCAATTCCTCAAGCAACTTCGCTGTTATCAGGTCAAAACCTGGACTTTTGTTGCGCTTTAAGGACTTTATGGTACTTTTCACCTCTTGAGGTGACGTAAACTTAGTTGTATAGTTAAGCTGCCGATGAGGTAAGTTGCATAGACGAGCTTATGTTATCAGTATCCAACGCGGATTTTCTTGGATGGAGCGCCTGTATTGGTTTAAAGGCACTCGCTAAATGAGTAGCAAATGCTTCAGTTTCATTCGGGTTCCTGACCCAGCAACCACCACTGTTAGTCCTTATCGGCGGTATAATCGGTTTTTTAATATTTTTACAATACTTCCACAGCGAATGATCATCCACAGGCAATGGCGACAAAGCGGATAAGAAATTATTAAAGGTTTCGTTTTTGATTTCCGAAAGTAATTCTCTTTAGGTGTTTCGTTTTTTTATTAAACGAAGTTTTATCTTGCGGATATCTAGTTTGAAAACATTTTTTCCGTAATCGTCTTTTCTCCAAGACAAGCTTCTTAACTAATTTAGGATAACTATTATTTATGTTTTTTCGATTATTGCCGGGTGTATTCGAGGTAGCTGCAGTCTGTATTTCGCGAGTAAGGTAACGTACGCATGACTGACAGACGGAAGATGCACGAAGGAAAATTGGCGACTATACACTGGAAGACGGAAATAAGGAAGACCACCCCAACCTAAGAAGATGGGCAGATGACCTATTAGAATAGGTAGGTTATACATGGATGCTTGAGGCTTAGAATAGACAACGGTGCAAGAATTTTGGGAGAGGCCTACATAAAAAACTGACGTCAGAAGGCTTGAAGAATAAAAAGAATAATTATCCTCTATCGTACTGCTTAAACGACTCTGTTTATATTTGTTCGTTTACTTTTTAAACTATTTTTCTGCGGATGAATTCGTGATTAGAAAATTATATTATACGAAATTGTCTTTTTAAGCGTTCACCGTTGGAAAGTCAGATATTTCAACGTATGTACGCTATTGTTAAACGTCAGAATTGGATTTTTACAACATTTCTAAAGTCCATCTAGTACTTATTATTATTATGTCCGATATTTAGGCGACGAATATTTTATCTTTTACGGTAATAATTTTTCGGCATATTTTAACTTTTATTCGCTCCATTTATTCGTTATTACGACGTACGTATTATCATTATTATTAATAATCATAACGATGAATTTGTTGTCCACTTCCACTATTACCGAGTTAACTACCCCCAAAAACTGAAAATGGACCGTAGTTCAAAGATAGTTATAGTAATGATGATAATAATAAACAACGATAACTATAATAACGCTATCGCTTTTAATGTCCTCGTATATATTCAGACTGTCTGCACGAGCGGTAATTGTTGGCGAATTTAATGGTTAAGAAGTATTTTATATCGCGCACAAACGTGCCCATTTACGTAAAGAGATTCGGTATTAGTAATACTTAAACGAATATTACGGACGATTTATGCGTCGCGTACTACGTCCACCTTATTTTATTTCACGTTCGTACGTACCCATTATAAAATCCGGTCTCTTTCGTTTTATCGTAAACGATCGGTCATCGGCGTCTTTAACGTGCCCGTTTTCGAAATTTACGATGTTCGCGCGAATAGCGTACACAATAGGGTTAATGAAATAACGAAATAAATCAAAAACGGATATTATACGTAATAACTCGATTTACTAATGCAAATTGAACGAATTTTAATAATGAAACTTTTCAGCGGTTAAGTCATCTTCGGATTATATAATAATTTGATTTGTAAGAATTAACGATTAAAATAAAATAACGCTAGTCTTTAAACCATACGGAATAATGAAATCTTTCGAAGAGTAAAAAAAGTTAGTTACGCTCGCTAATGATTTGCCTCTCCGGCTAATAGTAAAGTACTTTCGCAATATGTGCTCTATTTCATCGATAATGTATAATATTGTTCAGAGAAAATAGGTAAGTTAATTGGTATGAAAAAACAAAAAAATTTGGAATATTGAAAAGCGAAGGATTAGAAGGATAGAAGTGGTAAATTTAAAGAGATTGTGAGAAGAAGTGTGAAAAATATTTATATATATATATGAGACAAGCATGAACTTCTTGCGCGTAACGAAGATTGTCTCAACCTACGAAGAATACTGCGGGAGTTGTCCTGTAAGACACCGAGAACGTTTATTTAAATTGAAGTTTAATAACGGGATGATTAGAAAAATATATCGATTAAACTGAGATTTTTCAACACTTGGGGAAGATACGCTGAATTACGATAGTTAAAATTTCATTATTATTTATGTTTTACGTTTATTAATCGCTTACACACACACCAAACTTTCCTATTGTTTAGACTTTTTATAATGTCGCGTAAAGTTTCCTAAATAATAGGTTAGGTTTTTTCCTCTAGTCACTACCATCGCGGTAATCTTAATATTTTACATTCGAATCCGCTATAGAAACAATTTCGAAGTGAACGAGAAAAGCTGTGAAAAATTTAATTTTTTATAACATTTACCGAAAAGTAACAAAATGTTCCCCCTTCGCTCGATTAATAAAGACAAATTCTCGTCGGCTAAAAGTTCGACTGACTATACCGTTATTTTCATTATTCTTAATCTTGGCAGTTATATAGAATAATTTGTCTTTCAAAAAAACTTAATGAGGCGATACCGCTGTTGTAAGATAAACGAGGGTAGCTAAAGTTCTCAATTAGAATATTATAAAGGGAAAAATGGATTTAAAAAAGAACCGTAATAATAATAATAAGTAAATGTGAAATAAGAGAACGTATAACGTTACAACACCCGGAAGATGTAGGCGAAAAAAAAAAACTAAGCGTTGGACTTTAAATCTCTAATTAGGATTATACTATTATAACTCACCCCTTCCTAGTTTAATTTAGAATGAAAAAAAAAAGTTTAAAGGCTCAAGTCGGAGAGATTTAGACAAATTTCTTTTTTTCTAGAATTATTCTTTTCTTCTTCTACTTCCCCCGGAAGATCATTTTCGTCGCTTAAGGAAGATTTTATTTCTTCATTATTATTATTATTACTACTACTATTTCGAAACCTGTAGAAAGAAGAGCGGAAATTTAAAGCTTAATTACAGTTTACGGTTTTTTCCTATTTAAAAAGAAGTCGAAGAGCCCTTTTAACGCTACCTTGTCCAACCCCCCAACCCCCCCGATTCTTTAACAACCGAGGGATAATAATTACGAAAACGCCAAAGACCGTTCGTTCATTAATATTCATCCGACTTCTTCTCCTAACGATCGTCGTGTCTTGTTTAATTCGTTAAGCGGGCAATTTTATAAGGATTTTTATTTCGTGTTCCCTAAATGTTTATCAGAGAGTCGGGCTTAATCGTTCACGGTTCGGTAATGTAATTAATTATTGTAAACGAAGTCGCTATATATATATGTATATATATACATATATATATATACATATATATATATATATATATATATATACATACACACTCTGTTGCGAAAGCGCGAGAAAGTCGCGAAATAATAGGGAAGAGTCAAGATTGAAAGAAGATTCGATCGTATAAGAGACTTTCACGGTTGATTGAATGCAAAATAACGTTATCTAATAGAGCAACAAATTTTTGGACATATCGTAAGAGAATGAAATCGAGGAAAAATATTACAGCATCCGGCGCTAGACGGAAAGGCAGATCGTTGGACTGATAACTTGCGGAATGAATTTCGTACGGTAGCAATAGCAGTCACTACAGTTCGGAATCGGAATAAACGGAAAACCATCGCAGGTGATAACGGTCAGAATTAAATGAATACAACATGGTTAGAATACAATCGCCACGTGGTGTTACCGCATGCAGAATTTAGAAGAAAAAGTACGCATACGGAAAATTAACTTGTGGAAGAAAATCGCTGTGAAAACTAGCGTTTTTCCATCGAATAGAATAGATATTAGGTTGCACAGTCCGTTATAATAGGTCTTCTTCTAGGTTGGTGGATAGCATGACGAGTGAGATGTTCACGTGCTGCGATTAGTGCTTTAATTTCCGTATACGGCCTCCTTCCTTTAATGTCATCCGTGAACTTCCTTCGCGGTCTTCCTCTTTGCCCGAATGTTTTTCCTTCTATCAGGTTAGCAATCCATATCGAGTATAATTAGGTGGCGGGTTGAGTAATTTTGTCGCACTATCGAACAGTTTTTCTCTTGCGGACCTTTTGTTGTTTTTGTTTTTTAATCTTTTGGATTTGTAGATTCGCGCTTTCACGCTTACTCGCTATTCTGACTTCGTCTGGGACGAGATATTCTTGTTAAATAAATCCTTCTAAAATATTTCTTCCTACCAACTACATTTTGGCTGCAGTAGAAAAATTGAATGTATCTCGTTTAAAGGTTCCCGGTATTGGCTGTAATTGTGATATATATTCCTAATATTTTCCATATACTCCTTTCGGCTGGTAGTTCGTCTTTCCAAAATGATAATATACACGCGTCTACATTCTTCATATATATATATATATATATATATATATATATATATATATATATATATATATATATATATATATTCGTCGAGTAAGAAACTACCGATTTCGTTTGAGGCGATATAATTTAAGCCCGGTATTAAGATTATACCTTTAGAGTGTGTAAATTTTCAATATATTTCGTCAGTAAGAAGTTCTAGACGGAGTATATCTTCGCCTGTCTCCTGTGATTCTATGTTTGTAGTCCTCGATTTCAGAACTTATCCTTCGGTACAGACTAGTTGAAGGAAAAGTTCAGATCAGTCTATGTTTCCCGTTTAGCTCTCTATATGTTACATAAAATCTGTACAAGGGATTAAAAAGATACAGAAAAAAAAATTATTCTAATACACACACGTATATAACTTAAATATTGAGATACATTTTTTTATAGCATTAACTTAGATTGAATAAAGTTACAAAAGTATTATAGAAATCTAGGCTTTAATCTTTTATGTTTGAATTTAGTTAAATTGTACTAACCTGAAATCATTCATCATAAACTTCGAATGGAGTTTATTGTTTCGGATTTGTTCGTTTTAAGCTTGTTATTGTAATTTTTGTCTTTGTATCATCGACATTATATTTGCTGTTTATTGTTTGAAATTATTCTCGCGCGAAGAGAAATTATATCAAGAATTTTGGAAAAACCGGAGAATGCAATCCATTACATAGGAAGCGTGCGCTTTATTCCAGTGAACCGAGTGGCAATTTAAAATGCACCTCGAACACCTATTTTGTATTAACTGTAGCAGTCTGTTCTTCCACGGTATACATCCTTATTTCGTTTTTTTTTTCTATATTTATTCTAAGTAATATTTTCATAGAATGCGCGTCTCAAATTCGTTTATCATTAATTGTATTTCTTCAGCATTATTTCCTATTAGGACTATATCGTCTGCAAAACGTAAAATAATATATATTTATGTATAAATACGTACGTGTTACAGTACGAAGACGAGCAAAATGAAACTTAATACACTAACGTAACAAACATTGCTGTTTGATTTATTACTCCTTATCTAATTTCACCTTATATATATATATATATATATATATATATAATCTAAATTTTTTATTTTTTAATCCTGCGTTTTAATTCTGCATTAATTTTATCCGTTTATTTCGAGATAGTCGATCTTCGACTATAATACCAAAGTTCGTGACGTAATCTATCAAACAAACTAAGAACAAGACACTATGTGCAAAAAAAAAATAACAGAACTATGGCAACCACGGAAGATTGTAAACGGTACGAGAACTGAATATGAGAATAAAAGCCTCTGAACGAGACGAGAAGAGTTAAATAAAAATAATGGCCTCGGAATAAATATGGACATTTTTTAATTTATTAATATTCTAACCGTTATTACATACGCGTACCAGATAGATTGGAGGGGTAAACGATAATTTCTTTCTCGCGTGCGCGTGCGTTTGTTAATGTGTGTTCGTGCATGTGCATATGTGAAAACGGTAACTTCATATTTTAAACAATAGGCCGGGGTCGGTCCCATTAATTTTATTTCTGTTCTTGTTTTTTTTTTGTTGTTGTTAATATCCCAGTGTACGATTAAAGCAGCATAGATTTTGCAATCTCTATCCTTCGTATCGCATATATAAATATATATATATATATATATATATATATATATATATATATATATATATATATATAAAAAAAATAGATGAAGACGATTTTACGTTTGGTTTTATCGTTGTGACTTTTATATATATTTTATTTTTTTATTTTATATTTATTTATAGTAGACCTATTTATAATATTCAGCGCTAAGATAATTTCTTATTCGTGCCAATATACATATATTATATATTATATATATATATATATGTATGTTATAATGATCTAATATGATAAACATATAGAAAGGTTAAGATTTGCATGGTAAACAACATGATGTACAGGAATAGGATGGAACATTAATATAACCGTTTTATATTAAACAAAGATTATCCATTTCTAGCGAGTTTAACATTTTCTTAGTTGATTTCATCTGTAATTTGTGTATTGTGGCCCACCGAGCACAGTAATCTACTGTAAATATCGATGGTACATCTTGGTTAACTCGTGATAACTCGATACGTTCATTCCTACGCTATCGCAAAATATAATCCCCTCGTGAAGATACTGCCGAGTATTATCTTTCACCAGCTACAGTTCACATTATATATACATATATATTCTTATATATATATATGTATACATATACACATTTTGACAGTTTATATATGTATAACAATACATACATACTTACATACATAAACATTATAGATTTTATTTATATATGCAAATAATACACAAACAAAGTACTTATATATCATAATTATATATTCACATAGTACACGATATATATGAATGTATGTTCATATATATTTTTATGAGTATACAGTTATAAATGCATATATACATTACACACACACACACACACACACATATATATATATATATACACATTACATTTATACATACATATAATACATATATAAAGTGCAAATACATATATATGTTACATTTATATATATTTATATGAGTATATAAACATAAATTACATACATTATTAAGTAATATGGTTTATATATATACATGTACGCACACACATATGTCCACTGTGTTCGGACTTCACGTGATAGCTTTTCTCCCTTATGCTATCTGCGTACATCTTTCACTAATGTTTGAACTTTTTGAACTTTTTTATTTCTTCATTTTCATTTATTTATTCCTGGGTAACAATACTTAACGTCTTAAAAAAATTTGAACATTATTTATCTACATTACAATGGTACGCGCATTTAATCCGCCCGACAATATCAACATGCCGTTTTTCATCTATTCCAGTGACTACCGCGTTTGTACGGGTGAGAATTCCACGGGTGTATTATTGGATCGAACGTTTCCGGATGCTGATTATTTATATTATCCGCGGAAATATTGACTCGCGCATATAGTTGCGAGTAGACGAGTTTTGTGCCCAGATAAATATCCGATCGAAGAATATTGTTCGTTTACTATATAGATAAAACTACCTTGTTCACATCGCAGATATATATATATATATATATATATATATATATATATATATATATATATATATATTTAATATGTATATATTTACACATATATAAATGTATGTTTGATTGACTTCTGCTATATCTTTTAGCTTTTTTTTGTTTTGTTTTATATTATATTACAGTCTTTAGAAAAAAATCTTAAATAAGTGCTAATTATAAATACTTAATTATATACGAATAGTGAATGATGTACATAACCCAATGGTATATTCTAGTAATATAAAGGATATTAATTATTTTTTATAAATTCAGTAAATCATGCGGTTTTTAGCCGGTGTAATGTACGTTTT
This sequence comes from Coronaproctus castanopsis, assembly GCA_032883995.1. Lineage (NCBI taxonomy): Eukaryota > Metazoa > Arthropoda > Insecta > Hemiptera > Monophlebidae > Coronaproctus > Coronaproctus castanopsis. The sequence goes on along the minus strand of CM065052.1, from coordinate 239,173,919 downwards.
TCCGTATTTAGCAATTTCTGTTCTTCTATATTTACATTAAGCAAGCAAACAAAACTCTACCTAGTTCGGACGCGAAACTTCTCAGTAGTCCCATATGGGGGACTATGAATAAAACTGTCCAAACACGAATGGAAGGATTTGAGATGACATGTTACCGCGGCGCCCTACACATACTATGGACAACAAACGAATATATCTGTACTAAAGGAGCTTGGAATCGAAGAAAAAGACCGTTTACTATCATCAATCCGTAGACAAATACTCAGTTTCCTTGGACACATGATCAGAAGATAATCGATAGAAAAATGGATAATTCAAGGAAAGATGAATGGCAAACGAGAAACAGGATGTGCCACCAACCGATATATAGATCAAGTCAAGTCCTGGTCAAAGTTGTGTCACTTGAAGAACTGATGCGGACGATCGAAAATCGGGACAACTGGCGACGAATTATACGAAAAATTATATGATGCCTCACGACGCTCGAAACCGAGCAATACGACCATGACGATGACGATGATATTTAAATGGGCCTGTAGTCGCCGTTCATGCGCATATGCAAAATAACGAATCATTTCGTCCACCTTCACCGACTGTATGTTTCGACGTAAATCATCCTTACGCTAGAATCATCTCGATTTTGTGATCAGGCAAATGATTTTGTTCTATGCACTCTGAATGATTGCAACATTGAATATTGCAACACGTCCCTATAGCTCTAAACCGTAGATCCATATCGGTTTGATCATAACCAGATATATGTCTTTTGTGATACAAACTTAAGTAAAGCTGGCGAATTCTTGCGTTAATTTGATCGCATTTAGCCTTAATATGGGCTTCTAGGTGGTATTTGGCTGAAGCAGATGTATGTCTATCGGATGCATTAGGTAACATGAACTAATTTCGACTCGTTTAACTTAATGTTCCAATCCCGCATCCACAGGACTGTCTTGTCGATCGTCCATCTTGTAATAAATAATTTTTCTTGCGACCTCTTCAACTATTAACCTAGAGTAAAGCAAATGTGACAAATTGAAGATATCTTTATTATTCGCGTTAGTTTCCAAAATAATTTAAAAGAGAGGTAATGGGATTTTTTTCGTTTAATGACATTATTACTGTCTGATGAATTTTGTTCTGCAACTTTCCGCATTACGGTTATGTTGGAGACATCTGTTTCAGGGTGTCAAACTTTATAATATTCAGTTTTAATATCTTCAACTACAGTGGTGTAATGTAAACCCTGAATAAAAACTCTATACGGTTTATTATTTTTATATTGATAACAATGATATTCCAGCCCATATAGTTCGTGCGTGGAGTTTAGGCTTGCCACTTTCAGATTTTCGATAGTATCCCCCGTGTGAATTACAATTTATTTTAACATCCTCACTGTTCTGCAGGACAATTGACACATTAGGCAACAGATTCATCTTAGGCGGTAACTATAATGCGAAACACACCTTCTTTTGATCGCGTCTTATCACATCGAGAAGTAAGCAGTTATAGACTGAGTAATGAAAAATAATTTTTCTGTTTTCTCTAAACATACTGGCCGTCGGACGCAAACAAAATCCTGGACTTACTCGACTTTTTTTATTTGCAAAGAGTTAAGTTTCATCGCACATTAATGTGGAAGCCTCGTTTGACTCATTATCAGATCACTCTGTAGTGTTTTTGAAAATTAGTTCATTACTAATTGCTGAAACAAAAGCGTTTAAATTTTATAATAAAAAGACTGATTGGCTATATATATGCTTCATGGATCGATACCTTAAACTCAATATTCCTTTTCAGAATGGGGACAACATCCACAAGGTGATAGAATACCTAAATCGTATCCTGCAACAAGCCCCAATATGCCATAATCAAAACTATGCCTGCACTATACGAGATGCTTTTAGAGCGAAAAAGACAGGCATGGGTAACTAAACGTTTTAGAAGACCTGTTGGCCTCGTAGCAATAGGGAAAAAACAGCTGTCTTAGGAGACTACTTGGAGAGAACACACGCACAAGCTAGGTTAATACCTTCTATGCGTGGATTAACTGCTTCTTCCAATAAAATCGTTTAAAATGTCGGAAAGCGTTGATAATCAAGTTGGAGGATCACAAAGCGTCCGGCTATGACGTGATTACGGGTAAAATGCTTAAGTATGTTCCAAGACGACCAACGTACTACTAACTACCATATTTAATTCGCTCAATTACTTTCTATCCCAGTAGTGGCTCAGGTAGTAATGATACATAAACCGGGTAAAAAGGAACATCGTCATACCGGCCCGTTAGTCTGTTACTCGTTTTGTCTAAAGTCTTTGAAGGATTACTACTGTCAAGACTCCTTCCGATAATTAAAGACTCCAACATAATACCAGATTAATCAGCTTGGATTCCGTTCAAAACACGTCACAATAGAGAAGATACATCGTATTCATAAAATAATCATCGACTGTTTTCAAAATTCCACTTTTTTCGGAAGCCTTAGACATCAGCTTGGCACGTTGGTTTACTGCTTCAGATTAAACGCACATTAACGCATACACATTTAAATTTCTTCTAGATATATCTAGCAGGCAGATATTTTCAAATAAAACATGGCGAAGAAACATCCAACGCCACAGATATCTGTATTAGGTCCATTCTTTACCTCATATACGCCCACAAAATGCCACTTAAGGAACATGTTGAGGTGGCGGCATTTGCGGGTGACACAGTTTTCCTATTAAAAAGCATGTATGCAACTGAAACATCCGACCATTTGCAATCTAGCTTGAACTCTTTTCGAGACTGGACCCACAAATGCAGAATCAAGATCAATATTTCTAAATCGGTGCAGGTGACTTTCACGACTAGACGCGACACCTGTCATACTGTATACTTTGATGGACCTCTACCACAAGACATAAAAGTCAAACACCTTAGAATGTAGTTAAACCGCCGCTGTGCTGGAAAGATCATATTCGGAAGAAAAGTAAGGAACTAATACTCAGGTTCAACAAGATTATTGGCTTTCTGTGAGTTCTAAGTTGGGATACTGTATAACACCATGCTTAAACCGGTGTGGACTTATGGATTAAAATTATGGGGAACAGCTTGCAGTTCAAGAATTTAAATTATTCAGTGATTCCAATCTAAGGTAATGAGATACCTAGTTAATGCACCCTGGTACATTCTAAATGATCATTTTCACAGAGATTTGAATGCATCAGAGGTCAAGTGCAAAGGCTAGATAGGCACTCTAATCCGTTGGCTATTCATTTGCTAGATAATAGTGACGGCATCATGCGAATCAATCGGCTAATTACCCTCTATTTCCTACACCGTATTTGTTGACTGGTAGTGATAGTACGGAATGTCGCCAGTTGGCAATCGTTTCACGCGTGTCATGGTCCGTTTTATTATTCCTCGCATCTTAATTGCTCTTAGCTGTTTCAGATAGATTGCAATTTATCTGAAAGTGAAAAAATCCCCGTTGACAAGATTTTGAAGCAACACCTCATTGTTTGTATCTTTGGAGAACATTATTATCAAAACACTGGTATTTATACTAGTTGTATACGTGTAGTCTTAACTGCATTTGCATATCCCTGTGGTTTTTGAATTATATTTGCAGATACCACATTACTGGTTAATATCTGCATTCATTTCTTGCTGTCGTTAGTGTTCATAATTTATATGTCTCGCACATGATTGACGGAACCTTGTTGTTCATGAGATGAAAAGGGAAGCATTTACATTTCCCTCATTTTATTTTTAATTTATTATTTTCTGGTTTTATTATTTCTCAGTCGTAATTTCTGGTGGGTCTTAATATATACTCCGAATTAAATCAATTATAATAGTACACAAAATAATGAGCTTATTCAGTATGATTATGAAATTTACCGGCATGATAGAGACGGTAGGAGAGGCGGTGGGTTTCTAATAGTTGTGAGGAACTATCTACACGCTAAAGTTGAGTCAGTCTGTTTAAAATTTCTGAACATAACTTGATTGTGGCTTGCATATACACACCTCCTCGTACCTCGTTTATCGTTTATAAACAGCTTTATCGTGAAATACTGTTGTACAAATTTATGCACTCTAAGGTTCTTATTATGGGCGATTTTAATTTGTCTGTCGGTAGATATACTTCTTTAAATATTCAAAATGACAAACTGGCTAAGCTTTTAAATTTTATGGAAATCAGTGGTTTGAAGTTGGTGAGTAATATATTGAACTTCCAACGCAAAACACTGTATTTGATGCTGGTTAATTCGGCTCTTTTAACTAGCATTAGTAATTCAATTGATCCCTTGGTATCGGAGGAAAACTATCATCTGATTTTAGGAATTACTGTTCACAGATGTTCATTAACCAAACCTTATTATATTACTACTTATCCAGTGTACAGGTTTGAGACAACAAGTTTTCTACTGTAAGATACGAAGTTTCAAGAATAGAGTGGACTGAGATTTATAATATTACTAATCCAGATAAGGTAACACATTTCTTTTATACTAAGCTTTACGGTGCGAGGGTTGTGCCTAAAAAATAAATTTTTAGATTTAAGTATCATTTATCGTAGAACGGGTGATCATACTGATTACATTAAGATCGGTAGAGTAAAAGCTGGGATTAAAAAATTGATTCGTCGAAAATTATATTATTAAATCCCAGTAAATTTTGGTCATTTGTGCAAAACAAGAGACACTCAAGTTTCATCTAAATTTATGAAGTACAATTTTTATATATATATATATATATATATATATAAATTGCAATCTGACTGATGTAGCCAATAAGCAACTGGGATGTGAGTTATGATATGATGGGAGATGTCATTCAACAATGACACTTCGAACAACCTCTCCAATCATTTAAACCGATGGGGATGATCTAGGGGTGTGCGATAGTTTAATCTGCGAGGTTCATTGACACGATTGAAAAAATCTACCGCCAGCTGGTTAGAGTGACCCTCTGTGCAAGTAATCTCTACTACAATCAATCCCGAATTACTTCGTGCATTTGGTACTTTTAGGTCTTTATGCAAATTTTATTTTCGCATATACAAGGTTGCACCGGCTATTATCCTTAGTATTTTTGATAGAGATCGCTGCACCATTTTGATATTCGATTTCGATATTGATGCTGTCCCCCAAAGTGATATGCCATATGTCCACATCGGTTTAATAACTGCCCTGTAAAGCAATAATTTCGATTTATAATTCGGAAGTTTTGTCCAGGAGCCAGAACATGTTCCACAGTTCAAGTTTAATTTCTTTAACTTTGATCCTGATGTGTTCCTTCCAGGTCAAGCGGCGATCAAGCCACATATCCAGGTATCGGACTTTATTTTCCTGTGGAATCGTACCATGAAGATCAATAGGTGGGAATGTGTTCCGCCTAGTTGTAAATGTAACATGTACTGTCTGCCACAATTTTCTAATTTTTCTTTTGGCATTGATTTTTTCTCTAATAATGCGTGGGTAGTTAATATCGCGAGTTGCAGTCTCCTTTGAGGTACTTAACCAAGCCGCTTTTTGCAATGTGTGATTAAAATATTCAATCGATTTATCAACATCATCAGCTGTTTTTAATGGTATTTTGAGATCTAGATTTTCTTCAATCCAGCGTGTGTAGGAGCACCAGTCAGTTTTATTATTGTAAAATTTAAAGTTTGTTTTCTTAATTATTACTAACTAACTTATTTCTGGTATTATAGGAGAATTATGAAGTACAATGACAGAAATCTTGGAATCAATGAGGATATATGTATTTTGCTTATTATTTTGCTTCAATACATTCGTGTGAACATATATTACCAGTTACACTGAAACCGGAGCTAGTATTTTTAAACTCAACTCTATCTCTCCTTGTGAATATGATGATGCATTTAAGAACTTGAAGCCTAAATCTTTTCTGACAACTGGCTACCGCTTATATTTAAGTTGTGTTCCGATCTATTAGAAAAGCATTTAGTCTATTGATTTAATCTAATATTAAAACAGGGCACTTGACCAGCTTCTCTTAAAACATACCGGTATATAAATCAAGTTATCGTCAGATAATCACCAATTATCGACCTATCTTTATACACTGTACACCGGCAAAATAATGTACGTTAGGTTGAACAGTTATCTGACTAAAATTATACCTGAGCAACACGGATTTAGGTAGCACAAGTCCACCAAATGTGATCAGATTTCTAGATTCATGGAACGCGGGTTACAAGTTGACAGTATTTATACTAATTTTAGTAAAGTATTTGACACGTTAGCCACTCACATATATTGAACAAAGTAAGGTTGCTTGGACTATCAAAAGATGTTATAATATTGTTAGAATCCGATTTGTATAACCGTAAGAGCTATGTGGTGTTTAATGACTACCATTGTAATTCATATTCGTCTACTTCAGGTGTTCCGCAGGGCTCAAGTTTGGGTCCCCTCCTATTTCCAATTTTTATCAATGATATTGGAACAAGCCTTTGCTCAACATTTCTTTTATCTGCGGATGAACTCAAAATTTATGCTTTCATATTTTCACTATCTGACTGAATTATTGCAGGTGCCAAGGTAAGTTAGTTTTGTGAAGCAAAGAGAATTATTTACCTTTTAATTATGATAAATGAGTCCACTTGAGTTTCAATAGGTACTTTTTGGTAAGCAGATAATTAACAAATATGTGGTACGGAATCTCAGAGTTCATATTGATGAAAACTTAAAATTTTCTATACATGTAAGCGATGTTGTTAGTCGTTCTTATAAAATGCTAGGTTTTATTATGAGAAATTCATACGTGTTTATAGATCTATGGACGCTACTGTCGCTTTATAGTGCAGTAGTGCGCACTTTGTTAGAATACTGTTCAATTGTTTGGGATTCGTGTTATAATAAATACAGTAGGTTACTTGACAGAGTTCAATGTAAATTTTTAAAATATATATATTACCGTATATCAGGTATTTACCCTAAATATATGAATTACGATATATTAAGAAATATAATGGATGCGAGCTCTTTATACTACAGAAGGAAAATAGCCAAATTAAGGTTCCTTCATGATGTATGGGATAAAGTTAGAAGTGAGTATTTAACACCAACCGTTTCCTACATTGTACCGAGACCAAATAGGCGATTAAATAGATTTTTTAGTGAACCGCGTGCACCAACAAACCTCGGTTTAAGTTCTCCGTTACCGTCAGATTTACACTTGTACAATTCTCTTTTGAATACATTTCTCTGTATGGATATATACTTTGATAACAGATATTTCTTTAATAAGTTACTTCCAGAACATATTTTGCGATGAGGATGTGAGTTTTGGCCTATTCCGATCGTTCTAGATTTCTATTATGTGGTGAGTATTTATCATGTGTGTTCTTTCGTTGATGTACATCCGGTATATAAGTAAAAATTAATATTGTATTTATTAATCTGTTGAAGAATATACGTGCGTGTATTTTGAGTAGGATTATGTGAGTGTGGTGTAAATAATGTGTGTCTTAATGAGTGTGAGACTTGAGAATGCGTGTACTTATTCTTGTATGTTTATTGGATGTGAGACTTGCGAATGAACGTAGTATTTTCTGTATTGTTTTGTTTTTTCTTCGTTTTTTGTTTTTACAATTTTTAAAATTATTCATTCGACTATTTTAATTATAGACCTACACTATAATTGACTTTTCAATATGTGGCTTCATTACAACAATAAAAACGATAATGTACTTGTTACGATAGAAATAAATTGAACTTAGAAGACAAATGAACTGTCCAACAATTTGAATTATTTGCTTTTGATGTACTACACAAGAAACTGCGGGGTTACTAAAATTTTTTACTAGCACTTTGCGAAAGACTGATAAAACTTTTTAGCACCAAATAAAATTATACGTCTGGGTTGAATATATTTCTGCGCGCGTACATGCGTGCATGTATGCGTATGTATGTGTGTTTGTGCGAACGTTCTGTGTAATAATGCTTAAGTGCGTTTAATTGTTCACAATAGTATACATGTGTGCATAGGATATACGTGTGTATTTATATGTATGTGTTAATAAAGATTATTCTCACATATTTAAGCATCTAATACGTCTCAATTATAGTATTAATATTACCTCGTATAAGAGTTATAACTGCATGTACGTACACATATTCGATTACTAGAAGTGAAACTGGAGCACAGCTCGCGAAAATGAAGCGGTCGTTATATTATACATAGTACACTGATTAAGTCTAAACTGGAGACGTACTGTACCTGTGTAAATGAAACGAACTACAGGGTGACACACAGAAGACGGATGGTTTTGTTGTTTTTTAAATAACTCGAAAACAATTAGACCAAAATTTTTAAATGAAATTTTATTTGAAAATAGAAAAACGGAAGATTAACTTGCAATCATTTTTGGAACACAATATCGATGATCGCCATTTACAACAATACATTCATTCAGTCTTTACAAAATTTTCTAAGACTTTTTCGAGCATAAGTCGTTGAATTTTTGAAATTTCTTCAGAAATCCGCGTTTTCAGCTCTTCCACAGATCTCGCGGACGTGTTCCGTAAAAGCGGTTCTTAAGATAGCCCTACAAAAAGAAAAAATCGCGTAACTTCGAATTCTTTTCGAAACTTTCATTGCACTGTCGTGATCTATTCATGCCGAAAATAACGTTCCATCTAGTAAAACGTGCGTTTGTTCTCATTATGTGATAACTGAAACTAGACAAAAACTAATCTCTCGTATGTACACTAAACGTGGAGTACATGGTTTGCAGTGTAGCACTGTTACCAACTACGCTATTCGAAAAACAAAACCATCCGTCTTCTCTGGGTCACCTTATACAGCAATTTGAACAATAAAGTGTATTCATGCAAGAACATTAGTTCTGAATACATGCATTAATTTGTCCATCTATACTATTTATATTTTTACGTATAGTAGGGACGTGCTACCGAGTGTAAGTATTATAATAATTTTTACGGTTGAAGGTTCGTTAATTTGAAGTAGTTTGATAACAAGAGCGTTGTCCCTTTGGAACGGATGATAATGAAGTCTGTTTTGAACTTCCCGGCTGAGATTTTTAGTGTATTTTTTAATAAATCGACTAGAATAAAATGGACTAATAACCGAAGAGTTATATAATTAGGTCTAAAGCCGAACAGATTTGGAATTAAAACGTAATTGAAAGCGAATGAAATCGTATAAATATACACATACCGACATCGACGTAGCAACAATCTTCTTTTGAAAAATTTTAAAGCGTGCCCTTTCGAATCATGTCAACGAGATATAGTGGTATTTGTAAATGGGCTAATTTCAAATTTAAGGGTTTACTAACGTTTTCGTTATAAGCGTTTTCAAGAAGCCTTAAGAGCATCTACTTCGACTCGAATTTTCTGTAATTGGAAGCTAATTTGACTACGAACGAAGTCGATCGACAGAAGTCACAGATCGAACGCTAGAGTCCCGTTCGAAAAGGATCAAAGGAATTCCTTCGCAACGACGGAAAGCCTTTGACCTTATTGTCCTTATTATTATCATCACCGGTTATTGTTATTGCGTATGCCGGGTTACGTATCTCCACGCTTGTGTCTTGCGGGAGCACTTCGTTAAAGGATTCAGCGTAAAAAGGAAATAGAGCCAAGAAGAACAATCGAATTGTAATAACCGAAGAAAGAACCGTTGGAAACCTTTGATACGAAATGCCGACATTTTCCCCATATTTCCGACCTTTATTTCCATATTAATACTTACGCCATGTACACGTATACATACATCATATACATATACACACACATATATATATGTATACCCGTATATATACATACATATATGTTATATGGGTTCTCTCTCTTTTCAGGATATTAAAACCCTCATTTTTCATTTATAATCGCCATCCGACCAATCCCGAAGCGGAATTGTTTGATCATCCGTTATTAAGTCCAGTAGTAATTAGTATTCCATTATGCTCTGGTCCTTTCGTCAAAGAAATATAACTTCATTTTAGGAATCAAATTTTCCTTTATCGTTCGTAAGACAATTACGCGATATTCAACCGAATGAATATATTTTACATAATTTTTCGAATCGTTAATATTTAAATTTTGAATTCTTTATTTCTAAAATTTTCTTTATTACAATTTATTTATGTCGCACGATATAAGTCAATTTCTTAAAACAACGCAACCACTATTGGAACGAAAATTACACACATCCGCGTGTAAATTAGATTTTCGACCGTAGTCGCGTTGAGTAACTTCGAAATTTCAACTCTTTTCATTAAAATAATTTAAAGGGAACAATTATTTTAATATTCGTAGCGAATTTTATTGTTTGCGTAATGCGAGGAAAATTTACGTACACATTAATAATACTATAGTATATATACATACATACATACATATATATATATATATTTGTGTCAAGTTACACATACAAAGGGCAACAGAAAGGAATGAATTTATTCATATATATATATATATATATATATATATATATATATATATATATATATATATATATATATATATATGTGTGTGTGTGTGTGTGTGTGTGTGTGTGTGCGCGTGTGTGTGTGTGTGTTTTAAATTCGTAGAATATTTAGTCAATGTAAGGGAAAAACTTGTTCACATACATTGTGTAGCGAGAAGAATAAATTTTTGCAAATAGAGAAATAATACTTAAAATGTTAAATGTTTATATATATATATATAAATAACAACCGGACTTTACTCGTTATTAGGAAAATATATTTGGATATGATTTTTGAAAACGTTACCTTATAATTATTACTTCATTAATCATGTCGAACTTCGTTTCATAAATTTCCGGAGTTATAAAGAAAAATGTCACTTTTTTTTCACAAGCATCAGAAGGAGCCTTAATGTTTTTTTTTTAAACGGATTTGGGAATTTCTGGATAGGATTTTCTTCTCTAAAGTAATTATATTTCCGGAGAATCCGATACCTTAAATCGAAACCGATATCCGAAATAAAAAATTGGAATTATATTTACGTTTTTCGAAAAAATTAGCATTCAAAATTTCTTACAATGACCAATAACTAGAGAAACTAAAACCCGAGCAACAGGATTGATCAAAAACCATTATAAAGAGCGTAGTGTAAAACATTGCGGATGTGATACAAACAATCCGCCAGAAATCGTTGTTGTTGACTGAAATTCCGAAGCTGATCAGCGAACAGAAGGAACTGAAAACCGGAACCTCAGACATGGAAAAAAAACTAAAGATAATCAATAATAAAATAGTAACCGCAAGCGAGAAAAAAACAACTCCATCAGTAGCATAAGCGATAAAATACAGAATCATTCAAACGATGATGGAACAAAAGATCTCTTCGGAAAAATTAAAATTTTAACAATAGCTAACAAAATTATATATTGGGCAATAGAGGATAAAAACTGCTGCTTTTCCAGGAAGTAACGGAAACTACCCACGATAGTCGTTACCTGCGTCTTCGTCGTCATTTATTTATAATTTTTCGATCTAAGTATGTGTCCCCGTCTACTTGTTCCATCTGTTCCGAATTTATTGCTTATTCGTGTTCTTTATTCGGTATTTTTGTTTTTATGACCGTTCATCTTACATTTTTAAAAGTATGTTACGCATTGAATACGGTTGTACTCGTTAAAATTAAAAGAATGTACTATCAAACGTGTTAAATAGAATCGTTTTCAAATTACGAAATGAGAATTGAAGATTCGTCGTGGATCATTTTAGAACGAAAATATTTCGATTAACTTATTTCGAAATATTTGACTGGTTGAAATTCAACTTTATTTAAACTTTTCCCTGTTTACATTTTTCATATTAATAATGTACCAATTATTCCGGTATTGTCGGATTTTTTTCTAGCGTTTCAGATGTTTAAAAAAGCTTTAGCATCGCACCAATCGGAATAGCGGCGAATCTAATTTCAGTTATATCGTTGATTAAATATTTTTATGACGATTAACTAGATTGAAAATCGAATATTTTTATTTTTTAATTATCTGTTTTTTATTTAATTCAAGGTTTCAATTAACTAACACGTGTTAAACGTAACTTCCCGAATAAGTATTTGAATAATATATTTTTATTATTTCGTTAATTAGAAAATGAGTATTTCGATAACGAGGAATTATATTCTACACTCAATGATTTTTTTGCAAATACGTTGATAATAATTATCATCGTCGCAATTTTAGGACGCGCTTCTTTCTTCAAGTCTGGCTTAGATTTTTTTTTTTAACTTTTAACTATTCCCTACAGATGGCGCTGTCATTTAATTTTCATATTTGGACGTATTTTTTCGTCCTACTATTATACAAAATGTTTGACTATTATTCGATTACGAATGTGATGTTGTTACAGGAACGTTACCAGTTGCGGCAGATCATTCGATAAATTTATCGATCGAATAATAATTATAACATACCTTTTGGTTTTTCATATGTCTTTTAACTGTGGGTCATTCTAAAAATTTGTTCATCCATCTGTTATGTCCCGTCTGTTTGCGTAATATTTCGTGCAAACAACCTCTAATTTTACTAATAGACGTAACATTTAAAAAAAAAAAAAAAGTTAAAATTTGTGCTTTATCGTGTTTGACCATGCTACACGCAGAAGTATTAAGAGACGAAATGTATCTGCACCAAGTATGAATAGTCTTAATCATTTTTCTGTAAACGACTGCTTAGATTTAATTTTAAATGAACAGTCGATATTTACTTATAATCGTAATTTAGGTTAAATACTCACACGGAATGACGTAACAACGTGCGATTTAAACAATTTACTACTTATTATCGTTTATTACGATCATTTAGATCGATGATGGTAATGATTATTATTAATAATAATAATAATAATACTAATCGTTATATTCGAAAAATAATAATATTAAGTAAAATCAAATTAAATTCACTTTACGTGAATTTTTTATAATTCTATATGTATGTGGTACACTTTGTTGTAAAATATTCTTACGTTTTATTCTACGCATCTAAGTTAGTAACCCAATACTAAATAAATTAACATTAGCGTTTTATTGTTTATTTATTAATTTTCAGTTTCCCTCAAATTAAGTCCTCCTTTTTGGGAAAGTTTTCAGTTGGTTATTCGGGAAATAATAAAGCGACTAGTTCTATTAACCGTATATACATAGTTGCCAAGAGACACATATTAATCACATCGTAACAAGACCATTATGCGTTATCTTTTTGGGTATAAAATTGTCCACGTTTAGTTTTCTCCTCGGTGCTAATTAAAAGTTATACACGTAGAACTTTATGCCGCCAACTGGAAGATAATATTGACTATTGACAGTCTCGTTGTCTAGAAATATTGCACCACAGCGTATAATACAGTGTGTATATATATATATATATATATATATATATATATATATATATAAATAATATATAAGTCTTTGGGATAGTCTAGTGGCTACAGTACGGAAATCGATAACGCAAAAATTATCACCAGAAAATAAAAATATAAATAATCATAGGAAAAGTGGCAAACCACCATGCACAACACCATACGCTAGCTAGTAACAATAGAGTACACCACAAAGCATTGAGTTGTGACAATAAAGCGATTACGATCAGTTATCTCGGGTGTGTGTATCTATCTACGCCAACACCATATTATGATGCCCTGTACGTTACTTACACTATCCAATAAAATATATATATAGGTAAGTAGTCTCCGATACGGAGACGGCACTTATTATATATATATATATATATATATCCACGAATAATGATGAATAAGCGTAAAGATTACATAATGAACCGTTTCGAACTCAACGATTACACACATTCTAGACAATTTTACAAATAAAGTTCGTTTTTAATTATTTCGAAATTAAATCCGATTTTTTCGTCGAAAATTTTTAAAAACAGAATTTCCAAAACTAAAAAAAATTAATTCTTTACGCCGAAGGAAGAAATTTTACCTCGCTATATATATATATATATATATATATATATATATATATATATATATATATATATCGATGAAATTAAATAAGAAGCGTTTGCGGGCTGTTAACTCTAAATTAAAAGAAAAAAAACACACATCCGGAATATTAAGAAATAAATTTTCAATATTCTTCGATAAAAATGGATACGGCGATGGTGTAAACGTGTATAAATACTTTACGTACACACCGACATATATACATATACACATATGTATATACAATTATATGTTGATATGTATATGTAAGTATATATACACGTTATTTTATTTATTATTGCATTGAAAACAGAGAAGTATATTCGTGATAATATTATATATTACATAGAAGGATTTAAATCGATAATAGCGAGTTAACGGGCGATAATTATCGTGGTTTAAGTATAGCCTTTAAAAAATGTTGAACGGAAAAAAACGTATGACGATTTAAAGGTTCTATCAATCATTGGTCCGGTCCGTGAAGAACCGATCAAAGTCAGATGCATACGCTTACGATACGAGATGTATTCTGACGAGCGAATTGCTATCGAAATTCAGCCTGAAGCGTATCTTCGTCCGGAATCTAGCGAGTAAATTATATACGTCGTTGGGTATTGGGAGGAATTTTCTCAAAAATTAAAAGTATAGTGGTAGTTCCACGCAATGTCTAATAATTCACCCACCACCACCACCACCACCATTAGCAGCGCTATTATATTGGTCATTGACGGGCGCTTATATATATATATTTTTTTAAGACGCACACGCACAAACCGAATTTTATTAACAGACGAAATTATAATTCTTCCTTCGATATAATATATTAGTTCGTTGGATTGATTTTTGATTTTAAAAAAATAAAATAATAGCGATAATAATAATTTTTGGAATAGAAACGAAAAACGGAAAACACCTTTTTTTATTAGATCGTGAGCGGGTCTAATATATTTTAATCATTTTTTCGAAAGACATTAGCGATAACATTAGGGGGGGGTTCTCGAATTCGGTTTATTGTCGAAAATTACTAACAACGAACATAAGTATTCGTTCGATCCCATTTAGAACGGAACGTACGTGTGTGTGCGTGTATGCAAGTGATTCAGATTTATATACTTCGTTTATTAGCAACGGCTGGTCTGGATTGATTTGCCCGGAAGGTAAGAAATCGTCGGTCAATTATCATTATAAAAAACGTCCAAGCGCAGATGAGATAGACAAGGATGAATAAAATGCCAATCAAGACGGCTATAGAACGTTATTAAAAGTTTAGTTCTTTCGTGATTACAGTTTCAGTCGAATTGAGGCATTTTATTTATGATAAATACAGTATTACCGTTACTACTATCATCATTACCATTATTATTATTATTATTATTATTATTATTATTATTATGATATACATAAAAATATACACGATTTATTTAGTTTCGATTTTATCTTTACTTTTTATTTTATTATAAGATAGAACTGAGCGAGTTTAAGGCGTCTCGTTAATTCCTATCATTTCACGGAATCAAAAATCATTATCATTATCATTATTATAGTTGTTGTTGAAATATTGTAAATAATTGATAAAATAACTTTGCGTTAACAAAATTTCAATGAAAAAATTATTGTAATATATTTAAAGAGCGAATAATTATATATCGAAATATTAGAGCGCGGCTGAGGATAACACAAGCCGCAGTGACACGCTTAGTTTGCGGATCTATCTGCAAAGTCAAAACAGGACTTGCGTACATAATTATGAGAATTTATCGATAATCACATAACTTTCAGGATTAAAATGACTAACTCGGATATGAGTTTCGATTATATATATATGTATATATATATCTTCTTGTACGTCATCTGCAGTCGAAGGTCAACGATCATCATAGCTACTAAATATCTCTGGACGCCTCTTGCAGTTCAGGTGCTAATATTTGATACCGTCTTCCCATAACTTTTCACCTACCAGGTTTAGATGGCCAACCATTTCACCATATTTTACAAGATGAAACAAGTGATATTTTTCTGGATGTCTATACGTGTGTCCATAGTATTTTAATTTTCTGGTTCGGATGGTATAGAACACTTCAGCTTGATTATACATTTTATTCAGAACTTCTCTATTGGTAACGTGATCTCGGTATGATATTTTTAGCATACTGCGATAAACGTACATTTCAAAAGCTTCGATTTTCTTCTCCAAAGTTTGTGTGAGAATTCGGCTTTCCATACAGTATAGTAGTATTGACACACATGTGTATATATATATTTATATTCCTCCGAGGTGCAGAGGCTCAGTATTGTCCTGTTGAGCAATACCGTCGACAACATAGCTCCCGGCATGGTCACCGAAGGTGATAAGTTCGAAGGAACAAGGGAATATCCGTCGTGTACGGGAGCAGGTGCACCAGAAGGTTGTATAGGTAATAGTCAAGATGACTGACCTCGGCTACACCAATCATAAAAATACTCAAAACTGCCTATATGCGTTCTGAGGTAGAGACGGCGGTTAAAAGATTAAATAATCATAAATCGAAGGCAACTAGACTCGATTGGAATGACAGCTTACAGAAGGTTATTAAGAATTATTCCATGGACAAGTCTCAGTATGAATGGATATCCAACCTAAGATTACTCTCTATGGTCCATAGGATATGATGATAGCATTTTTCGGACATATAATGCGGGCTAACAATATTGAAAAGATGGTTATCCAAGGTAAAGTACAGTGGTCACGTCGACTACCAAGTATAAAATAATTAATGATATTTAGACGGTCGAAAAAGATGCGTAAAGCCAAAGATAAATAAATCTGGTGCGAGCTGTCTTTAGTGTACTACTAAAATGCGTCACGACGCTCGCGATCGAGCTTTCGAACGGGTGAAGATGATGTAAAGATAAATGACGTATCGGTAGTTTTAAGATGCAAGTTTAGAGGCGTATACTACGGATAGCTTGCGCAGCGAAGCTAATAAACGTTTCCATTTTGCGCGAACATCAAGCGTCGATTGTCCAGCGATGTTTCATTAATGTTTCTTCTATTGTTCGTACATAAGACGATTATAATACCAGATGGACGGATATGATGGGTAACATGTTAAAAAAAAAGGCACTTGTTGTCTGTAAACGGATGGCTGCTACGACCGGATAATAATAATAATATATATATACTTTTAGCCGGAGTTTTCACCTTTTGGCCAGTTTAGTCAAGTTATAAATATTTAGACATCTATATTAGCATTCTTTATAAACTGATATA
The DNA here is from genome assembly GCA_032883995.1 of Coronaproctus castanopsis. Taxonomy (NCBI): domain Eukaryota; kingdom Metazoa; phylum Arthropoda; class Insecta; order Hemiptera; family Monophlebidae; genus Coronaproctus; species Coronaproctus castanopsis. The sequence continues at coordinate 239,156,729 of CM065052.1, read as the reverse complement.
AGTACACCATCGCGATAGTGGATCTATTACTACTATTTTTATAACACTTAAGGGTAGATTTTTCAAGAATAATCTTCTTTCTGGTTCAAACTTGTCACATTGTCATATCGTATGTTCTGTTGATCCTTAATCTCAATAATTGCAAGTCGAGCTATCAACAATTTCTATACGTCATAGGTGAAATTATGTTCGACGATGTCCAAAACATAATCTGCACACACCGTTTTTACGTAGTCCTTCTCTATGCTCTTATCCGCGTACTGTCTTTTAGGTTACTGTTGTGTTTCTGTTGTATACGTTCGTTCCCATTGTTGATGTAAGCGATCCTTAATAATTATAGTATAATCTTGACAGTTTAGCTTTTTATCTGTTTTATGCTATTCAGTTCAGGATATCAACTGTCTCGTTTCTATAACGTCCAACGTGACCTGGAATCTATTTTGCTGTTTAGCTTTTTATGTTTATTTACTTGATTCCTAATTTTCATTTCTATCTTACTGACATTTTTTGAATTGATGGTTTGTGAGTTTATTTACTATTGAAAGAGAGTTCTATCGGTATCAGAATATTTTGGTTTCCACTTATTTTTTTATTTTTTTAAATGTAGTTTAACCTCATAATTATTGCGTATATATAGTTCTACTCCAACGAAGATCATGAACTTTCCATAATTGTTTGTTTTCATAATAAAAAGCTGCAGTATACCGAACCACCGACTTATCTTATTAGAACCGCCTTTATATATTATTTCGAAATTCGCCTATTTTTCGTTAATTATTTGATTGAACTGTATGTTATTTGAATTTTGGTCGTTCGATACGCGAATATTATTTTCCCTAATTTCAACGTATAGCGGAGTCCGAAGTTCTTTACATTCTATTTGGAATATCGGCGGTTTTGCATCGGATATTATCTTTAATCGTGAGTAATCGTTGAAGCTAATCATTAAACGAGGTACGTTTTCACGTATCAACGGTTTTATGGTTTATTTGATATTCAACCTTTTTAATTTGTTTTATAATTATGTGATATTTTTGTTCTTTAATTTTCAAGAAAAATTTGTCCGCTATGTATTATATTCTTAATGGTATAGATGAATCGGATGTTTCTATCAACATACACTGACAAGGCGCGGATATCATAGCTCTTATACATATTCTCACGGCCTTATTTTGTATTGTTTGAAACTGTTGAATATTTCTTAAAGTTTAATATGAAATTTCGGTATCATTTTTCAATACTTAAATTATTTAATAATTGAGTAATATAGCAAATCCATTGATTTATTAATCGTTACGGATTAATTATAAATTACATGAAGGAGTTTTATTAATTATGTTCCGATTAACGTTGTTGGTTCTACTATTATGTGTGCCTTTTGCACTTCCTGTTGATGAAATTGAGTATTTAATGTTTGATTGTCCCCTATTTGAGTATCTTAGAAATAAATTTAAAATACATAGAGGACAGCCTCTCGTATTATCTAGAACCATGTCAGTCTCCTGCCGTACATGGAGTTGTGAATGCAAAGAAAGTTTCAAAGTGGTGGGAAACATTTTTTAATAACTTTTTGCCATTTTTTGATGTTTTATAATATTAACCAACCGTGAATCCACTTGCATATGGTCATTGCCTCCATTCACTTTATTACCAATATTAATACTTAATAATATTGCCTAAAGCTGTTTTTATAATTATTTATATATTTTTTCAATACAGATATTCTTTCCAAATTTGTATACTTAATATATATTTGTTTTTCAATTAATATCTTTAAGAATATTTTTGTTTATGTTTATTTCGTTATGCAATTGCACTCCCTGGGTTATTTTGTTTCAGTTTTTTTGATAATGTAATTATTTTTCCTTCTTTTCAGTGTCTTAAATTTCAATCAACTCTAAATTGTATGTGTACATACTTTTTTTTGTATAATATGCATTTTAATTTTTTTTTTTTTTAACATCGTACTAGTACTTAGTGCTACTAACAACGTACATCACGGATAAGAGAGTGGTTTAATCAAGTGCCTCCATTAAGGCACAAGACTGCGATGAGGAAGAAGGAATGTACAATATAGAAATGAGATTGGGACGAAATAATGATAATAGGAATAAACAGGTACAATAATAGGAGAGAAAGACATACGCTATCGTCTGGAAGGAGAAGGGAGACTGAAATCAATTAGGTGATAGGAATAGCATCACGACACCACTTTTTTCTCAAACGTCTTGACGGATTATCTGGAAGACACGATGTGTGCATTCTGCGGATGATTGGATTGCTGCTAACCTCGAACTTGTCGAATAATTTTTTATATTGCTGTATATGTATGTCACCGACATAAGGAGTCCTAAGATCGTTATGTAAAGTCCGATTGGAGACGTAGACAGGAGCGGACGTGATGGTACGAAGTATCTTCGATTGCTGCTGTTTTATTCTTCGAAGATTGCTTTTGCAGGTACTTCTATACAGCTCTATTCCGTAACGCCAAATAGGAGCGATCACTGAAAGATAGATGAACCGTTTAGTCGTTAAGTTTAAAATTAAGTTCCGACCTAATAATGGATACAGCAATTTTGCACGAGTAATGATTGTTCTTTTTGTCTGTGCCACGTGTAGCCTCCATGTAAGCCTCTTATCCATAATTAAGCCAAGATAACGTACCGAGTTTGTTTGAGTAATTTCTTCATTATTGATTTCCAGTGCTGGACAGATGACTTTTCTATTTGTAAGTACAACGTGTTTGCACTTATTCGGGTTAAATAGCAGACGCCAGCTCTGTGCCCATAGAACTAACCGATCTAAAATGGTTTTCAACTGCTGTATTTGCATACATGACGTCTGAGTTGGACGCAAGGATAGCTATATCATCGGCAAATGATGCTAAGATAGTCTGATTACTGGTTGGTATGTCTGCTGTATAGATTGTGTATAACAACGGTCCTAGTAAGCTACCTTGTGAAACAGACGATAGAATTTTATGTTCTTCAGAGAAACAATCATTGATTTTAACAACAAATGTTCTATCGGATAAGTACGATTGAAGTAAAGCAAATAAGTCGGAAGGGAGAATTTGTCTCAGCTTGTAAAGTAGCCCGGGATGCCACACGTTGTCGAATGCCTGTGCAACATCCAAGAATACAGCTGAGCATACTTCCTTTTTTTCCAACGTTGAGGAGATTGCATCAACCAGCCGATGGCACTGTTGCACTGTAGAGTGTTCAGTACGAAACCCGAACTGATGGTGTGGAATTACTCCACGACTATTTAAAATAGATTGAATACGATTTGAGATTAAATATTCTAGGATTTTTGATAACGAACAAAGCAAGCTAATAGGCCTATATGAAGAAACGTCCGTTTGCGGCTTGCCTGGTTTGTGTATCATTATTATTGTTGATTTTTTTCCATGTTGAAGGAAAATGTCCAATCCGTAATATTGCATTGAAAATATAACACAACAATGTGGCTGATTTCGGTGGAAGATGTGAGAGAATTTCACCAGTGATATTATCTATACCGGGACATTTCCTTAATGGTGCTTTACATAGAGATAAATATACCTCTTTTGGAGTAAAGATTTTTGTATATCCTTGTGAAAAAGGTTCATTCAGCGTCGACATTATATGTTCAGTGTGTCTTTTACATATTTCGGGATGCGGAGTAAAAACTGCGTGTAGATGTTTAGCGAAGGCATTTGTTTTTTCTGTATCTGTCCTGGCCCAGTTATAGTTTAACTTTACATTAAACTGTTCTTTTCCATGTTTTAGTAACCTTTTTGTGTTGTGCCACAAGGCTTTCGGATCCGTATTCATTGATGTCAAGGACTTTTGAAGAGTTTCATTTTTATATTTGTTGATTTGAATTTTCAATATACTTTATAATTTATTATAATGTTTTTTCATTGATGGATAGCGATTTTGTTGCCATTTCTTCCTGGCTGCACGTTTTTTTTTATAAGTTGCCTTATTTCAATTGGTATAAATCTATCTCGCTGTAATTTGTATGAGCCATAATGGGTGGAGTTGTGGCAAGCGAGTGTGATTAACTGGGTGAAATTTTTAACGGCTAAATCTATATCATCTTTGTTTTTTATTTTAGTTTTAAGATTTGTATTTTTTTCCATTATGTTTGAAAAGAGATTCCAAATAGTAGTTTTATTTACGAGTCCCTCTTGAATATGTATACTCCTTGGGTGTACATCTAAGACAGCCATAACTGGAACATGATCGGAAGAAAGATCGATGATCGTTTTACACTCACGATTGTAGTTGTGTAGGCCACGAGTTATAAAAAAGTCAAGGATATCTGGAAGTCTGTTATTATGTGCAGGCCAGTATGTGGGTGTCATTGGTGAGAGAACAACCAGGGAGTTATTCTGTATGCATCGGTTTAATCTTATTCCAGGTTGGTTTGTTAGACGTGAACCCCAAATACTGTTTTTTGCATTATAATCGCCGCCGCATATAAATTTACTTCCTAAAATGGCTGCTACAGTGAGTTAATTTTCAAATGTTTCTATATTTGCTGCAATGATTTGATAAGCATCTGTGCTGTATGAAAAATTTTTGTATTGTTTGAAACAACTCTTTACCATTAACATGGAACCTCCATGAGCTGAACCATCTGGATGATGAGCGGAGTATACAACGAATCCGTTTAATTTAAAGCTGTTGCAATTTGTTAGGTGTGTTTCAGAGATCAGTACAACATCAATGACATTTTGTTGAAGAAAAATCTCCAGTTCATTTTTTTTTTTTTGAACAATACCATTAGCATTCCATAACATGATCACTAGTGATTGTTGAGTAATAATTTTTATATTCCTTGTCATTAAGGTAGTAATTTTTCAATGACCTTTGTTAGTAAGGATATCAACGGAGTTATCACACTTTTAAAATCATTTAAGAATGAGGATAACATTGATGATAAATCAGAACTATTATTATTACTACTACACTTATTTGTCATAGTAGCGATACCATTATTACTGTTATTACTATTATTGCTGTTGTTCCAATGAACTTCCTTAAATGGTGAGTTCTCATCATTATTTGTGCTTGTGCCAGCTTTGGTAACGCTTGCATATGATCTGTTGTTTGCTATTATCCTAGGGCTGCTGTAGTTTGCATTGGAATTGCTGTAGTTGTTCCCTCTAGTATTAGCATATGATGCACGTATATTATTATAAAATGTAGTCTGTTGTTTATATGGCCATTTACACAAACTCATTTTACACACACTACTGATGGTCTAAGGGACTATGTTTCTCATCCCGTATTCTATCCTATTTTTTTTTTTTTGAGTATACATTCAGGGAACTATCACGCATTCCTATTTATTTTTGTACTATAACATTATTTAATAAATTTGCCCCACCGCGTAAGTCCGGATTGGAGAACCATTTAAAAAAAAAAACAAAAAGCAAAACTATAATATTCCAGTCACCAGGAATTATATCTTTATCACAAGAACTGCTCTTCTGTTCTTGATAACATTAAGTATTTTAGTTAGGCTCCTGTATTGTTTTTAAAGCATCGTAGAAATATCCCGTTATAAGGATTTAATTACTCGCGTTTATCCGCGATTTCAAAAATAATAGTTAAAATATATTTAAATCGAAGAGCAAATTCTCGTAGAATAGGTAGATGTGGCACTATGTACAATATACATTAAAACTTTTTAGTATGCTGTTGATTCATAATTGATCTAGATTTGGCCGAAATTTTACAGATCTAGGTAACCTGATAATATATATTTGACAAAAGAAATGGTTTTCAGGAGAAACTTAATAGGTTTTTGCGCATTATTGGTAACGACGTTCTATCATTGAAAAGACCTACCGTAGCAAAAATCGGATGACGCATGCTGATAAATTCTGATACAAATATTCTCACCTAACTGCGTCGATATTTTTCCGCCAGGTAAAATGTCAGTCCTACTAGTTCTATGGTAGGTAATGAAACTTTTCGCCCGATATCGACTATAATATTCTCTTATTGGAAATTTTAAAAAGGCGAATTTTTTTAATTAAATTTTCGTTTATATCGGAATTAGAAGCAATTTGACTCGCTACTTCACGTTTATATGAAAGGTTCGGTAATTATCCAGCTCGAAGGAAATTCCAATATTCTTTGTGGTTTAATATATATATATATATATATATATATATATATATATATATATATATATATATATATATATATATATATACGTCGAATAAATTTAATCGGAATGTAGTACAAAAAAATAATTATATATATATATATGTATGTATGTACGTATGTATATGTATGTGTGTGTATAATACGATGGATTAACAGGGGTGGACAAACGGTTAAATATGATTTATTCGATTTTATCCGATCGCATTAATTAGAGGTTTAAGATACTTCCAGTTAATGTTGGCGACGCGAGAAATGTATTTACTCAGAAAGCCCTGAAAGTCGTCGTTTTAATTTTTATCGGAGACCGTCTGTTCGGACCCCCCCCCCAAAAAAAAAAAAGCATTTCCCGTTAAAATATGAAAGACGGCTACAGGCGAAAAACTTAACCTGTCCACCACGTACGTCCACAGGTAAACGCGTAAATGTCGGAACATCGTCTTGTCTAAGCTTAAAGATGTAGTACACGTCTAGATGGCCTTAATTAACGGCTGCTGCGCAATCTATATGATGGATGATTGAAGGCTTATAGTGTAACGAAACTCTCAGACCACACCAATACTAAAAACGTATTATCGGCAATTATTGACGAGCGATTATTAGAAGCGAAATAGAGACGCGAATATATATATATATATATATATATGTATCGAAAGAAGATTCGTAATAATAAAGAAATCTACGGATGAATCGTAAAACTCTTCACCCACCCCCATCTGATCCTTCTTTAATCTTCGTCAAACAAAATTGCTCTCGGCGATTTGCGTACTGCGTTCGTATATCGACGATAGGTTTTCCACCGAATCGTTCTTTCCTTTTCTAATTATGTCCATACGCTACTATCTATCTTTCTCGCGATAAAATCATCGTCTTCTCATTATCTTTCCACAATTCAGGACCTGTGTTCGTATTATCATCCCCTTCTTACTTTAGCGATTTTACCGGTTGTCCGCTTTTTCCACATTTTACGCTGTCCGTTCCGTGTAATTACAGCGCGTTACTTTTATAAAAATCGGAAAAACTATATATATAACATGTATTGTATAATACTCTCCATTACACGTCTTAAATACTGCTACTACTACTATACTATTATCATGCTTCCACAGTACTCTGTTTCGTTTTTTTTTTTTAGATTCTGACTAGGATGGTTATGATTACTATTCGTTTTAACGTTATGGCATCGTCGAGGCGTGCCCAGTCTACTACACCGTTTTCAATACTTACGCGCAATAGGGTTTGTTCATTCGTTTTATTCTCGATCCCTTTAGGGGATAGGTCGGCGTAACTATGAAATACGGTTTTTTTTGTTGTTGTTTTTTGTTTTTGGTATAAAGACGATGGATATCGATCGGTGGTGGAAAAAATGTTTAATAAACGATCGGGACAACGACTGGAAATGAATAGTATAACGGCTAATAATATAATAGCGATTGCGGATTGTTGTAAATATATATGTTTAGCTAGGCTGACCCGAGAGTAATCGTGATAAACGACGTTCCACCAATTATCAAACGGATAATTCGCATCGGTCCCCCCCACTTCCCTTGCACATCATTCTATATTTATCTCCCTTTTTCTCCATGGGTCGTTCCGTTTTTAATTTTTAATTTTTTAAAAAAGTTAAACGTAAAAGAGGATTCCGAGGATCAATTCTGAAAAACGAGACAACGTTTTTAACCTTATCAGCGGTACATTATAAAATTTTGACGCGAAATTATAAATTTTATACCGGCTTTTTTTATACAATATCACTTTTCGGGTAATTTGTAGATAATTTTCAACGTTTTTATATAAATATTTTTAAAATTGAGAGACATTTCACGCGTCAACCAGAAAATAAACAATTTTCTCAGCATTAAAATTTCATCTACCATACATCGTAAAGTGTTAACGATGAGTTTGTTAAACCGAATACCGAATGACGGAATACATTTCAAAATGAAAGAATGTTATAAACTTTTGGTCGATGATAAAAATTACTTCACGACCGATAAAGAATGAAAAATTGAAGAAATACCGGTAAGGATAATATAAATAATAAATAATTTGATATAGTCGAGTGTTTTTATTTGATATAGTCGAGTGTTTTTATTTGGTAATTTGCATCCAATTTCTCTGTATAGACTTTGTTTAGTACCGTTATATTATTATTGTTATTATGATTATTTATTATATTATCATGTACGAGACTCCGAGAACTAATAATTAGATGGTTTGCACAATTTGTTTTTTTTAAACACCTAATTGGTCTTTATTAGAATTTGTTGCATATTTGAACGGTCACTAATACTTAACGTTTTAGAAGAAATAAAATAACAATTCCGCCTATCAGAAACTCGAATGAAGGTTGGGCTCATAGTGGTAAGGAAAAAGCATCTGTCTTCGGCGACTACTTGGAGGAAAATTTAAACCGCAGAAGCCAGATTTTCAATTAAACAACGTCTATGAAGAAGTAGATTAACTTCTCCTTTGTACATGTCTCCTCCAATAAAACCGTTTAAACCGTCGGAAATTAAAGCACCGATAATCTAGTTGAACGATCATATGACTTGATCACGGGTAAAATGCTAAGTGCGTTCCAAGGGTAGACATTGTATTATTCAATACATATTTAATTTGATCAATGATCCCTAAACCGGGAAAACTACCTAATGAAACATCGTCAAACCGTTCTATTAGTACCTGTTTTTTCTAAAGCCTTTGAAAGATTACTACTCTAAAACTCTTCACGACAATTAACAACTTTAAAATAATACCAGATTATCAGTTTGAATTCCGTTCAAATACACCACAAAACAAAAGAACCATAAAATGATCATCGAGTGTTTTCAAAACCGACCCTTTTTTCGGCAGCCTTAGACATCAGCCAGGCATTTGATCGTGTATGGCACGCTGGTTTACTGCTTGAGATTAAACGCACATTAATACATACACATTTCTATTTCTTCCAACTATATTTAGCGGGCAGATATTTTCAAATAAAACATGGCGAAGAAACATCCAACTTTCACCCCGAATTTTCGCAAGGGTGTCACAGAGATCTTCATTAGGTCCGCTCCTTTACCTCATATACGCCCACAGCATGTCACTTCAAGAAGATGTTGAGGCAATTTGTGGATGACACAGTATTTCTATCAAAAAGCCTGTAAGTAGTTTAAGCATCTGACCAGCTGCAAACTATCTTAGACCCTTTCCGGGACTGTACTCGCAAATGAAGAATTCATGTCAATACTTCTAGATCGGTGCCGGTGACTTTCACGACTAGACGCGACACCTGTCATACTGTATACTTTGATGGACCTCTACCACAAGACATAAAAGTCAAATACCTTAAAATGTAGTTAGACCGCCGCTATGCTGGAAAGATCATGTTCGGAAGAAAAGTAAGGAACTAATACTCGGGTTCAACAAGATTATTAGCTTTTAGGAAGGAAATCTGAGCTTTCTGTGAGTTCAAAGTTGAGGTACTTTATAAGACCCTATGTACCTGAATTATAGGGAACAGCTTGCAGCTCAAGAATTAAAATTATTCTGCGATTCTAATCTATGGTATCGAGATCTATATTTTTAACGCGCCCTAGTACATTCGAAATTATATTATTCGCAGAGATCTGAAGGTACTAGAGGTCGAATATGAAATACGAACGTACAGCGCCTCTAATCGGCTTGCTCTTAATTTGCAGACGAATCAATCGACTAACTCTTATGTCCAGATGCATACCTAGAAATTTTTATTTTATATTCTTTTGACAAAGTACAGTCTTCGAATTAATTATAATCGGATAATATTGGACTTTTCTGTTAGTAAAATCGATATGCACAGATTCATCCTCATTAAGTTTTATTTTCTATTTTTGTTTTGTCCGCTTCCAAATTTCTTCTACACTATTTCCAGTAGCCATCACAGCAGTTATCGTGATTTGCTCATTAACTGGAATATCAGCAGTATGTAGTAAATATAAAATTTGACCGAGAACGATTCCTTGCGGAACTCCTGCATTTGTGAGTTGCAATTCAGAGTATTCATCACATTATGTTTTCTTCTAAAAAATCTGTCTGCTAGGTTCGAATCTATTAGTTTACATGTTTCTTCAGGTAATATCTTCTTAATTTTGAATACTAGTCCCCTATACCTTGTTAAAAACCTGCGCTACATCGGGGCTCACAGCCTACAGATCTTCTTTTCTTCAAGTTTTTTCTCAATTACATTTCTATGTACCTGATCTATTGTAGAGTTAGCTTTTCGAAATCCGAACTGATGTTCGCGTATATAATTCTCTACTTACGGTTTCAATCGCTTGAGCAATAATTTTTCAAAAAGTTTAGAAATAACTGCTAGTAGACTTATCAGTCTGTAATTATTATGGTAAAATATCGACTGCTATACTAATATTATATTATCATCATGTACAAGACGCTTTAATAAGTAAATGGTTTGCACATTTTTTTTCATTCCTAGCCATGTAGGCTATTTAGGAAGGTTATCATCGTCTTCTCTTGTATGGGGAATACGTCCATTGATGTATTCAATCCATCTCTTATACTAGGTCGCGAATTTTATTTATTTTTCAATCGTGTGGTTGATGTAACGTCCAGAAAGGCAGTGATTAGCTCATTGCAGTGTCCGCGTGTGCGCATTACATGTCTTCGAGTTCGCTGCTGTATTGCTTCGTCGACCATGCAGATCCCAAGTTCGCGATGAGTAGCTTCATTCGTAACGTACCATGGCATTCTGATCAGTCTCAAAGTTTTATTTTGAAAACATTTATTCTGTTTATCTTTTTCGCACATCGCCATATTTGTCCAGCATAAGTCTATGTTGTTGCATTATATATTAATTCTCCATTGGCTAAGGAGAGTTTTTTTTTTTGACCTAGGTCAAGCTAAACCTTTGTGGCCAGTAGATTTTAATTTAAGGATAATATACTAAGTTATAATTTTAAATAATAATTTTGCACCATAAAATAAAAATACGAATGATAAATAATACTTTGTCCCCACAGCTTAATAGATAATGCAGGGAGTATGTAGGGAAGGCAGCGAAAGATATCAGTTTATTAAAAAATATTTGCCTATTATAAATTAAAAATATTTGCCTATTATAAATTATGGACAATAGGTGATTTGTATCTTCTATGAAATTTATGGAGTACATATTATCTCCATTTGAAAAATTTAACACTATATGGAAAGCGTAACCTACAAATTATGGTGACAAATCTCGCAGTTGATGAGGGAGGGATGGATATATACGAGCATACCATGGAAATGTCGGAAAATGCGACTGAAAAATTCTAAAATATTTCTCCCTTTATTTGAGGATCTCCAATATTTATAACAAGAATTGTGATAGTTACTTTAGGGCGTAGGTCTGATGATGGAATAAATGGCAGTGGGATACCTGACAAGGAAGCCTGTTTAGCAGCAACATCCGCCGCTTCATTAAGTTTAAATTCGAAGTGACTAGGAATTCAACAAAATTCTAAAACACCGCCTAGTTGTATAATTCTTATACATTTGTCTGATATATTGAATATCAAGCAGTAGGAATCAAACCTGAATGAACAGTTCTGTATAGCTAGGAGTGAACTCAGACTATCACTACACACAACGTACTTGCCTGTACCACCAAGCACATTAACTATGTAATCACAAACTTTGTCAATAGCCATTAACTCGGCTGTGAAAACGTAAGCGTCCGAAGGGAGTATGGATATTTGAACTGTTACATTGTCAATGACAAAGGCAGCACCCACTAAACCGGAATTTGTATTAGATTTGGAACCGTCGGTAAAGATTTTTTGATAATTAGGAAACGTTGAGTGAAGTTTATTGTTAAACTATGTATCTCGAGGAAGAGGAATATATCTATGTTGATAATCAGAGAATAGAGATACATTGACATGTAAATTAACTAGGCTGTTACTATATGGTAATGAAAAGTATACAGAAGGATAAAGAGCTGGATGGTGCTTGTAATAGTGGGAAATTCTTGTTGCTAATAGTAGCATTTTCTAGTTATTGCTGATATAAAAAATTGAGATTTAGGAGGTATGGGTTATTGAAATTACAGTATTTTAATAGAAATCTGTCTGCAAGCATGTTTCTTCTGAGATGTAAGGAAGCGATTTTAGTTTCTGTTTGAAGACTATCATTAATTAATTGTGCAATACAATCTAAAGTTTGGTCTAAAACCAAACATCCCGTGAGGGAGAATCCGTTGATTTTCAATTGCTTGAAGACACTAAGGTTAAATCAACTAGATTTTTGGTACGTGTTGGATGAGGAATTCTTCAATAAATAAAAGTTGGAACCGGAGAAAATTTCTAATATAGCCGCTACCTTATTATTGTCAACATTACAACCCGACAATGATCTTAGTGCATTGAAATCACCGCCAATTACTATAGATATCGAATTAAAATTTTCAAGAGATGATAAAAAGCATGATACATTTATTAAGTGATCCGGGGGAGAGTAATATGATATAAAACAAATTGAACTGTTTTGGATGTTGACACTAATCGATACAGCATTGGATTCGGTGTTATTGTTGGATGATTTTATGATAATTTGTTCCCGGTTATAGGGAATATGTGTTTTCACCAGAATGGCAGCACCACCATAACCATCAGACATATCATCTCGATAACAGCTATAATTTTCCATACAAAACTGTCTCCCAGGAGATAGCCACGTTTCTGACAATAAGATTATATCGATATTATTCATAGATATAAAAAGACTTCCAAGTCACACAAATTACATAGTATGCTACGTGCATTCCATTGTAGTATCCTAAGCATAGTGTGAAATTTTCCTGAAGTTAGAAGAAGGAAGACATGAGAGAACAGAGATGAGACGTTTGTTACTAAAGAAATACATTAAGACAATACGTTGGAAAAGTATGATTATATTACAAGGGAGAAAAAAGAGAAAAGGGAGAGAAAAAACCCCCTTTCCATTTTTGATTAGGGTGAATAAAATAGGAGATAACCGAAGATTAATTTTTATTTATATTATTTCTATGTCTGACATTTTAAATTTTAACATTTGGTTCTAGTTCGTTTTATTTGTATTAACTGAGCGATACGTTTTAGGAATTTCAAAAGACGCCTCTTGAAAACTTAAATTACGTAAAGACATTAATTCATTAATTTTAACGTGTCGATTTCTTTCCGGACAAGCGGAATCGGCAGACTTATGAAGTTCGCCGCAGAATAAACACGTTGCTGTCTGACTGTCCGGCGCATCTCAAACTACTTTTACACTGCTCTGAAACGTGACCATATCGTAGATATGAATAACATTGACGCGTTCGTCTGATGAATGATTCACAGGAATGTTCGAATGATACTCTATTAGCCAGTACAGAGATCTTAATTTGATATGTAGTCGTTTTCTTATTTTGTGTACATATTTATTTTCCAGCTTAGTGTGTGATCTGAGTGTATGCTGTTGCTTCTTGGTATAATATTTTTACCTAGTGATAGACAATTTCGATGATCGGTTCTATTAGTGAATTGAGATATGGGTGCATTTATCAGGATTCACTTCCAGTCTCCAGGATTGAGCGCACTGTAGAACAACGTCCGAGATTTCCTGTAATGCTGTAACTGCCACTTCATGCTTCTTGTCTTGAGCGATCAGCAATGTTTTATCAAATTGCTTTTCAATTTTCGTCCACTGTCCATCATTCTATTTCAATGGTAAGTTTTGTTTCATAAGTCTGTTCATGTTTTTTTTACCGCTTTCCAAAGGTTGTAATCAGATTACAGATATTTGGAAAATAAACCATTTTTTATTTCTTGTAAAATGCATGTTTAATTCAACTAGGTAGTATATTTAATTTATGTTTATTTTCTTATTTTCTGGTATTCCTTCTTTGCCATATGTTCTTTTTTGGTTTATAAGTTCTCTTATATATTTCAGATAGCTGTCAATGTGGATATCTGCTTTATCTGGAGTAGAATTAATGACTGTATTCTGCAATTGTTCAGTAAATTGACCGCCTGCTCAATTTGTTCCGATGTTTCTTAATTTGATTGACAAATTTGTTCCCTGCTGTAAAAGATGTTTATACCATTCCCAGTCAGTTTTCATGTTATAATCAGAAAAATCAGATGATAGCTTGATTGTACTGTTGTGCATTTCAAATATATACCTTCGATCAAAAACAGGTATCGATTGATATCAGAGGGCCAATATGTCGGTTCACCGTTTGAAAGAAATTTGGCTGCTTTATAGAGATTCGTGCCTTTTATATTAGTTAGCCGTGATCCGTAATGGACATGTTTTCCATTAAAGTCTCCGAGTTTTAATAGAAGATTGTTGAATTTTGTAATATCTATTGTGTGTCTTGGAGTACAACATACTACAGCTACACGGATAATTGGTTTCTTGGTTGTTCAACTATAATAATTGTGGCCTGTATTTCAGCAGTTTGGTACTTGTCGCTTTCATAATGCTTTATTCTCTTACAATTATCGCAGTTCCTCCATGCGCATTGCCATTCGGAATATGTAAATAACTTTTATTACTAAGTCGTGACTAGTATATCAATTTTTTCTTCTTTTAAGTAATACATTATTTCTTGAATATTGAGTTCACGTATGCAACTCTTAGAAATTGTTAAGTCATTTTACTAGTTTTGTTATTACTTGGGTTAGCGTATTCACTATTGCGTTATTTTATCAGTTGAACGAATAAGTTTTCTGTGCGAGTTAAGAATGTGTTTAATACAGTTGCTACACTATCAGTTGTCGTATTTCCTGATGTAACTTATATATTGTTTGGATATGTAAATTGGATTGGGTTCGAATCTGTACACAGAGGAGCCGGTAAAAATTGCTTTCCACCTGTATATTTTTCCGTGCGTTTTTTATTGACGTTGTTTTATCTATAAAGTTCGGATTTTTGTTAAGTAACGTTTTATAAATTTCGCCTCCTATGTAGTTTGCAGTATGTTTACCTTCAGTTAGTTCTTTCCGTTTTCTAATACAAAGTCTAGAATCATGCCCTTTGCCATATTTTACACATACAAAAGGACGACAGCGATAATTCTCATCTGATACATTGAGGAATTATATTAATTTTTCTCGAAGCTTCTACGCGAATTCTAACATTCAGCGGACATTAGATATCTTTATTATTATCAGTCGGTTTTAGTTCAACTGAGAATAAAGGTATCTTTTGAGATTCTACGTTTAATTTTTATACCATTTAGATCTTGTATAATATCAGCGATGCTTATAAAGTGGCGCAGGCCTCTAATTATCGCTTTATACGCCCTTTCTGGTTGATTAGTATAGTGAAATACGTTCTAATCATTAAGGTGCTTATATATATATCGCACGATATGAATCTATAGTTGTTATATTTACTTTACTATTTGTTAAAGTTTTCGTTTCAAATTGTTCTGTCCGAATAATATTTTTTATTACAGCTAACATTGCATTATAATCTACTACCCCCTCGACCTAGATAGGGAGAAGTTTCAGTGATTTTTTATTGATTCTATTTTGTTCCATAGCAGCTTCAGCAACGTCCGTGTCATCTTTGTTTGGCTATATCTCTATTCCTAGTCTGTATTTTACTATCAATTTCCCAGCTATTTCCCGAAGAATTACATGTTTTTGATATTTTTCTTTTTAGTTTAATCATTTGCCAAGTGTTTTCATTTGGAATGTGTACGTTGTATCGGTTTTAAATGCGCTCTTGAAAGTATTTTCAATGTGTTTTCATCACGTCATTCGCCTAATTTATACGATGTCAATTTGTACGGTAGGTTTTTTAATTTCTATACAAATATATTCCGTTGCATCCGACTTTTTCAGACAGTTTTACTTCATATCGAAATATAAATAAAGAATAATTATAATAAATTAAAATCAAAAACGATGATAGCGTAATAAACAGCATTATACGCCGATATTAATAAAGAAGATCTAACAGCCAGTCGAGTCCCGTATAAAATTATAAAACCGGCTCATGTCGAATGACGAACGAAATATATGAAAGTTAATAAAATATTTGAAAAATCAAAAAAAACAAAACTTTTAACGACTTGTCATTCTATTGATATACATATATATATATATATATATATATATATATATATATATATATATATATATATATATTTATATAGTTTACACCTGAGTCATTTTTAATTTTTATCGCTCGTTTTTTCACTCTTTCTTTTAATTATTTATTTATTTATTTATTTTTACTCACATAAAAATATCACAAAATATCTTCATTGTATATGTGCGGGCGTGTGCGACTCTATGTTATGTACGAACGCTAGTTGAATTTTGTTAGTCACACTGAGTGATATGTGCTCTCCGTTGAAATCAAACTCTATATATATATTTTTTTATGTACATATGTATATATATATATTAAACGGTGAAAAATATAACGGATTTGAAATACTTTGCTGGGTAATTACACTTTATAAAGAGCGAGATTTTAATATAATTATACGAAAGGCGGAGAGAACAGATTTACCAATTAGCGATGGAACCGGGTCTCATTTATCTTAATATGGCACTATTCGTGTAAGTATTTCTATACGATTGTATCAGTATACATACATACATATATATATATATATGTATGTATGTATATATATATATATGCATTGTACGTTAATAATTATTGCCTCCTACTCTCTGTGAAAGTGATTTCATTGCCCTCATATTTGTTACAGCACTATTTAGTAATGAGCAGGATGTGACACGAACTATAGTATCGAAGACAGAAAGATTGTTGTAGTTCCATTAAGTTTGTCTCAGGATTTTAAATGAATAAACAACATATACGGAATATACTTATGTATGTATTACGGGTAGATAGATAAAAGAGATATAAGTATGTACACGATATAACTATATATATATATATATATATGTATATATGTATATGTAAATTGTAACTAAGATTCAGAAATCAAGTTTGTTTGTATGTGAACATATAACATCATCTGCTCGATGACATTATAGGCTAGTAAATATGTCTACATTCACATGTAAATACACTAAACACCGTTGGTCATTAATTCTACACCCTTAAAGGCATTTATTAATTGGAACATCGGGATTACGTCTATACACGTGTATGTGTATAAGTATACATATCCGTACACGCGTGGTAAAATTATTTCTCCCGAACCCAAAAAAGAAAAAAAAAATTAAAGTTTCTGATTCATTTAGCCATCCTCTATCAAATATCTGTATAGTTTACGCGCTTCATCATTCTCCATGTGTGTTGTTTTTCTGTTATAATATCGCCGAAGAAAGACACGTCCATTTACGTATTAAATAGTCACTTCCTGCCCAAGTATAGTTTTGATAAATACTCATAATTGAGAATGTAATTGCTTTAATTCACCAAACGACATCTTTATCTCTTGTCTGTCGTAGGTTCTTATCGATTCTAACTAACTGCTCGAATATATATATATATATATATATATATATATATATATATATATATATATATATATATATATATATATATATGAAGGTGTTCTCTCTATATGTCTGTCCTGTCTGGCTAATGTCCCTACGGAGAGTGGCGGAATGTAAAAGTTGTTCTGTAAATTAAAACTATCGGTTCTTGAAAATATGTGAATACTTCTAAACTAATTGTATCCGGTTTAAAAAGATTTACACCAAACCTCGGGCCACAGAAAAAAAAAGATCCCGGTATAAACGAAATGTATAATGCACGTCTCGTTATTATTATTATTATTATGTTTATTATCGCAATTTTTTGCACTTTTTCTAAAAATAAGACATACGACGTCCATTGGAAAATTGTAATATGAAATTTACAATATACTTCTTAAAACTAATTCTTCGTCAAAATTTATCATTGAATTTAATAAATTATTTTTATTTATTTCTTTTATTATTTCTATTTTTTTTCCAGTAGCTTATTTTTTTAATGTTTTTACGTATGTAAAATTTTATAATTTTGGTTAGTATTATCGAATTTGTTGTTTGAGTTCTTTACAATGTTTTCCAAATAATTATCTTTGATCATTGTCTATAAAGGATTAATTTTTTTTTTTTTTGTTATGGTTTTACAAACCATTACATTCCACATTTTTCAAAATAACAATATTAATAAAATAATAATAGTTACATTAATAATAATGATATAATTCACAGAATGAAAATTAAAATCGGTTATAAAAGGCGAGAAACGCCGATGCTTTTAGATGCTTTTAGCTAACTTATAAAGAAGGGGGAAATAAGTTGCCTACTATTACAACGAGTAAACGATGGTGTGTAGATTTGAACCTTTAATTAAAAAAAGCCCAGCTAAATTTATCAAAACACGTTAGTCACGAAAGACAATTTTAAGTTTATTGCGTGTATATACTTGCGCCTGTTTTATGTGTAGCGTGCGGCGTATATATATATATATATATATATATATATATATACATGTCTGCATATATAGGTATATATATATTCGGATTGAATTTTATGCGATGTGACAGTTATAATGTGTCCTATAGCCAGTATATTCAGCTAGAAAGCAAAAAAAGATTGTCTAATCAACTAATGAGCTAATTAGACCGTCGCACGCGACTTCACATTATATTATTTCTTCAGAAGCACGATAATTACATGTATACATACATATATATATATATATATATATATAATGGATACACGTACACAAGTATACACGCACGCTTTGTTATCGTAATTTATAGTTAAAACACACACACAAACACAGCATATACTGGATTTCGTACGTTTGTACGTCACTTGCACGTATACAGTGTGGTATTCATTTTTACTATAGAATTAACTAATTGGATAAGTTTTTGCTCCTTCCGCACACCCGCGCATCGACATGTTTCCGTTTCGAATAGTATGAAAACCAAAAAAAGATAAAGAAAAAACTTAATACGAAATGTAAAAGTTTTACAATTGTGTGTCTGCCTTCTCTCTTTCGCGCGCATATAAGAATGTTTTCGCTCGCACTCTTTCAACAACTATCTCGTTTACGTGTGCTTTCTTCTTCAAGTTGGTCTATTTTTGGTTTTTCATCTTTCAACTGACACTTTTAATGCGGTCAGGACTCCCAGCTTCTTAAAATTACTAGCTTCTCTTTTAATTAAGACGACTTAAATGATTCAGTACATCGTCCGCATGCGTGCCCGATGAATTACGACGAAGAAATGAACATTTTATATTCAAAATGACATAAGATGTATTTTAAATAGATGTTATAAATATATAATCTACAGACGTATATATTATACATATATTATTTAGAAACACTGGTGATACAATCGAAAGTCCAAGGGAAAAGATCGAAAGATTGTTCGCAACAGCGATGGATAGATATGATAATAAAACAACCTGGATTACCTTTGTATCAATGTGTACAACGAGCTAAAGATCGAATGGTATGGCGCGCGAAGACTCAGATTGGTACGTGATCACAGGAAAGGTGGGTGGATAACAGAGAAATATATATATAGATTGGTAGGAATACGAGGAATACGTGTGTACGAAGAGTATATACATGACAAATAAGTACATACATACATATATATATATATATATATATATATATATATATATATATATATAGTGTATTTCTTATATTTATTACAGAATTGCAGTTATATGGAAAATTAAATATCAGTTACATTTTAAAAAAATATTTCACAAGGCCGCCGTATTTAGTTAACTTTTCACGGTCGAACTTGGAAATTGGTTAATTTTCTATTATTTTTTTTTTTTTTAAATCCGAAACAATTACAAATTCAGAAAGATGCTGAATTTATATTAAAGAAATCTCAGAACTTTTACATCGAAACCGAAAGGCTTCGGCTGATAAAAAAAGTCCATAAAAAATCTATACTGAATCTTCCTTTCCATCAAAGAATGAGAGTGATTATAATTACAATTATTATTATTATTTTCATAGTATTTCAATAGGCCCCTTCTAATTTAAAAGCAATGCATCTCTCGTCACATATTAAAAAGTGACCAAAGCAAATCGAGGAACCTTGTCAAAAATATGATTGATGCTTCAGCGTAATTCGGTTGTTAAAATGCGCATCATATATATATATATATATATACAAGATATAATTCTTGTACAGACATGAGCACGACAGGGGGGTATCCTTAATCGAAATTATCATTATTATTCTTTTGTTCGATTCTCCAACCCTAACATTACCACGTATAATCCTAGCGGCCGTTCAATTTTGTTCATAGTTTTTGTTTATCTCACAATGTAAGAAAAGACAACTACTACAATGATCACAACACCGAATCTCCTATAAATAATGCTTACGTATAGTTCTATTGTATACATCATCATATGAAAATATTATTCCTTATACATATATATATATATATATATAAACAAAAGGTAATAAAGATTCTTTCGTTGGCCCATACTTTAAATTACGTCGATTAAGAGAAACTGCTACCTATAAAAACGTTGCTTCTAACTAACTACGTTGTTAATCAATAATCGGAATGTTAGCAACCTCGCTAGGCGTTCTTGAAGAGAATAATTATTATCCCCTTTTCATCTGTTTCGATCCCATCTATTTCCCAATCAATCCATCTATGTATTCGAATACACTTTTTTACAAACAGATAATAATAATAATAATAATAATTGTAATCAGTAATCAAAGAAAATACTTATTAAATGTACCATTTTTGTATAAAACTGCACCCCGAGTCTGCAGCATTTACCTATTGGAATAGTGGTTCTAGGTGGTGAATACAGAATTATCCTTAAACCTTAACCCCCCCATAAGTCGGAATATTTAATCGAAACAACACCTTCATTTCTGATCTTAGCACTGCACGGTAAATTAGTAAATTAAAATGAATATCTGTAAATTGACCGACACTCTGCAGTTGCCATAAGAAATGGAATCTACAATCAGGAATCCTTTATTTTTCAAACAATTGTAACATCTTGAAATTACTCTTTCTAATGTACTCCTTAGACAATTTCGGAAAGATTTAAACGTACCTCTTCTCATTACTATCCGATACTACGACCTGAATGAAATCGATAATAAAGCAAAAAATTTAGTATTAATAAATACATATTACTAACAACGATTGAAGAACTTGGATATCGTAGAAATACTACCATAAATGCGGCAATATCCCGGCTACTTGTCCCAGCTAGCGGTGCGGCAATCACACCTAGAATACGGAATTTCAATATGGTAACAGACAAATACGAGTAAACTAGTATAAATCACATACGAAATACGTAATATCGGGAAACGCGAAAGATATTTACGATAAGGTGGATTTTCTACAGAAAATTATAACATTAAGAAGACGAAAAAAAAATAGAAAGAGATACAGTGGAAAATAGGGGTAAATAAAATATTATACGGTAGACATTAGTACGTTATACCGGGGAATACATGACAAAAAGTTCGTGGGGGAAATGGTAAAGGCTCGGTTTAAAGAAAATATGAACACGGTATAATATGGTAATAACGGTGACCAGGAATAAAGTAAAGTGTGCCAGCTTTTAAGATTAGCGTCTTACAAATGCATATATATTATAAGAAAATTAGAAATAGCGGCGGTACGGGGTCTTAGTTTACGTTTGATTATACAGCGGTGTGAGATAAAGATAAGTTATTTCTATTCGATTCATTTTAGTACGTAGTATAACTAGATTTAAGACGTGTATTTATTCACTATAAATATACTAAATTATTTAATTTAACCGTACGTTAAACTCGATTGTATATTTTATTAATAATACCTTTCTGCCAGTCGCCGTTCCTTAGAAATCTTTAAATATAGCGTCCACACGCGACACAAGACACGCGCTAATTATAAGAATGCAACACGTTGTTTAACAATAATATATAAACAAAATGAACGTTAGAAATAAATTATTATATATTTAAGATTAAAGCGTTCATTGAAATGTAGAGTATCTTCCGACAGGTAAAGAAACGCGAAAAAGGAAATTAAAAAAAACCACACTCCTTAAAATCGAAGAGCAAAACAAATAATGATTGCAATTTTATTTTTTCAAAAACATCATTTTATAATTTCCTAAAAACAGGCAAATTTCCGATTTTCTTTTAATAAAAACAAAACGCAAACCCGTATATAATACAACAATTTTTTAGAATGATCTCTTCTTAAAAAATTAATTAAAAAAAAAAAAAAAAAAAAAAAAAAACCTAGGAGGACATTCCTTACAATGTTATAGAAATTCCATAAAAATACTTACTAAAAAATAAAGTAACAAGAAATTAGAGCTTGTAAATTTATTCCTCTAACAAAATGTGTTTGATGTGCCTGTGTTTATACTTTTTTGATAACGACGTCCTCAGCATCGGTAGTTATAATTACCGATGGAGTTTATTATTCGACGAACTTGCTCGTTCTCGTTACAATTTCATCGCGTATATATAAGGGAAGTTATATGGTGCACGAATTTCATCTGAGCTTGGCTTATTTAATATAATTCCGAAGCGCTGATTTTGTAGCCTGTGGATATAGACTGACAGAGGACCATACAGGAGAAGCGTATAGCAAGGATTATACTATGATAGAGTAAGAGTTTTGTTTCAGATCTTCTGTTGAATATGGGAAATAAAATACGCAGTTTTGTTTGCGTTTTTATAGCACACTGATTTGTGTGATTTAATTAATTTTATAATCCAGCAAGACAACCGAATATTTAATACTTATCATTCAGTTGAATGGTTTGCGTTTAACGAGAATTTTATTCTTTTCGACAAGTCTGCTCATTGTAAAGAGCATCGATTCCGATTTGCTTTTATTTATTTTTATTTTCAATTTATATATATATATACGAAAGTATATATGTATTGGCGCATACACATATATATATTATTATTTTTATTCTTAAAAACTCTTACTTTTTAATATACTTTCGAATTGGGAGCGAATGTTCGTTTATTTTCTAATTCCATATGTATACTCTCATTGTTGAAAAGTTACTATATTAACCGAACGAAAACACGATTTTAAAATTTTTTTCAGCTTGTCGTGTATAATTTTTTTTGTTATGGTTATTTTATTCAAATTCGGCTTCTTTAATAAAATTGTTCCTCCCTTGCACACATACCATCGCACATATACATATATATATATATATATATATATATATATATATATATATATATATATACGCATATTTTGTGAATACAATCGGTCGCTTTATTTCACTTTCAGAAGTACGATAGTCCTTTTAATAGTAAAGCGCGTAATTAACCTGCGACTAGTTATTTTTAAGGAGAAACATAAAGTCTTTTCGGCCCTAACGTAGAAACACATAAAACGCAGACCTATAATTAAATATACGGAAGTATAGAAAATGCTTTTTCTTTTGGTTTTTTGATTTTCCTTCGAATTTGAAAAAAGGTACCGCCGTTGTAGAAGAATAATATGGAGAGAACACGAGCGGACGGTTAGCTAAAATCGACCGATGGTTAAAATAGTGTGTATCAAAGTTGAATCGAAATACTTAACTTAAGTTGTTGTTATTTGCCGGTCGATGGGGTGAAGTTGCTTCGGCATTGCTGTTGTTGCTGGTAAAGTTTTTAATTTCGTTCCGGCTATAAAGTACAACCGAATTATACCGCGTACGGTCTTTGTTCATAAATCTAATAAATAATGCAGAAGCCGGACACGATCCTTCTGAACATACGATAACGATATCGACAACAGAGTACAATAGAGGACGAATTGATAGAAGAACGAGTCGACTGTACGAACTACTGTCGGCAATCTTGGGACATTTGAATTATTCAAGAAAGTCAACTTACGTCACACGTTTCGAAGCTACACTACTGTGTTTAACTGGTAACGCCAAAAACTAAACAGCGTTAGAGAGTCGTCTAGGTGTAAATTAAGCGGTATACAACACTATAATATATATATATATATATGTGTGTGTGTGTGTGTCTATATAGAATATAAGGGTGAATGTTTAATTGTAACTAGCACGCGACCGACTATTCTGTAATTATTATTTTCTAGTTTCAAATTATTACTCTAATGATACGGTACTATTAATACGACGTGAAAACTGAGCAGTAGAGAATCTACATTTCTCCGTAATTTCTGCTCGCCATATATTTATATTATATATATATATATATTTATATATACGTATGCATATGTATATAAACCATCGAGTAAGTATTTTTCATATATGCACAAAAGAAGGGCTCTTTTATCTAGAAATAAGTACACTTATTCGCGGAGGAATAAAAAAGAATTCTCAGAAATTAACCCCTTAATTATTATTTTATAATACGCCCATTCGTTCGTAGTTTTTAACTTTTTTGACCTGGCGTCAATTCTAAGGCTACAAAACATTTCGGTGATATATTTCTATATAATATGTATATTTAAATAATCAAACTGCAGATTTAAATTGAAAAAGGGATAGAAAATGACGCATATTTTAATGATGGAATAGATAAAAAAAAAAAAACTATACAGTTGGCTAAAAGCTAGATTGTACTCAGATTCTTAATTGAGTTGGCTGGTCGATGAAAATTAATCGCGGACGGTTTTATTTCGTTTATTACTTTAAACAGACGGCAAGATAGTCTTCTAATGAGGTAATAAAATTTAGAGTTGCTTAACGGAGATATTTTCCGATGTCTTATTTAATATATTTATAGCTCTGGCACATTTGTATACACGACCAAATAAACGAATAGACACAAATACAATCTTGTATTCCGTAAGATGGAGTACAAATTTCGGTACGTGATTCTAATACTAAAACGTAGAAAAAATTCCATAGGTCTCGGTTTGAGATGGTATACAAAAAAAGACAGATGTTTTTTTAATGGTTCCCACTAAAACGTAAACACGACTTTTATCTCTATTCACGCGTACATTTGTATAGATTTAACAATTTTAGTTGGTTTAGTACAAGTTCCAGTTTTTAGATATTTCTCCGTCACTTTATAATTAACTAAAATTTAATGCCAATTTTATTACACATCGAACGAGGGAGTGTATTTGATTGAGCGTGAAAACCGGATATTTTCAAATTCTGAAAAATTAGTTATCTGAAAGAATATTTATAATTTAGATACGTTCCAGTATATATATATATATATATATATATATATATATATATATGTATATATATATATGTGTGTGTGTGTATGTGTGTTTGTCATTATGTACTATTGTGTGTAATAAAAAATAACATTCCCTATTTACAGTACATACTAATTCATTTATTGATACCAGCATAAAACATACAAAATATAATAAAAAATAAATAAAAGAATGAAATTAATACATGAGAACTATATATATATATATATATATATATATATATATATATATATATATATATATATATATATATATATATATATATATATATATATATATATATATATATATATATATAAAACACATAAGATATCTATGTGTGTAACAGAAAATAAAATTTACCATTTACATCAGAGTGAAGTGATACTCACTAATCAATAAATTGTACCAGCATAAATCACACGAAACTTAATCAAAAATTTATTATTATTATTATTATTATTATTATTATTATTATTATTATTATTATTATTAGTCATAAGACTGTTTCGCTAATTTCTTTCACAGTTGATGATTTTCTGCCTTCCTATTCTTATTCGCATAGCCAGATGCTTCTAATATCTACCGTTAATTGTGGTATGTATTATTTGCTCGATCTTTCCACTCCTTCACCTGTCCTTCTATAAGTGTGTTTAATAAATATTAGTGCCTTGGAATGTATTTAACCATATTGATTGTTTTTCTCTAATTTTCTTCAATGCCATTTTATTTATTATTTTATGAGTCCAATTGCCGCACCTGTTTTTTTTGTTTTGCCTTTCCCAACAGGTTTCACACTCGTCCAACGTTATATTCCAGACATAGCAGGTATTGACTATTAATTTTGTTTGATTTTAGTTTCTTTTTCATTTATTTTCATTATTTCCCAAAATACATGATTCCGTAATACTTCAATTAATTTCGATTTTCTGCTAGGGTAGCTACGTCATCTGGGAATCGTAATGTACTTATTACCCTCTACCTGTACTTTGAGACCACTTTTTTTTTTTTTATTTAATTTTTTTTTTCTTTAAACATTTTTTTCATAGTTCTATATACAGGTTGAACGTTATCGGCGGTAAAAGTATACCCATGTCTAACACCTTTCAATATTTTAACTTCTTTACTCACCTTACCCATCTGAATTATGGTTTATTCTAGTATAATTTATTAGTTAATTTTACCACTCGATATTTTGTGGTCATTTGGAATTTATATTTTTTTGTATTGCGATCGTTAAAATTTACAGTTCGATCGTTAAAATTTATCCACGCCTGTTATTATTTTGATTTCTCTTAAAGCTTTGCAATATTCGCGTGTTAGTGTTTCGTTTTCAATACATTCTTAACTGGAAAAATATTTGAATTATATATAGTTTTTCTAAAGATTCCTTTCCACCTACGTTCTTTTTCATAATAACAGGCCGTTTATATCAATAATGTTTAACGATTTATATGGGCGTTTATATGTATTTTGTTTACTAGCTTGTAAACCGCATCCGGAATTCTATCCTTAAATTCCTTTTTTATTTCATTACATTTTCTATTTGACCGATGTCCTTTGATTTACTCGCGCATCTTAATCGCGCGATATTTTACTTTAGCTTTCTGAGATTTACCTTATTGCTGAAAACGATCGAATAAATCACTAATGACAGAAATATATGAAGATGTTAAAGAAAACATGAAAAACATTGGAAACCGTAAAGAAAAAATTGGGAATTGGCGAAAAAATAGAAACGAACCCGTGGATTTTCGGAGAAATGTTACGAAGAATTGATAAAAGTATGAAATATAAAAAGGGTAAATATGTATATATATATATATATATATAGTGTATATATGTATATATAACTAGTTAATAGTTTATTTGCGACATTTTTATATTGATCAAAAACTTTGACTATAAACAAACAGGATAAACTGAAAATTGACGCATTCGAGATACACACATGGCGCAGAATACTAATAATCCTACGGACGGTAAATATAACGAGTATATCAATTTTAGAAGAGCTAAATATTAAATATGTGCATATCGCACCGAAGAATGATGATAGTCTTGAAAAATGAATATTAATTGGACCGATTAAATGCAGATCGATCACCGACTCGAATACCTACCTCACTGAACTAACAAGAACCGAAGCGATATAACCAAAAGAGGAATAGGTGGAAAAGAAAATATGTACTACAATAATAATCACGTAAGCGACTGAGTTATCGACTACGTAGAAAAGAATATACATTATAAATCAGATAAATGTATACCGGATTGCGCTGAAATCGTGAGATTAGGAAAAACTGGGCGAAATGTTTAATATTAGTAAATATATGTGTATATCGTAAAATAAAATATCTCTATTAAAAACACCAAAAATGAGTAAGATGACAAAAAAAAGTAGTTTCACTGAAATAATGATTTTCACTCCTCGATTCAGAGGATAGTGTCGAAATTCTTTCGCGTGTAATGAGCCTGAAACATTAAAAACGTCGCGTGATTCAGAGAGAAGTATAAACGACAAATTCGTTCGCCGTGTCTATCCGAACTAAATGAAGCTGGTCGCCGGTAAATCCTAAAACCTTTTCGATTTTCGAATAATTTATACTTCATTTTTGTAAATTTATCTTGAATTTTATTTACCGATTTTTTAAAAGCATTTTCTAAATTAGAAATGACCGAGTTCCAGTAATTTTACTAAAATATTGAGCAATTTGTCGAGGGTCAACGCCTGTATAAGTCTTCTTTGAAATTCCTTAACAATTTAAGATAGATCAAACGCCTCGGTTCGCTTCAATTTTCCGCTATGAAGCAAATCGATAACCAGCGTATTCACATAACTAAGCGCCTTTTATACAAGTAAACTACGTATTCGATTTATCCCGAACATATTTTAAATGATTAAATACAGAGACAGTGACGACAAATTTGGTAGCCCCCTTTGAAAAAGATTGTATCTTATCATGTAAAATGTAAAATGTAAAAACGCGTATATTTGGCATTATATTAAAAAGTTATAATAATATTTAATAAATGTACCGAAACAAATGCCCTCTCTATTTATGAAAGTAACTAATAATATAAACTGGTAAATAATAAATATACAAGATGAAAATAGTATCGATGGAAAAATCAGACAAAAAACAAATGAAAAGCGCTAATTTAAAAAATAATAAGTTTAATTATATAACGAATATGTTCATTTATAAGTAATGGAAACGAAAGCAAACAAATTATGACGTTATGAGAATAATACATTATGTTTAATGCGTCGATGCTTATACTTAGTATATTTAATACTTAGTTCCCTGGAATCGTAATTTCCTATTGCTGGAAGTAAATTATTACGGTGCACACTACAACTGAGAAAAAATTTTTGGGATAGTTTGAAAATATAGTAATTTACATATGGTATCTGCAGAGCACTATGCATATATGAAATTTTAGTGTATAACATTGAGGATACATCCAAGACATCGATTTTGGACTAATTGCAGTCTATTAAAACTAGCATTTGAGATTGAAGACCAAACTGGACAAGAATATGTTAAAATAGGCCTAATGATTGACTTGTAGATTATTAATTTATTATTAATATTTAAGTGAGATTTACGTTTGAAAATGGGATAAATTGAACAGATTGCTCTGTTTGTCTTCAATGATGCATGGTCAATATGCTTAGAAAAGGTTAGTCTCTTGTCTAAAATGACACCAAGATAGTCTGGTCAGACCATTCTATATCAACGCCACTGACATGAAGTCTGGTCGGTAAAAACGGTCTTCGACGAGTGAAGAAAATTGCTTTCGTTTTGGAAGGATTAAGAGCAATTTGCCATTTAGAAAAATACTTTATCGATGCGTTCGTTCTTAAGCCAACAACCTGACATGTCAACGTAGGTTTTAATTATACGTTAATAAATATTATTTCCAGAGGAAAAAACGCTTGCCGACAACTCGACATAATTGTCCGAATTTAATGTTGAACTGTTTTCTGTTCGGCGTGTGTGCACTCCGCCTTAACTACATACCGTTTCGTACATTTAGTTCTATTCCCTCTAATGCGCTACTAACAGGATATTTTTTTTATTACATTTTCTTTTTCTTCTTAAATCGAAATTTTCTATCAGCACATTTCGGTTCCCTATAAATATTTTATATTTTACGTTCCTACTTGTAACGCAGATTAATTTTATGTCACTATAAATCACATACATACTATAAAACAAATACTAGAGAAACAAAATAAGTTTCAACGCCACACGCTGTTAATCGACTATGAGAAGACATTTAATTCTATATCAACACGGAGCTTTCTTAAATCACTGAAAACGGCCAAGATAAATAAAGAATACATGATCTCAATTATACAACACATATACAAAAATGCAAAGGCTACCCTAGAAGTTGGCCCAGTGGAAACAGAAGTTAACCTATACAGGTTCGATGTCACCTAAATTGTTCATTGCCGCCTTACAATCAGTATTTGAGAAATTAAAAGGGGATAGTAAGGGTTTAAAAATCGGACAAACGTATGTCAATCATCTTATCTAATACGGACGATATAGTGCTACTGAACGAAGATATAGAATAACTAAATGAAATGGCACAAGAACTTAATATAAAAAGCAAGGAAATAGGACTAAAAATCAACATAGCCAAAACAGTTCTGTTGCGAAACAAATTCACACATATCAGTAATATCATGATAGATCAGAGGAAAATACAGGAAGTAGTTCAATTACTTAGGACAGATTATAAAGGGCGACAATAGAATAGAGGAAGAAATAACGAG
This sequence comes from Coronaproctus castanopsis, assembly GCA_032883995.1. Classification (NCBI taxonomy): domain Eukaryota; kingdom Metazoa; phylum Arthropoda; class Insecta; order Hemiptera; family Monophlebidae; genus Coronaproctus; species Coronaproctus castanopsis. Next base: position 239,126,634 of record CM065052.1, on the reverse strand, counting down.
AAGAATCAAAATGACCGCCGTAGTATGTGGAAAACTAGAAAAATATTTTACAAAGTAAGGAGATTCCTGTAAGTCTGAAAATCAAAACGTTTAATCAATGCGTGCTCCCGGTAATGACCTATGTTGGAATACAACAGTAGAAACGAAGGAAAGGCTAAGAGTAGCGCAAAGAAGAAGCGAAAGGAAAATGATTGGCATAACGCTGAAAGACAAGAAAGAAAATAAATGGCTTAGAGAAACAACAAAAATAAAGGATATAATACTAAGTATAAAAGAATCAAAATGGAGATGGGCTAGTCATAAGACACCAAGAACTCCTGGCAAATAAAGTGACAATGTGGACTCCAGAAGGAACCGTAGAATAGGCAGACCACTGACACGTTGGGTTGACGATATAAATGAAGTCGGAAAAGATTGGACAAGTAAAGCGGCTGACAGGAGAAAATGGAAGGAACTTCGAGAATGCAGCAGTGGATTGAAAATAGCTGATGAAGATGAAGAAGAAGAATAGTTTGCGAGCCTTAAATGTTTGTATTAGAAATTACGTATTCCCAAATATTTATCGTTACAAAAGAAATAATATTTCCTTTCAAACCTTTCAATCTAATAATTTTTTTTTCAGCGAATTATGCAAATTTTATTACAATTTTCGCCCGAATATAATTTAAAGTAATAAAGAACGGTTCAATATTCGTGGGATAGCCTTAGAATTAGGCGAGTGTTTTTCATATCAAGAAATAGGATCTATCTTCCCACCTTGGAATGATTATTTAACATTTACCTTTCTGTTTTTGATGGAATACATTATTTTGGAAAAACCTACAAAAAAAAAAGGCGTTCCTTACGAATTCGCTTAATTTTGAGCAATTCTCGTGATATTAAAATAAAAAAATGTCGAATACAAATTGTTTACCATCTCGAATTTATATAATATATTCCTAGTAATAGAACATCACGAGAGAATAAAAATTATTCGCCAGAAACTATAGAGGCATAAATAGCTTAAATATATAAATATATTCTCATTGTACTATATTGATTATTAAGTGTGGAATAATACTGTTTTACATATATATATATATATATATATATATATATATATATATATATATATATATATATATATATATATATATATATATATGTAAAACAGTATTGTAATAAGTATGCACGAAGATGCGTGTTAAAAAATGATTAGTACCGCTAGTAGCGTGTGGTTCTTAGTTACTCTGGATATTAATAATTCGCCTTAATGTAAACACCTTTTGCATTATTATAGTGTATAATGTGTTTAAACAAAATTCAAAATTACAATTTAAACCGAAACAACTACTAATATGAATTTATTTCTTTTTGAAATTGTATTAAATAATTTGTTTGAAATTGTTGTTTATATTTTAAAAGATAGCGTTTTATTGGCCGTGTGCATTACTGATGTAAAAAATGACTATGGAATTCAGGCATGCAAGTAATTATCATATATATATATATATATGTAATGTTATTTAACGCATATAGTCAATACACAATGCGAGAAGTACTTGATGGATGGAATGGCGGCATAACAATAAGAAATAATCTACAAGTAATTATCATATATATATATATATATAAATAATGTTATTTAATGCATATAGTCAATACATCTCCTTATATGCTTCAAAAGATGAACACCGTTTAAATAAAGTAGATAAGTTATTTGGTATAGAAATCAATGTAAATAAAACAGAAATAATGAAGATTGGAAGGAAACTACGACTATTTTTTTGTAAAATTGAATGGAAAAAATATTGAACAAGTACAAAAGTTTAAATACTTCAGTCAGATTATAACGGAAGATCTGTACTGTGACGATGAAATTAACCATCGGATTGGAGTAGTGAAATATGCATTTCAATAGAAACAAGGTATATTAAGACAAAAGTCGATGCCGTTGAATATTCGAAAACGGATATTGAAGATGTATGTGTAGTACGTAGCCCTCTATGGTGCTGAAACCTGGACGTTAAATAAAAGGAATTATGACAAATTACAAGCGTTCGAGATGTGGGCTTGAAGGAAAATGAGGTGGATAAGTTGGGAAGAAAAAGCCAAAAATAAACAGCCGTGTGTGGTATAACGATTGATTTAGTGTAAAAAAAAAACCAAACAATAATTGCTACACTGGAATTTCCAGACTCCATACATGTTAATATTTTTTTAGAGTTATTCTTACCAAGTAATACTGGAGTATCGTTATTAAGATTAAACGTACCACGAAGATCCTCAAAATAGGGGCAGCTATATAAAAGGTTATTTATGTCATCCACATCATCATTGTACAAGGTGCAGGCCGGGCCATCAGCAAGATGTAACCTATGGATATAGGAAACTAACTTACCATGAACTGAGAGCACCTGGGCATTGTGAAAATTAATATTTAAATTAGTCAATTTAGAACGGTTAGAAAAGTCAGGGCAAATAGGATGTATTCCTCCCGGTTGAACAGCTATCCTACCTCTCCTGCCAAGTGTGTATAAGAGATTGGTTTATAAATTTTTAAACAAACTTCGTACTAGTTTGATCTGTCAAGCTGAAAAACCCGGAATTGCGAAACCGACAATTAGAGACCTTGGGAAATCTCCAACCATCCGGAATTCCGAGATGATTGAAGCACCAATTAAAAATAAATCCAACGATATTATATTAGAAATGACGTTGGCAGAAGAGATGGGACAGGTTCTATACAGAGATATGACGTTCTTTTAAAACAGCCAGTGTCCTATTATTATATAAATGAGCGAACTATACCCATAATAAACTCCTTTATATAATATCAGTCTCTCCTTATACTTTAAACTATATGTATTTGATAGCAATCTCCTTAATTTATGATATATTGCCTCACATTTCTTATGAATATATTCGATGTGAGGGAAGAAAAAAAGCTAACGATCAATTATTACGCCTAAGTATTTTAATTTAGATGTACGAGAAATTGGCTGGCCAAAGACCAATCTTAAAGGTTTTACAGATTCTGCGAAATGCTGTCTACCAAACAAACTAAATAGACATTTGTCGGCAGCAAAACACAGACCCATTCTCGAGATTGTGACCTCAACGATACAACCTCAATTAAATAAATAAGATACCAATTCAAATGTTTTATTTGTGTGTTGAATAAACTCGTCCATAAGACGATGATCTCTGAGTATAGAATATTCCGGAGAGTGAGCCCCAAAATAGAATCATGAGGAATTCCACACTCTAACTTTCTACTGCGAACGAAGTCTGCAATGCCAAGAAGTGTAAATATATTTTTATAATAATTAATAATTACGTTAATAATAAAGCGGTTAAAATTATTTTGCACAAGAATGTCGACTATTGACCGTCTGCAGTTGTCAAAAGCTCTTTTAATGTCAAAGGAGATGACGATTGCAGAACATCCAGATTGCCAACACTGTTGGACACCAGACAAGGCATCCTCAGAAGAAATCCCCCTCCGAGAACCAAACTGATTCAGGTGAAATATGTTTTTACCGTCGACGTCTTTGAATAAGAACTCATTAATAATCTTTTCATACACTTGCTCAAAGCATTTAATAAAGACATAGGACGATAGTGAGAAAGTTTACTACCTTCCTTTTCAGGCTTACGCCTTATTTACGATGCAAGAGTAGTATATGTTAGGCAAAAATGTATAATCTAGGTATTCGATAATTGATCCTGATGTACGTGTTCTTGGTATATTATTCCAATGCATCTTGTTAATTAATTAAATCAAATTCTTCTTGTTAGTGGAATGTCCAATCTTTTTATTTTTTATTTATATTTTATTTTTATTATCCATGTCTTTTTTTACATTATGCAAATCACTTGTATCCTTTATCCACGTTTCTCCTTATATGTATATATATATATGATCTACTGATTTTTTCAAGCATGTGTGTTAATGCATATCTAGTATGTATTTACATATATATATATATATATATATATATATATATATATATATATATATATATATATATATATATGTATATGTATATATATATATATATATGTGTGTGTGTGTAGAAACAGCCGAAAATCCACATATATTGGGAGCTCTGTTCACCAATAACATAAGAGATATTAGAGAAATTTGATCGCGCATTGTTATGGCGAAACAGGCGTTTACTAATCTGCATGCGATACTAAAGTATCGGAAATTAAAAATGGATACGCAAATGAGAATTATTAATCAATTCAATGTAATGTCGGTAGACCTCAGAGACGTGGACTTTAAACTCGGAATATATAAAACGATTAAACGCTTTTGAAATGTGGAAATGTGGACGCTCAGGTGCATGTGACGAATCTCATGGCAAGAGAAGAGAACGAATAAACAAGTGTTCCAGAAACGCAAGCGGAAAAGATGATCCTGGTATACGACATCATGAACAGGAAAAGAAAATATGTAGCACCAAAAATTGAACGAAAGACACCCGTGGTGAAGAAGACTGGAAATGATGACATCAGGAATGGAGTGGAAAACTGTTAAGGACATAGTGGATTCCGTGAGTAGTAGACTATTATAGGGACAGATATTTAATTTAGCTGCATATAGATGTTGGTGTATGCAATTTTTGCCAACCAAAGATGCAACATGATGATGATAACGATGATATGTATATATATAACTATATATATTGTTTTTTCTTTAAGCTTTTTTTTCTATACATTTTCTAAAATTGTACTTTACCAAGACATATTTTTCCGCCTATTAATTCTTTCCACCATACACCACTCCCGAACGTATATATATTTATATACGTATCATTATCACACCGAATCCCTTACAGATTTTTTTTTTATATACACAATACGTAGGTAGTTAAATTTATTCAATTTTTGTTACTACGAGTTGTGTAATTTTACAAGTCATTGCACAGTATACAGAAATTACGGCTGATGGTGTTAAATGACCGAAACGATTTGATTCGATTTATAACGTAGGCCAAACTTTTCGACGACCTCTGTTGGTCATCAGAGAGGATCTGTCGTATAAAACATTTAAATTAAGGTAATATTGCAAATTTCGGTACATATTAAAAATATATACAGAATTGAAGAATAACGTTGTTAGAAATGGTAAAAAAAAAGTCGGTTGCTAAAGCTCTGTCTAAAAATTTAATGACGGTAAAGTCGAGACCGGATATATCTTCCGTCGGGCATCGGCGGCTTAATTAATAATTTTGTTGAAACAAGATTACGTTTTAAAAAAGTAATTAAGAACAAAAACGTATGTAAGAACTGGGATATCAGTAAATTACAAGTTACAAAAACAAGAACTCAAGTCTCTGAACACCTAAACAACAACTTGGAAGGAATTCACGACAAATTTAATGCTGCTAATCTGATAGCTGAAAAACATGACTCCTTTAGAATGCATAAACAAATAAAATCAGTTACTAGAAAAGGTGTGAGAAATTCATCAATGTGTCTGTTAGATGAATATGACGTACCCATTGTTGATCAAGAGGAAAAGAAAAAAGTATGGAAAACTTATATGCAAAAATTATTCTGTGAACATCACTCAAGAAATCTTACTGTTCCTAATAATTTAGAAGAGAGTCCACAAATTTTAGAAGCGGAAGTAAAACATGCGATTAAATTAATCCCCGGTAGGAAAGCTACAGGTCCTGACCGAATTCCTGCAGATGTAATCAAGCGGTTTGATGACAAAAAATATCAAAAAATTGACGGAATTATTTAATAGAATTTACACGTGCGTTGAAATACCATCTGAATGGCTGAAATCCTCTTTTGTGCTTATACCGAAAAAGCAATATTCTAGAGAATGTGGCGATTACCGCACAATTAGTATCACTCTTGAAAATCTTCCTGAGAATTATTTATCATTGAATTCGAGATAAGTGTGAATATCATTCGAGTGATGCTCAATTTGGTTTTCGTAAAGGTTTTGGAACCAGAGAAACTCTACTGGCAATTAACATCCTGCTTCAAAAACACAGGGAAATGAACAAAGACGTATTCATTCGCTTTCTTGATTACGAGAAGGCATTTGATAGTGTTCAGCACAATAAACTAATCGACATTCTGCTAGCTGTCGGTATTTGCATTCTTTCACCTCTGTTATTTAATCTGTATGCCGACCATATGTTCAAATCAGCTATCGGTGACATGCTAATAGGAGTGCGGATAAATGGGAGAATTATTAATAATCTGTGATATGCAGACGACGTGGCGATACTTACAAATAATGGAAAATACCTTCAACACCTTCTTAATAAACTGAACACAGTCGGTAGCTCATATAATTTGAAGATAAATGTAAAAAAAACAAAATGGATGATAATAAGCAAAGAGAATAACACAGTTTCCATTAAAATTAATAACATGAAGATTGAAAGAGTGCAGAAATTCAAATACTTGGGCTGTTACATTACGGAGAATCTAGACCTAGATACAGAAATAAAAATGCGATGTAACTACACCCGAAGTTCTTTTGCCAGTATACGGGATCTCCTTTGCAATAGATCCTTACGTTTAATATACGTCAAAAAATGAGATGCAGTGCTACATATATCAAATTTTATTACATGGAATTGAGGCATCAACATTAAGCAAAAGGCGAATAAATAGATTGGAGTCTGTAGAGATGTGGCTACATAGAAGGATGTTTAAAATACTATGGATAGACAATATATTAAATCGAAAAGTTCTAGAGATGGCCAAAACGGAGAGAAGCTTAATGAAATCACTTATTCGAAGGAAAATAAAAAGTACTTCGGTCATGTAATTAGAGGAGATAAAGATAAACTACTACAATTAATTATCCGAGGACAAGTGGATGGGAAAAGAAGTCGAGGAAGACGGAAAACATGCCGGTTGGAAAACATCGAGGAATGGACGAACACATATAGAAAAACTAATGCAAGAAGCCGGAGAAAAGAAGTTTTGATTGCTATGCACAATCGCCAACGCTCTTCGTAGAGTAGGGCATCAGAAGAAGAAGAAGAAGAAGAAGAAGAAGAATGGTTTTAGAAAAGGTCGGTCGAGAAGTCAATAGTATTTTTAATCAGGCTTACGGCGGTATAGGCGATATGTTGGATCTCGCTCGAATATGGAAACAATTATTAGATTTGTCAAAGACGTTCGTCTATAGGGAAACAATCCTAGAGGGAATGGTAGAAATCGAAATAGGTTAAAAAATAATTCTATGGAAGATGTATAACCGTCCGGTAAAAACCCCGCTATAAAGAAGAATATTGCAACGCTACCTCCAATTAATCGATCGAATTTACTTATAATAGATAATAATTTTCCTATATACGGGTTGTATAATAATACGAGTCTTATAATATAGATGTAATCATACGTTAGCCGCTACCTGTAATATATGGACATATCGATGTGCGATAATGACTATTTTATATTCGTATACAGTTTCGCGTTTAAAAATAACTACATATCACGGTAACGTACATTTCATGTAAATGTACCGCGAATAATTTATAATTTTTGTAAATTTATATAATATACACGCTATTGGAAGTAATTTTTCTATAAAGTTTCTCCCCCTATAAGTTATTTCGTTACTAAATGTACGTATATGCATATAAAAATAGGTGGTATAATTGTCCACTAGTATATGTTAACCCAGAGGAGGTAGTTCGAGTTCCGATCGAATACTAAACAAAATATACGTTTCTTAAATGATAATAATCAAGCGAGTTCCCCCCTAGGAGTTCGCGATATTTTGCTTTAATGATCGTACGCCAGTTTTATTCCATACAGCGGGATGATAAAAAAAAAAAACAAAAAACTGAAGATAACTGAAATTAAACGAATTTTTGAATATTACATCTCGAACGATATGAGATAGAAATAATTAGAAATGAACTGTACATAAAACATCGTCACTTTAATACGAGAATTGTTTGGTACTGACAATTGAAAACTAAATTTCTTAGTCGCTTTTGGTAAACCAGTACTTCGATATACGCTAAAATATGTATCGAATATATATACATAAATACATATACACACACATAAATGTAGTTTTACCACGTCGGGAGCTTATAATGTCTCGAAGCGTATACCATGCGATATTTATATATATATATATATATATAGGGTTACCCAGAGAAGACGGACAATGTTGTTTTTTAAATAGCGCAGTCGGTAAGACTGCTACATACAACGCAAACCGCGTACTCCACGTGTAGTGTGCACACGAGGGATTCGTTTTTATCCTAGTTATCATAGCATCCTATAATAACAAAGAAAACACGTTTTGGGTGGAGCTTTATTTGCGGTGTGAACCGATCACGACAGTGCAGAATTTCGAAAAGAATTCAAAGATAAGCGAATTTTTTTTTGGGCGAGGATACCTTAAGAGCCGCGTTTACGAATCTACGATATCTGGAAGATCTGAAAACTCGGATTTCTGAAGAAATTTCAAAAATACAGCGACCTGTGCTCGAAAAAGTATTCGATAATTTTGTAAAGACCGAACGAATATATTGGTGCAAATGGCTGTCGTCTGAACAATATTGTGTTCCACAAATTATTGTAAGCTGATCTCTCGTTTTCCTATTTTGAATAAAATTTCTTTTTGAGTTATTAAAAAAACAACAAAAACCGTCCGTCTTCTCTGGATCACCCATTTTATATATATATATTTATATATATATATATATATATATATATATTCTCTTTATTTAAGAATAGATGTTTTTATATTTTTATATAAAAATGATTACAATAATCTTAGTAAATAAATGCAGCCAAATCTTAAAATTTAAACCCGTTTTCTCTGGGTCGCCCAAATAATATATATATATATATATATATATATATATATATATATATATATATATATATATATATATATATATATATATAGATTACGATTATACCACGTTGAATGTACCGGTTCTCGATAGATCACCGAAGTTAAACAACGTCGGACCAAGTTAGTACTTGGATTGGTGATCGTCTAGGAAAGCTTGGTGTTATGTCGTCGGAATAGTCGAGTGGCTAAGAACACGGACTTTTATACGGAATGTACTGAGTTCGAATACGATAGACGACGCAAAAATTATCATCAGAAAATAAATAATCCGAATATTATCGGGTTGAATGACAAACCACCACGCACAGCACAACACTATGTGCGTGCTGGTAAACAATCTAGTACACTACAATAACACGCGGGGTTGTATCGTGATAACAAAGCGATTACAATCAGTTCTCCCGGGTGTATGTGTCTATCTACGTCAGCGCCATATTATAATTGCCTTGTACGCTACTTACACTGTACAACAAAATATGTATATTAAGTAATCGCCTACCTTCGATACGGAGACGGCACTTGATGATGATGATATATATATATATATATAATATTTATTTAAGAATAGGTGTTTTTATATAAATATAATTATCTTAACCTTGATAAATAAACGCATACAAACCTTAAAGTTTAAACATTCTTGTAGAGAAAGACCGTTTGACTACTTACAATACATCCAAAAGGGAAAAACTGAAAATGTAATATTTTTCCTTTCTTTTAATATTGTGGTTATATATCTTAATATATTATAATTGTATTGTTTCTGTTCTTAGTATGCAGCTATTATATAATAGAATTTAGTATACGCATGACCTGGTGAATCAATTTCAATTTTGCATTCACTGCATTTGTCCATTTTTTTTTTAAATTAACGAAATTCCCATGGATAGAAATTGTGTTAGAAAGAAATCTGGACTGATTAGTCTATTCTTCAGTCTATCCTCGATTCTTGTTACCCTATTCTGTACGTCCTCCTGTTAGTTCTTCCTTATAGACGCCATTTCTCCAGGTATTCGCATTCTTTATTTCCCATAATCTTATTACTTTTGATGCTTTTATCTCGATTGTCATTTCCAACTGTAATTCGTCGCCATAATTCCCGCTGTGACATAGCAAGGTGTATAAATGACTGTTCTATATGCAGATATTACGTTTGTAAGATAATTTTCCTATGTTCTATTTTGATGTTATTATTTTTCGCCCAAAATATTGTTATAATAAATCAAGGAACCGTCCTTAACCTATCTGAACAATGCGGATTAAAGAAATTTCAAACCAACGATTCTATCGTAAAGACCTACTAGTATTGAGTAATATTTTTAAATTGTATCTATAACGTAATCAACGTGTTTACTGAAATCAAGGTTTTCATAAATGTGTGTTATTAACCGCATAATTCCATAATATAGTAACGAAATATAATAAATCTCGAAGTACCGGCTTATACTTTAAGGAACGATTCGCTAGGAATGCAAAATATAGAATTATTATTTCGACGGCATTTTAAGTTTCGCGCAATTTTCTCAAAATATTTGTACAACGGAGAGATAAAATGGAAAATTGCGAGATCGATTAGATGAGTTTAAAGAATTTATATAAATATTTAAAACACATCTCGCTTCGAATTTCGATCGAAAAAGTAAAATATTTATGTATATTTATTTATTTATTTTATATATATCGATGAATTATATATTAATATCGTTATTAAGATATATGAATCTGCATCGATGAAAGTAAAATTATGGGATAATACCGATTGAAGAGGGACGTAAGACACGGTGTCTCTAGGACATTAAGATGGAGTTTAATAGGTATTACATTAAATGGAGAAAATCTAAGTACGTAGTCGTAATAGGCAACAGTTCGGAAAATACAAGTCTGACGGAACTTAATACGCATTCCGGAAAGACCGGATTAAAGATAAATCTGCAAAAACAAATGATGAACACGATGATAACTGTAAACGGTGAAAAAAATTCAGCAGGTAAGTAAATACCAGCACTTAGGACAAGAAGTCACAATTAATTAATTAATTTAGTTAGTTAGCTTCTCCATAACTGAATGTATATCAAGTATACGTACACTGTTATAATAAAATTTTTTAAACGTATAATTAACGATATAAAATTACAAATTTATAATTTAATGACTCTAATTACCTACGAAATCTGTTATCTAATATTCAAAATCTCTTCCCAGTGGTGCTTTACCCAGTATTTTGCCGTCGACGGCTAATCTAAATATGGGTTCGATCTGTATACGTTTCCTTAATATTTTTCAAGAATGACTGTAAAATCGGCCCGGTTAATTTAGTGCGACGCAGCACTTCCGCGTTATCTGTCCATTTTAATCTATGCATTCACCTGTACGTCCCCACTTCAAACGTTCGTAGCTTTTTCTCTGTGATTTTTGGGAATATACACATTTCCATCGAGTATACAACAGAAGACCATACGTAACGTGAAAGCAATTTTAGCCGCAATTAAATCTTTATCGCTCTGTCGCGAAGTATTCGTTATAAATTATTAAACGATCTTCGTGCCATAACGATTCTTATCTTGATTTCCTCGTCTTCCGTCTTCTGTTATCGCTACACCCAGATATTCGAATTTTTAGACCCCGTTCATTATGGTGCTCCATCTATTTTTATCACTAATGGTTTTTCATTCTTGTTTTGCTGTTTAGTTGCATCACTTTTGATTTGTGAATGTTTACATTCATTCTAAATTTGACCCATTCTTCAGTGAATTTTGTGACTAAGCTCTGTAACTTGCCTGGAGTATCTGAGGTAAGGACCTTAGCTGATCTGACATATATTGCATCAGTTTATTTTCAGTCCAGCTTTTTTAAGTATTCGAAATACATATTAAATAGACGGGGAGATAGTGATCATTCTTGTCGGACTCCGCGCTTAATTGAGCATTTTTCCTCTGTCATTTTTGCGCCCACCTTAACCGATGCGGTTTGTTACCAATATTGATTACGCATGTTTATCAATATTATATTTACACAATCATTTTATTAATGCGGTATGTTGCACTCTATCGAACGCCTTTTCAAAGTCTATAAAAGCAAGCGTATATTATCCTGTTAACGGAGATATATTGTTATACTAGCAGTTTTATTAGCGCAATAGTATAATCTAGTACCTCTATTTGGACGGAAACAGTACTGCGTATCCCTTATATAGCAATCGAGTTTATTAGCGATGCGACGATTTATTATAGACAATAGCAATTTCAATGTATGACTCATTAGACTTATGACACTAAAATCCGAGCACCTTTTTAAATCTCCCTTCTGGGTTGTGGGTATGCACGTGGATGTTCTCCATTCACTAGGTATGAATCCTGTTCTGTACATTTAAGGATTTTAAGTAGTATTTTCTTACTACGCAGTGACATATGCTTTAAAAGATCCCTAGGAATTTCGTCAACTCCAATTGCTTTTATCAATTTTTATTTTGTTACTGCCTAAATTCCTCTAAACTAATATCTGGTGCTTCCCTGTTTATTTCAGTCATTGTTACATTATCTGTTCTATCATATATCTACCGAATATATTTCGTCCATATTTCGTTTACTTTTTTAATGTGACCGTGCAATTCTCCTTCTTTATCTTCATTTCTTATTATTTGATTTATTTTCATCACGGCATTTTTTAAGTCGCACTCGATATACTGCTACCAGAAGTACATGATCTGTGTTACAGTCAGCTGATGGATAAGTATGACATTTCAGTATTTTATTGCGGTATCTTTGGTTCACTAATATGTAATCTATTTGATTTCTCGTTCTCCCATCTGGACTTATTCAGGTATACAGTCGTCGTGGATGATTTTTTAACAGTAAATTACATATTACCAGTCGGTGTATTTTAATTTTATCAGCATGTTGTCGCCCTGCTGTTTTGCCTTCGCAGATTCTTAGCACCCATTTTAGCTGTTCGAGCGACTTAGAACAAGCTTGACGGAGACTAGGGGCCGTATTTAAATTGTATACTCAGCTGATGTTTCATGGTATAATACGGCGTTGGTTTCCCATTGCTTTCTCCGGGATTTTACTTCCCTAGCCTTTGGATAAAAACCGTAACCACAAGGCAGCGGGTTGTTATTGAGGAGGTAACAATTGAAGGTTTTTACGGCGACCTAAACCCGCAGAGTGAGAGATAGTCTCAGGATTTCTGCAGACTTTTAGTAGACAGGTCCTCAAGCTGTCCATCTGCATCCTCGTGTCCACTTGCCCTGTTAATACTGGAATCGTCTGCTGGAAACTTTGCGCTAGTAGCCGCTGTTGTTCCGCGACTGCTTCTTCGACTGGCGTCTTATTTGCAGCTAACCTACATATATGTAGTCCGCTCCACTATCTGCCACCTGTGACGCTCCCTGCTAAGGTTACAGCTCCGGATCCCAGAGGTACAAAAGTACCCCCGGTGGGGGGGACAAGTCACAATGGAAAAGGATGAGAATATCTCTCGTCTAGATTGCATTTGTAAAGTTCAACAAAGTATCTATAAATGAAGCTATAACGAGTAGTCTAAAAAATAAACAGTACAATCACGTGTTATCGACCCTAACGTATAAAGCTGAAACATGGAGTTTCATGTTATCGGCCCTAACGTATGAAGCTGAAACAGGGAGTTTCAGTCTGAAGGAACGGTTAGAATAATTAGGAAAACTTAAATGGTACGCTGAAGAATTATTCTTAATATCAGGATCAAGGATTAGAAGTGATTTCGTGGATAAAACAACAAACAAAATTGCTGAATGCGGTGATGGAGTTGGACAGGATACACCGCAAGACAGAACAATGATAGACGGACCAAAAGTATGATATTCCCAGCGGTGGCCGATTGACCGTCATCGTAAACTAGGAAGGCCCACGAGACAAGATGATATTGTGAAATGGACAGGAATTAATGGACTCGAGTCGCGCAAGATAGAAGACGTTGTAAGTGTTTGAGGAATGCCTAAAACCAGCAGTTGGTTGATATAGGCACATCGTGATCAATATATATATATGTGTGTGTGTGTATGTTCTTCATCGTGAGATCGATCCGAGCACCGTGTATCACTTCGACTTCGTATCGAAGTGATATTTGTCATTGGATATCCGTCGTCTTTACAATACGGTATTCACGCGTATCGAAAAATAGAATAGACCAACGTATTCATAAATAATTATATAGATTTGAGGTTTTCAAGGTCGAATCGATATACCGTATAGAGAGGCTAATTTTTATAAGCATTAAAAGTACGTCTAGGTTCAAATTTTATTAAAATAGTAAAATATTTGGCCGTATTTATTTGGATGTATATTTGAACTTAATTAAAATCTGATCTGTTTCGTGACTTAACAATCCAGTAATGCTTGTTTATTTTTACGAATTTTTTAAAGCAAAAATGAAAATGAAAACTTTTTGTAATTTTTGTATACTTTCAATGATGCGCACATAATTACAAAAACGTCTTCGTATTTTGCTTACGAAAATTCTATTCCGATCGATGTTCTCGTCTTAATATGTGACCGACCGATTTCACGTTCAACCTATCCGACCATTTTATAATTCCAATTGTTGTATTAGTTTTCGCAATCCATTTCGACACCCGATTTACGTATTTGAGATTTTTTTATTAAAATTATATAACGATCCTTTTTTGGTCGTCGTTTATATCTGTCGCTTCGCGCGAATAGACACAACCCCAGAGGGATTTTGACTTACTGTTCGTTTGGTATGGAGTGATACACTAGATCGTTCGTCAATATACGACGTCTCGTCACGTTGAAGTAATAACGGTACATCAACCTTTGGATTGGCTCTTATAATTCTCGTCATGTATATATAATCGTAATTTTCATTCAATACTAATCGATACTAGGACAAGAAGAAATTGCACTGGACGGCGACGTTACGTGTCTCTTTCTAATCTCTATGCTTAACTCGTTACAACTATAGTTCAGATAGAAGTAGAAGGGCTATATCACGACTATGGCGGCCGTAATTATCATATTTGGGCGTGCTAGCTCTCTATAATTACGTTAATTATAGGAAATGAACCTATATTATAAGTATCGAAGACCACTATATATATACACATATATTATTATTTATTTCCAGTTGAATGTGTACCGAGAACTGTTAGTAATTATTATCATACCAGAACTTGTATCTTTGAACCATCTCCTTCTTTTTATATAG
This sequence comes from Coronaproctus castanopsis, assembly GCA_032883995.1. Lineage (NCBI taxonomy): Eukaryota > Metazoa > Arthropoda > Insecta > Hemiptera > Monophlebidae > Coronaproctus > Coronaproctus castanopsis. The sequence goes on along the minus strand of CM065052.1, from coordinate 239,111,588 downwards.
CAATCAGTTAATGAACGGTCGTTGTAACTCGCGGTGCAAAGACAATACTGGGCGTATGGTGTATTTCACACAAGTTAATACGCTATGTACATCGTACATTACGTGTTAATGTGCATTCGTGTACGGTATAGGACGTAGTAGAGCAAAAAATTAAAATATCTCGTGATAATAGAAAAGTCCCGTGATCTGGTTTCGGGGTGTTTATAAGATAAATAAGAGTCCAAAGATCCGTATTCTTGGTGTAACGTCATTTATTATATATATATATATATATATATATATATATATGTGTGTATATATATATAACACGTACCTATGGCGGTTTAGTGAAACTTTGCGATTAACGGTGATTGGAAAGATACTCTTACGATGATCGTTCTTCTGTACTTGTTATTCATGCTCAGTCATTATCTATCGCTACGCAATATTATTTTTCTATCTTCTTCTTGATCATTACACTAGTTAACTATTTCTCTCATTTAACAGCACGAATAAATATTAAATATTCTACACCCACGAGACATCACGGAAAAAGTTGTACCCATACTTTATATTTACATGCGTCACTTATTTATTTTATATATATATATATATATATATAATGTATATACGTTATTTTGAAGCTACATACACACACAAGGACTTCGTTGCTTACACTGAGTAAGGTAATTTGATTAACAGTCATTACCTTTTCATATCATGTAGCTTAATTTATTAATTTAAGTTTAGATTTAGTTCTATTTTCAATAATCGGTGTAATAATTAATTTATACTTAATTAGCGAATGATATACGCGATGTTTCCCATTAATTCTAAAAAATTCAGCGTATAGTTTCTTCCTATGACCATATTAGTATTTAAACATAAGCAATTCCAAATTTTGAACTAATTTCTATAATTCTCTAATAATCGTTTATATATAGTGCAGCCGGGATTTTCCATGGGGAAGCAGATAGATATTACATATATATATGTGTGTGTGTGTTTGCATATGAATATTACGTTTTCAGTACTAATTTATTAATTTAAGTTTAGATTTAGTTCTATTTTCAATAATCGGTGTAATAATTAATTTATACTTAATTAGCGAATGATATACGCGATGTTTCCCATTAATTCTAAAAAATTCAGCGTATAGTTTCTTCCTATGACCATATTAGTATTTAAACATAAGCAATTCCAAATTTTGAACTAATTTCTATAATTCTCTAATAATCGTTTATATATAGTGCAGCCGGGATTTTCCATGGGGAAGCAGATAGATATTACATATATATATGTGTGTGTGTGTTTGCATATGAATATTACGTTTTCAGTACTTTATTCTTAAACCTAGCGATAAGAATTTCGGAGCCCGTTCATTGTACGTAATAAAGAAAAAGCTAACGAATATAATATTTTTAAATTGTATATTTTATTAGGAAAAATTTGTCCACTAAACTATATACATCAGTTATATAACTAAAACGTCGACTATAAAACGACTAAGTGAATACACGGACATTTACACGCGTGCGAAATACATAAATAAAATTATATATATATACATATATATATATATATATATATGTATATATATATATGTATATATATATTATACATATGTACAACCCTCCGAAGGGTCACCGTTTTATCATGGCGGAAGTGTTTGCATGCTTCAATGATTTTATGGGTTACGCCATCGGTAGTGCATACTAAGGTCGCAAATGTAGAGCTAGACGAAGAGTGCTGATAGCAGCGCTATCAGTACTATTTGCGCGCGGTGAATAAGATGTTCAAAAACAGCTGCAAGCAGATATTTATCGGACGTGGAGTACATGTTACTGAGAAGCGGCCATAAATCGAAATACTAATTATTATTATTATTATTGAAACTAGAGGATCAAAATACAACGATTTTTGAAGTGGAGACTACAGAATAATACACTCAGGCTCGGATGAAGGAAAAAATTGAGTTGGATTAATCCTCAATAGGAAATTGGGAAAAATGTAAGATGCTATCTTCAACTTAATGAAGAAGCAATAAACTATGCAGAAGATAAAGACGACCAACTTATAGTAGGAGATTGGAATGCGTTGGTTGGAGAAGGAAGCGATAATGAATACATAGGAAAACACGGTTTAGGATAACGAGGAGAAAAATTAATAAATTTTGTACGGAAAATAAAATGGTAATAATAAATACAGTTTTCAAATAATCGTCTAAAACAAAATATACGTGGACAATGTCTGGTAGTCAAGACAGGTGTCAAAAAAAGTAGATATAAAAACCAAATAAAACAATACAAATCGTAAACGGGAGCAGACATAAATAGCGACCATAACCTAGTGCTGATGACATTCAGACTACAATATAAAAAGTGGAATTCTAATAAAGATAACAATAGGAAATTGGAAATAAAAATAACCGAAATTATCAGAGGCTAATCAAGACAAACCTAGAAATAATGAATAAAGGAAACAGTGTTAATGAAAAATGGAATACCTCGAAAGAATTAATAACAAATACCGCAACATAAATATTAACTAAGAGAAATAAAATCTACAATAAACCATCAATTTCAAAGGATATAATAAAATTAATAGAAGAAAGGAAGAAATATAAAAATGCAAGCACAGAAGAAGGCAATATGTATAGAAAATATAAGAACATGGTAAATAGGGAAGTCAAGAGCTAAACGGAATACCTTGAATCAAAGTGTAGAGAAGTAGAAGACAATTTAGAAAAAGGCAATATGGAAAAGGCATCCAAACAAGTCAAAATATACTTCAGGGACTTCAGAGAAAATGAAAACGGAAAAAACTGATAGAAGACGAAAAAATAACTCAAAAGATGGAACAGATATGTTGAAGTTACACAATGAAACGGATAACATAGAATGCTTATAACAAGAAATTATCATAAATGAAACAATACCAGAAGATAATATAGGTCCAAGTATAACAAGAGATGAATTTTGCAAGGCCATGAAGGAACTAAAAAATCTTAAAGAAGCAGAATACGATTTCAGCGAGTTTATATAAAGCACAGACACATATTTATAAATGTACGAAACAGGAGAAATACCGGACGATGTTAAGAAAAACAAACTACAATAACAAAAATAGTATCAGGCGCAATAAAACATAAAATAGATAACGAATTAAATGAAGAGTAATATGGTTTTAAAACAGGAAGAGGAGCGAGAGAAATTATACTGGGAGTACGCAAGGTGATTGAAAAAAAAGTTAGAAGTAAACTAACCAGCATACATTGCAATAATCGATTTAGAAAAAACATTCGATAAATGTGACTGGACTATTCTAGATGAAACTTTAACAAGAATAAACATCAATATAAGGATAGAAGAATACTAAGAATTAAATACGTACAAATATTATTAATAACGAGCAAAAACTCAGAAATTGAAGCAAGTCAGAAAAAGAGTCAGACAAGGTTGCAACTTATCATCGCTGTTCTTTAATATACATATATATGTGTGTGTATATATATATATATAGAACAGACGTACAGTAATCGAAGGACGAGTAAATGGAAAAAGATCGCTGGGAATACCAAGGCAAAAATATATCAGCCGAATAATGGAATATTGGACTGTGAAAAGATCGAATGCTTCCTTGCGACAAAAAAACGATACGGGGGAAAACTTTAATATAGTTCTGGTCCTAGAAACAAACATAGAATGGATCTTCAATTTGATGTAGGTAACAATACAAAACACAAGATTGAAAAGTCGATCACCAGATGATTAGACACAGCAGGATACAATGGGATTATTAATTTTATTTTTTAAAGTTCATTCCGTTTTGTATGAAAAAATTTAATATAATTATTTCAAGTACCGTTTTTTAATTATTTCTAATAAACCGAAAGTAGCTACAATCTTGATTTGTAACTTCAGTTAAACCTTAAAATGTATATATATATATATATATATATATATATATATATATATATATATATATATATAATATACTAATTAAGTATAGGGTGAACACGCAAACATACACACTTTGGTCGGCGTACACATACAACGGGGCGATTTCGTTAATTCGCTTCCTTTTCGCATTAATGTCGTTACTTTGTATTTAGTAACCCATCGATAATTACACAGGCAAAGGACATTACACCAAGTACGCTTCACGACCACGAAGACCGACCTTATTATTAAGTACAGGGAGCAGCCGTGTTGGGAACATGGAGGAGTCTTCTTGTATTGCCGGTTAAAGTTAGAGAGTTAATTATATAGAGGATTTCTATCACTGCGGAAGAATTAATTAGCCATACGTCGGTATACTTATGAATAATACGAAATACGGCGAGACGACTAGAATGACAGGAACTACGCCAGCCAAAATATTTTGAAGAGGGCAGGAGTCTCGATTTTTTTTATTGTAAGTCGCAACAATTAGCAATGAGTACGGAGGTCATCAAACGACAAGAGTTGATGATGAGTTAATGTATTGTTTTCTTTTTCAGTAAACACTTAAGTTGCTTCTTTAAGTACGACACGCGAGAATTCGTCTAAACTATACTATTCTTATCATTATCATTGTCACCGTCGTCATCATCGTCATCATCATCATCACGATGATATTCTAACTTATTATTATTACCTAATATTACTATCGCGTGTTATTACGAATTTTCTTTGGTAAAATTAAATAAATTTGATTTGATTTAATTATTATTATTATTATTAGTCAAATTATGTTTAAGTTACTTTAGTTAAAAACACGAAAAATTGAAATTAAGCGGTTTATAACTATTGAGAAAATAAAACAAAATAAATTATAAGAAGAGAAAAGTATATAATCACCGAAAATATGGAAGGTACTACTGATTGCACAATTATATTTTACTAATACAAATTAATCGCAACGGGATACACACACACTTTTTTGACTACAACTTTGTTTTTACCATTAAAAATTCTTATCCTCTACAGGATACAGGAATCGAAATCAGGTCGTGCGAGAAGAAAAGCGTTACTACTCTACGAGGCTGCTGTCTATTTTATTATTCCCTCTACTTAATAGCTTAAGACGAAAAATCACTTTTGGAATGACTAGGTATATTCTTTAATTTCCGCATACGGCCTTTTTCCTTCGATTTCATCCATGGACTTTCTTTTGAATATTACCTGTTGTGTTTTTCCTTCTATTACGTTGGTAATCCATGTTGAATGGCGTATAATCTTTCTGTTGTCCTTATCACTTTTTTCATTAACTCTGGACAATATTTCGCGGTTCGGTATTTTATTGGTCCATTTTATTTTTAGCGTACGCCGCCAGCATCACATTTCAAACGCCTCCACTTTACATTTGTTTTTCACATCCGTGAAGTGCAATGCTCTAAATGAAACTCTTTATATTGTAATATATTTCGAGACGAGAGGAGGCCTGTTTTTTTACCAAATGCGTTCTTTGTTTGAACTACATATCTCATTATTTATCGTTCCAATCTACCATCATTTGTCATTAGGCTGCCCTAATAAGCATTCAAATTCCTTTACTTGTTCTAGCATTTTTTCATACCATTATCTAAGGTTTCTGTGCTCTGAATCACTTGAAAATTATTTCAACCTTTTGCCGGTTAAACAATCCATCGTAAATTTTGCTGTTCATTATTATTTACTCGGACGCCAACTTCGTATGTGCGATTATTGGTGCAAAGGTTGTATAAATTAGGATACAGGTCGAAGCCCGGCTACAGACTTCTTTGACTCCCATAGTTATTTGTCTCGTCTCAAATTTACATTCGTTTATAGGCACTTTCATGAATATAAATTGTATTCGGATAAATGTTTGTCCACAGCTAACAGTTGTTCATGTACCATTGCTTTTCTAATAACCGTAAACGTATTTTGGTTATATCATTTCGCTTACAACTAGCTTAGCGAAAATTTCGACCGCGATCGGAGCGAATGTAATTCTTAGTTTAAGAGAGAAAACTATCTCGAAGATGCGATTGAACATTATTCTGACGCGACGAACAATTCGCCAAAAATTAAAATTACGAACTCCGTCCTAATTTTCGCAGTGTCATTCTTTGACGACACAAAAATTAATTGCGTAACGAAAAGTGTACTGTACATAGTGCGGATGGAACTGCTCTGACTTTGGAAGAGGAAAATGTGGAAACATTTCATTATGTCTTCTTCAGTTAATGTCAACATTTTCGCATGCTACATATGTATAAAGAAGTCTAGAGTTAAAATCGATTTAAACCGCCACTTAAGTACTCCTCATTAGTATAGACGACACACGTTACTTGGCCAGGCGAGTGGGTCAACAAAAACGATTACGATAATTATGTATATATATATATATAAAAATTATAATCTGTTTCTACCTATTTTTAACGAACAACCCGATGATAAAAGACTTATAAATTGATTATGGATTCAAAAATAGCCTTAAAGCAAAATAAACATCTCGCGAAAATAGCGCCGGCGGGGAACAATCGTAATATTACTTTGAAACTGTAAATTAGATAAAATTGTTTATGAAACTAATGACGGAGAAGCCAATATTTTGTTGATGATGCTAGAATCACTGAAGAAGACGCAGGCAGATTAGATTCTCGTTACGTATTTATTTTAAATTTCTGATGATATTCTTGTGACTGGTTGGTTCCCTACGTTTCATTAATCAACTTTTACTTAAACGATCGGACATGTACTTACATACACAATATTCCTATTATGTATATATGCATACCATTGTGTGTGTGTGTGTGTGTGAACACCACCTAAACTGATAAGAATCAAGTAGGCACTTCTCAGCAGGGTGCAAAATGTGACTGCTCCTTCGTATTACGCTTTGCATAATACAGGTAATAGTCTCATTCCTCTTCATCATTCACAGATACTCCCTAGCCTGAACTTTTCTTACTATTCCTTTTTTTTTTCTTAAATCTTATCTCTTTTTATAAGACTCAGCAAGCCAGTGTATCCTGTCTACCGACTTTACATATTTAAACAATAGCTTCTGCATTTCACGTTATACCGGCGTACATATCCATTTATGTATGTGTGTATGTGTATTTGTATACGTATTACTATTACGTGTGTATATAACGCATTGCTATCTTCCTATGGGAGCGGCTGAAGTCAAAAAACCGCATAAACTTCCTGTAATATTTGTGTACGGATATCAATGAACAAACCTGTATTACTCGGACAAGTCTTGTCTGGACCAAATATTTCGAACGTACATAAATTACTTTTAAGTCGTTTTCAATATTCTCCCAAATGTTTTTAATTAATTACGTACGTCTACACTTAAACACACACACACACACACAACGTACGCGTTCAACGGATGATCTAAAGATAGAAGCCGGTCCGGTATTTTTCCCGGAATTGTTAATCAGATTTATGCGTTCGTTTTTTATGGCGCACGATTACAATTAGGGATATAAATATGTATATATATATATATATATATATATATATATATATATATATATATATATATATATATAACTCGAATGGCTTCTCTAGAACGGAATTCGAAATTGGTCGTTCGGTATTAAATTAATTCGTCCGGAATTTTACATAATATATAAGTAAATAAACACATAAAAACATAAATAAACTCAAAACCGAATTAGCGTGTTTGTTTTTGGGTATGTATACGTTCGGGTATAAATTCAGTGACTGTCGCGTTTTTTACCGAATAACCTGTAAGCTGAGGGTTGCTCCTAGTTGAGACATTTTTCGTAGAATATTCCCACAGTACGATATCGATAAATTTTAGTTCAAATAATAAAATATTTCGATACGGCCGTTGTATTTCGACTTTCATGTTGTCCTTTTGCAAAAATAACAACAGCAATATATTCGATAGATTTTTGAATGGCCCCCGGCAATAATATCGTTCGACAATTCGCGAAATCCAATTTGTTCAACAATCTAGTTGGCTTTTTTTGGTCTTTCTATCTAGAATCTCTAATACGGCTGCTTATTTTACGTTTGCATCCTATACGAAGGTTTGAATCGTCTCCCTCCAATTAATTTCCGTTTCATTTCAAGTAATTCTTTCCCTCATATCGAGAAATTCCTCCTCCCGTTTATAGCAGCTTGTAATACATTCGTAATTCGTTTTTTTTTCAAGTTAATTATTTTATATTCGTCACTTTCGAAGTCTATTTTAGGTAGAGTCAACAAGTCAGCCAACATACTGCTAAAAACTTACAAATATTCTCCACCCGTTTATCGCTGAATGCGTTGATTGTTCATATGTAAACACGGAGTCGTCATTACGATTTTTCTTCAGATCATCTTCCACTTTTTCTTCTTGAGGCCATTAATTCCCGAATCAATAAGAAGAAAAATGAGATTTCCGTTCTACACAGTTACGAGAAAATCCGTTGTTAAATATTCCCCCGAGAAATAAAACAAAATATTCGCCGATTCAACGATATATAATGCAGACAATAGAACAAACTATTCGAGTACGCGTTAAGAATTCGACCAAAAATTCGTAATAAAATTAAAAACTAAATAGACGTAAATTCTAGCAATGGATTAAAGCGCCGATATTCGCAACAAAATTGAATCGAGCCATCTATATTGAAATGTAGGTTTAGATATAAACTCTCACGAAATAAAACTTCTTACTAACAGTACAGTAGAAAAAATTGAGCTTATCGGAGAATAATTAGAATATGTGCAAGGAAGCGACTTATTTGGCCCAGTGCTTATCGATCGACGATTGGATAGACAAAGAAATGACGAGAGGAATTACCGCAATGTGGAACAAATTTCGGAGTATAAAAGGAATTCTAAAAAATAGAAGCTGCAAATTAACCTAAAAGCAAAAGTTATTATTCCGGAAAGATGCGTCGTACCAGCTTTACCGTATGACTGTCACACGTGGTCTATGAAAACAACACATATTGACAAAATTAGTCGTGTAGAGCAATGGAGAGATCTAGTCTAATTCATTCGTAAACTATAAGGCATAAAAGCAAAATGAAGGGCATTGCAACGATGACAGTCAGCCTATAATGGAACTGGGCCGGTCACATGATTTGTCAGGATGGTTTGGGCACAAAAGTAGATTCCAGATTACAATAAAAGATAAGGTAGGCAGATGACTTCAAAGAGTGGATGGGTTCTATTTGATTGCGACTAAGCTCAGATAGAACGGAATGGAATAAAACTTGCCGATTATATAGTGTTCATAACGGTGTCGAATAATTATGATTTATAAGTGTCCGGTATGTATTCTTATATGTTATATAATATTGTTAGTATAATTATGGGTGAGAAGCCTTCGTCCGATATTCGGCGAAATAAAGGCTTTATTTATTTATTTATTTGTTTATTAAACAACGGAGTATGAACCTAAAATGTAGTATTGAACATTCATTACAGAAATCGGTTGAGACCTTCCAGAAGCATAATCTAGTGTATATTCACCGATGGAAATTAGACACGAAGTGACGATGAAAAATTATCGGTATTTGGAACACACTTAGAAGTATTCAAACCGCATCTTGCGGATGATAATTTAGAGCAATTTCGAATTGATGTTGAAAACGAGTCAATTATCTATTTAGAAATGTTACTTCCGATGAAATCGTTTACACCACAAATTATGCTAATATTAAATAGTCTGAAGGATTATAAAGATTTCATCTTGTATAAGCGGTAAAATATGAAAATATCTCTCTTTTAAAAAACAACAACAACATAATATTGACATATATACATTTAATTCGATAGTCCGCACATTTCACTTTCTATCGCATTAGAATGTTGTCCAAATTATTTTCGAGATACAAGTTTATTGGTTTAACGCTTACATTATTAAAAATATTTGAAAAATTATTAGTTCCTAGATTAATTCGGCTTTTAAATATTTTATAAACAATTTGCTATCGTTAATTGAGTTTTAAAGCGAAGTATTCGATAATTTAGCAAAAATTCATCGGGTTAATAAGTACATTTGTACTGCACCAGAGGTTACTTCATAAAATATGGATTCTCAATTGTATCGCATATTTCGTACCTACTTTTAGATGGTAGATTTATAAACGAAGTTAATGCCGGAGTCCCCAGATTGTAGAATCGCTTCTCTACGACATCTATTATTCGTAGGTTGTACATCAGCATGTTTTAAAAATATTCTAATCTTATTGAAGTATCAGGAAAGTAGCAATTTCACGAAAGGGTTACTAAAAGTAAATAGTGAAAAATCTGTTCGGGTTATAGACGAACTAAAACTTACGCTGTCAATTTTCCATAGGACATTAAGTTCGGTATTTTGCATTATAACTCGGCAGTTTGTTTTTTGTTTTTTTTTGCATTTATTTAACCCTTTCAGCCGTAGTTGTTTGGTGGGTAAACTTTTAATTTGTATATTTTCATAATAAGAGACACTTTAATAGAACGTTTAAATTGTAAAATTATTCATTATTAAAAATTATACAGAATTACCTAAAAAGATGAACGTACGCGAAATATTACTTTATAGTTTTATTTTCTCGAGTAATTTTCCAAAAATTATTTCATATGACACAGTGTACAATTTTGCATTAAAAATTATAATGCGCGACCGATGAACCGGTTCCCGGGTTAAGTTTCTGAACCGTCTCTAAAAAAAAATCGAAACTTACTTCGTATCAATACACTAATTAAGCCGGTGCGCAATTACGAACTTTTAACCATTTATCGACCACTAACAAGGGTGCATCATTTACAGTTCGAATTGTTAATTATATTCCATATAATAACCTCCATCGAGGCTTAAAAAGACGGGAATATAAGAAATTATTCGAAAAGATTGAAAAATATGAAGTAATTGCTCGAATCAAATGACAATCGATTTTTTTTATGGCAGTTAAATTATAAATAATCAAATAATAAACGCCTGGAATGACCTACCGCACCGGTTCCAGTAATTAGAATATAATTAGGACCACCTCCAGATTTAAAAATATTAAGTAACCACTCGTATCAAGTGGCAATCGATTTTTAGATGGCAGTTAAATTATAAATAATCACGGGAAATTAGAAAATAGTTGGGACCTTCATATTTTTTCTCCGTTACCAGTTTTATATAGACTGACTGAGAGAAGAAGGATGGTTTTGTTTTTTGAATAAAGCAGTGTACTAAATGTTTAGTATACACAGGAGAGATCGAGATCTGGAAGATCTGAAAACTCGGATTTCTGAAGAAATTTCAAAAATTCAGCCAACTCTGCTCGAAAAAGTCTTCGAAAATTATGTAAAGACTGAATGATAGTCTTGTTGCAAGTGACGGTCATCTGAACGATGTTGCATTCCAAAAATGATTGTAAGCTAATCTCTGGTTTTTTTATTTTTAAGTAAAATTCCGTTCAACAATTTTCGCCTAGTAGTAAAAGCAGGGTTAACCTATACTTTAATGATTTTAATTCATTCGATTGGTTCCCTTAAATTTATATTTATACATCTTCAGTTAAGTAAAACCTTATGCTAACACACACCCACCCATTTATAACTTCAACCGTCGTAGAATATTATTAACTGAACGAATCTCTAGATAGCAACAAGATATCATCGGGACAGTTTATCAGAAAGAAACGTTTAGCATATATATATATATATATATATATATATAAATAATCGTGTTTATTACGTGGGAGGTTAGTAAATTGTTAAAGCAAGACTGGATTATTATCCTTACCACGAATAAGACTCACAGAATAGAACAATTGATTAAAAAAATATAATAATCATAAACCAATCATCTTACAGTCTCACGACAGGATATCTTAAATTAGACGATTTGTCATAGAGAATGAGGGACACACACGTAATAAATACGCCGGAATAATATTTTCGTATCCTATCGTATGTATATCGCTATATGTGGTTCGTTTCTTAAGCTTCCAATATGATTTTGTCTGGCCTAGCGAGCGGATGGATTATCACTATTATTCCAAAGAATTAATTTTTTATTTTTCTTAATACGATTTGACACTTTTTATTATTAACGATATATCTATGAAGATAAATAGAAAAATAGTACTACAACAGAAAGATTTAACGATAATATAGTTCACGATGTGCCTTATCAGTTTCATCATATTTTATTTATATATATATATATATATATATATATAATATATATATATATATATATATATAAAATTTAGTAATATTTTCGTTCCTTCTGCATCGCAAACGAAAATGAGATATGCCTACGAAATTAATCTCGCATGTTTAATAACTGAGCCATTTACTTATATGCTGAGAGTAAAACAGGAAACATTAGGGAAAAATATAATTTTATTCAATGCAGAACGAATGTATACGTCAGATGAATCGTATAAGTCTAAAAAATTAAAAACAAAACATCTGGAAGAAGTGAAGCTTAAAGACATTTTAACTAAATTCGATATAGAATTTTTTTTTTAATTTTTACGCGTGTGCATATATGTAAACACACACACACACACACACACACGAACGCGCATTATATATATATATATATATATATATATATATATATATAAACTAATAAGCGTACGTATGAGTATAAGTCGACGGCCAAAACCCTACAAAACGCGGTTTGAAGACTGGTGTTGGTAGCGCAATACATGCGAACGGGGGGATATATATACGTGTATATATTCGTCAGTTACTTCCTTGACACATCTAACGCAACAAAATGTAGTTTGATAGGCGTATGTTGGTGCTTATATATATATATATATATATATTATATATATATATATGTCTGTTATTTCCGCTCGTTCATTCTGCAGGTTAACTCCCCATATATACCGCACCAATAGAAGTTCAGTTCAAAAATTACTATCATGATCTTTAGAGTAAAAATTTGATGAAAACCGTTAAAAAAAACAGAGGGATACGTCCTCTACATCATCATTTGTCCTCAACCGGCATGCTTTTTTTTTTTAATGGGGGTGCCTTTAGAGCCTACCCAACGTGATACTGTGGGGACTATCTACATCTTAATCAAGCATGCTGACTTCTTTAAAAACGTCGCTATATGGGGGAACAATTGTAGGTTATACAGATGTAAAAGGGACGATATACATTATACAGAGGTGTAATACTCAAAGAATGCAACAAGATAAGGTAAAGCTCCAAGCGCAACGGTGCTACAGCAGAACATTCAAAAAAGACATGATCGGGACTGCAGACTACCAATGGAGGGGACAGAACGGACTTTCTCTAAGCTGCGTACGGAAAAGACGGTCAGGCAACAAATGATGTCCAAATCGCAATCTACTGATGAGTACAATTCCCTTACGACTAATCTTTTTAAAAAGATAGAACCACGGGAGTTTGGGAAGAGACGGCTGGAGGTGATAGTAATAAGTCAGAGGTGATTGACTAATGCTCTTAGTGTACATTAGCTCCCATTGATCCCTATGCTCTAGCTGAATAAAGTGAATGATATCTTTGTGAGTTATTAAGGAGACCTCTACACCACTAGACGACGCGTCTTTAGCCAATGAGTCAACAAATTCGTTGTCTGGAATACCTCTATGACCCGGTATCCACAAGAAAGACACAGATATTCCCACACGTTCGAAATTATTAAGTTTTAGCAAAACTAAACCAATTAATGTATCTGACACGTTCCTTTTATTGTCTACAGCCGTCACCACGCTCTTGGAATCGGTAATAATAAGGTAACATGTTATTTTGTAGTATTATGTGATTCAACTCTTTTTTCCGATAATCTGTTCAAATTGTTGTATCCAGCTCCTCCACGATTTGCGACATATAAAAGTAACGGGGTTATTCTGTCGAATATCTTCTATATAATCATTAGTTTTAGTCAGTAAATTGTGCCTCGTAATATATCCAATCAATTGGTCCCCCTACTGATGATCGTCCTTAAAAGATACTTATCTAAGTTTTTCCTGGTTAGCTTTGTCATTTTTCTCAAACATCACTTTAAACGCGTTTAGGACGGCGTCCACCGTTCCACAGCCATACAAGGCAACGCTTTGGACAGAAACGATTCAGGAAATGTTTCTTTTATCAGCTGATATTGATTTTGAAGTAATCATAGCTTGTTCATTATTGAAAGCGATGCAGGTTGCTGTTGCGCATGTACCATGGCGCGCTTGTAATAATTATTGATATTTTTGACTGGCATCGTTGCATCGTGTTAATATTAGACAGCGATGCTGTACCCCAAAGGTATATGCCGTAGGTCCACACCGGTTTAATAACTGCGTTATTCAGCAATAGTTTCTATTTTAGAGACAACTCGGGATGTCTACCCAGAAGCCAGAACATCTTTTTCAATTTCATGTTTATTTCTTTAACCTTCATTTTAATTCTGCTCTTTCCACGCCATACAACGATCAACCCACATGCCCAAGTATCGAGCTTTACTTTCCTGTGGAATTAGACCATTAAGATAAACGGGTGGGCATATGGCGCCTATTTGTGAATGTGACATGTACTCGATGGATTCAACTTAATTCTCCACTGTCATGCCCATTTTTCTACATGATTTAAACCGGAATTTTTCTGACGCCGCTATCTGAACGTTGTCGCTTGCGAACAATGCTGTGTGGTCAGCGAATGCTGCAACTTCAATGTTGGGTTTAACTGGAAGGTCATGTGTGTATAAGAGAAATAGAATTAAACCCAAAACAGAACCCTGCGGAACGCCAGCCTCAGTCAGATAACATTCAGATATATCGCAGTCGAGTTTAATCTACAAGAACCTAATGAGGCCAGTAGCACGTAATATGAATGTGGAAAAGAGCGTTTTATTTTTAAAAGTAATCCCTCATGCGATACACGATCGAAGGCCTGACTAACATCTAGGAATGCTGCAAGAACAATACTGTTTCTTGGCGACACAATTATTTATGTATTTCTGCACTGTATGAATTTGCTCTACCGTGCAATGGCCTGAGGTAGTCTGGAATCGTACCTTGTAGCGGTTCCATTAATCGAGACAGCAGTAACTTCTGAAAAACTTTCGATAGTACGGGTAGAAGGCTAATCGGTCGATATGAGTATGTTTCGCTAGTTGGTTTACCTGGTTTATGTATCGTTATAATCTGAGCCATTTTCCATTGAGAAGGATCGTAACTCAGTCGAATAACATCGTTGAAGATGCCGGTTAGTAATACTGTAGCCTTTCGCGGAAAACATTTGAGCATCATCCCAGTGATTAGACGGTAAAATTTTTTCGGCAATTTTTCTAAGATTGCTAAGTAAGCTGATTGAACGGATATTATCATGTACGAGCAATCTTTACCATATTTTTGTAATGAAATTATTTTTGCCACTTTCCACATAGAGTTCTGAAGTACCTAAATTTAAATATTGTACTAATTAAATTAGTTAACTGGACAACGGCTTTCTAAGACAGAATTTTAACGACAATAGAATGGATACCATCGTGACCTACTGAGTATTCTTTGTTGATTTTGCATATGTAAAAAATTTTTTCGGAGCACTTAATTTAATATTAGTTATTGTGTGAGAATAAATCTATCGACAAAAACTGTATGTATTTTATTCTTCTGATAGTTTAAAACTAAATAGACATTTCTGCTGTGAATATCAAAATAGTGTGCAGCAAGCAATTCCGCTTATATGCGTATGTATTAGTATGAGCACCATGAATTGGATAAAGTGCTTCATGATGTAGCCGTATACTGTTTAAATATCTCTCAAAGATTATTATATTAGAAAGTATGTTACTAAACTTATCATTATTATATTTATTTAGTAAACAATTTATGATTTTTTATAATTTTTGGGAATCAGTACGTAAACGACTTTTTGTACAGGATCTTCTGACAATATTTTAGATTTGAATTATGGAAATTATATATGAAGAGATCGCAGGTACAGGAGAAAGATTCTGCTTAATAGGATCAGAAAGGGTAATGGGTTCATGAACCAAGTTCGTAAGAGTGATAAGACAATGGTCAACGTTGTCAGTATCGGAAATAGGTGTGTTTAAATTATTATATTTCTAACAAGAAATATGACGTTTAAAATAATTTCAAAGTTTGCAATTTGAAAATCAAATGTTTTACGTGTCGGTTGTATAATTACTGGATAAACATTTGACTGAGGTAGGCAGCGTTATACTGCATTTTTGACTAAAGCTATATTAATAATACTGGTGATGAGAAATATGTAGGTTCGCGTGTTGCTAATATTTGACTACGTTAGCAAAGAAACATTAAAAATAGTATATTACGCGCTGATAGATTCACGATTAAGATATGGTGTGCAGGCATGGGGTTTAGCTAAGAAGTGTTATACTGTACGTATCGATCGTTTACAGAGAAAATCCTTACAGCTAATTACAAGAGATAATGATAGTGAATTACATAAACTTTTGAAGGAGGAAAACATGCTGGATATAAAAGGATTGTGCTTAATGGTTAGAATGTTGGATTATATTAGAAATCGGAAACCTGTAAAAGTTAGGGAAAGAAAAGAAATAACATATGATCTAAGGAAGATACAAAAATATCATACTCAAATACCGAAATCGAAGCATGGAAATCAGACAGATGTGTACATATTGCCGCGTATGATGAATGTGATACCAGAAGAAATATTGAACGAAAGGGTGGAGAGGAAACTAAAACATGAATTAAAAAAATGGTTACAAAATAAGGAAAATGTGGATAAAATACTATAAGAATAATGAAATGACGAGGATTATGAAATACAAATATAGTATGATACAATGCGGATTCCAGGGTTCTACTACCGATTGGAAAATTAAAATTTTGGTGTAAATGGGAGTCTATATGTGGATCATTAGAGTGGAAATATATTGTTTGCAAATTGAAAGGTAATATGAATTAAAACTACTCTAACAGATGTATACATGTATTCTATGTGTGTGTGTGTGTGTGTGTGTGTGTGTGTGTGAGCGTGGTACTGATCAGTACTTAAGCTCACTTTGGCAGTTAAGTTAGAGAGTATGTGAGAGTGTAAATGAGTTATAATTATATAAATAAACGGTAATTAAAGAAATCAATATAATAAATGTTATCAAAATAAAAATTTATATTAAGCGTAAATGTATAATATTAAATCATAAGAAATGTAATTACCCGTCGACAAAGTATTAAAACAATTGTATTATGTTGTATGAGTGTTGTTGTGTGTATACATGAGGTGTGATTATGTGTGTATATAATTATAAAATTTATCACAAATATACGTTTAAAAAAAAAAAAAAAATATTTTGTTGACTAAGACTTTGCTAATCGGATTATTATTAAAATTGTTCCGAGACTTATGTTTAGAGTTTAAATGATCGATTAAAATAATTTTATTACTTGTATTCATCAAGGGTAGTATATCTTCGCTGTAGACATTCGTTTAGGCGGTTTATAAACAGCAAAAATAGTGGCAATTTCTATATTGCATTATACATTATGTAAACTCTCATCTTTTCAACAAATATCGAAGACAGAAAATTTAACTGTGAGGTTACTATTCAGTTTAATCTCGGACAGAACAAATATATTGATATTATTAGAAATAGCAAATTCATGAAGCTCGACTATTTTTTTGTATAGAATTACAATTCCAGGTAACTTGATCATTATATATATATATATCAAAAAAGTATAATTTAAGACAATTATTTCTGAAATAGTCGCTATTTTCGTGAAAATATCTGCATTTGCCAATGTATTTTTAGTTTTATAATTATAATTTTAATAATAAGCATTAATTTTTTTAAAGGGACTTTCGAATAACGATAAAATGGATGATACATCTGAAGAGCCGGTATGATTTAACGAGTCATTAACATGCGATGGATTCGAGTTATTATTGTTCAAGAACTACCTGGAGATACTTTCCAAATTATCAAAATGGTAAAACATTCGTTTTATTATTCTTTACTCATTCACTGAATATGCGCATAAAAGCACAATCTTCTTTTCCTCATATTAGATGGCTTTTGTACTTTCTTATATATAGTTTTTTGAGCCTGTTTCTGAACATATCCTCTTCTTTCTTTGGGCCGACAGCATTTTTTCTACCATCTTTCTTTCCTTTCTTCCACTGTTTCAATTTTTCCAATGTCATTTAGTTCTAAGCATTCGGTTGCGTATAAACACTCTGATTTAATAACTGTATTATAATGTACGATCTTGGCGCTTGGTGCATATGTATCGATGTCCAATGTTTGTCATATATTCAGTTTTCTCAAATGAAATCTATAGACCAGTAACTTATTATATGAATTTTTTTTTTGTTTTATGATAATTATGAAAATTAAGTAATCCGTTATGATTAAATTGTAAAAGGAGATGATCAATTTTATATAGTTTGCATAAATAACAGATGACGAGACAGATATAAAATCATTATTATCATCGGCAGCATTTTGAGAGCGTGTACTCCGGTGCACCGGCAAATGTAAATCTAAAAATGTAAGATTGAAACTTGCCACAACACCAGAGCACCTGTGAGTTGTAATAATTAATTAATTAATCTTGATATTTGACATAAAAACATTCATTTTTCTGCCAACGTTGTCCATATCTTACCTTCTTCCCCAAGCATTCACAACCAAGTTTTGGGCCAGTTTTTTAAAAACTTTATTAAAAACTATAAATACGTAATTGATAAAGTCATTGTTTAACCATCTTCATGTATTCATGGACCTAACTTCGCCAGCCAATCTATGTTCACACTAATCATTGCCCTGTAAATTATATGTAAGTCTAATGGCAAGACGCGGCAGATAAAACGGGTTGCTGATATTTGTAAAGTTCTGCACATTGAGAAAATCCCTAACAAGAATTTTCTCTGCTGTTTAATTACACGATTAAGGCTTCTGGGATTTATGTAGGTCGTAGCACCATGATCAGAAAAAACCTGTATGAAACTTTTAGAAAGTACGAGGCCTATATAAAAGTATAAGCCGTTCTCTAAAGGTGAGCTCAGTCGATCCTGTGGTGGGCTATTGAGTAAATCCCGTTCCACAGGGTAAAGTATGAAACAAATACCTAAGGAAAGCCACATGTAGCCCTTCTAAACTTGCGTGAGATTCTAAACCTGCAGACCTGCAACTTTATTAATGAAATAATCGATAATAATATTAACCGTATAAGGATTAATACTATTATTCTTCAGTATATTAACAATAGCGGACCATTCGCAGTTGTAAAAAGCTCCTTTCATACCGCTGGAGATAACAACTGCCGATCCCCTATGTTTGACTGGGATTTTAATTTTTATTGCTAGTTTAGGACCCTCTGAGAAGAGCAGTAAAGTAACGTGAGAAACTGAATGCAAAAAAATAGATAAAAATAAAAAATAGCGTCTGAGAGGAAGTAGCATATGAAACTTTATTATTATTATTATTATTATTATTATTATTATTAGAACAGTTGACAATTACTACAATCTTAGAAATAATTTTAAATATATCGTCGTCATCATTAAGCACAGTCTCCGTGTCGAATATAGGCGACTACTTATCTATACGTAATTTGTTATACGGTGTAAGTAGCGTACAAGGCAATCATAATATAACGTTAGCGCAGATAGCCACACACACACTCGGGAAAACTGATTATAATCGCTTTGTTGTCACGATACAATGCGGCCCGGCATGTTCTTATAGTGTAGTCTATATTGTCACATGGTGTTGTGCGTGGTGGTTTGCGATTGTCTTCCACGTGATAATAATATTAGCATTATTTATATTGTTATTTTCTGATGATAATTTTTGCGGCGTCGATCGTATTCGAACTCGGTACCTTTCGTATAGAAGTCCGTGTTCTTAGCCACTCGACTATTGCGACGACACTAAATAAATAATAATTATAAATAATAATTATAATTAATGGATAAGATTTTGCCCGTTACAAAGACACGCCAATGGCTAGATTTTGCTATCTACGCCCATATACTAGTCAATAATTATAATACAACTACGTCATTAGGTTTAAGACATTTGAGGCGTCTTAGACCTTGATAAGAAGGTAAGAGTACTGAGACTTTTGGATTCGGACGATTATAAAATCTTTTATCACGTCGGTAGGTCAAATTAGCGATGACTTCATTAGACCACTTGATTTTTAAATCAGCGTGCAGTTAAATTATCCAAGGCGAAACTTTATATCGCTACTACGCTGCGTTAATTGTTGAATTACGACGATCATAGACGCTAGACGCACTTGTAAAACATGTAAATAGAGTTAATGCTAAAACAAACCATCATCTTCTATCGTCAGTGCTTACGTCAAACCTTGATGTAGACTGTTTTTGAAGTAAAAGCGCGAGATTAAATGAATTTATTGGACGTACAAATTAAAAAAAAAAAATTGTCTTTAGCTTATTTCTATTATTAGAGTGAAATGCTTTTAAGACGTAGGTCTGGTTTTTTCTGGATATTTTTAGAGTAAATATGAAATCTGTGATACCATCAACAGCTACAGTCATTTTTAAACCTAACTAAAGATAATTCAAGTTTATATATTTTATTTTTTACTATTACAGGAAATCATTTCTGCTAATAATATTTTTTTTTGTATTTAAATGAAGTACTAATTATACAACCACGACAAAAAATCAATACTAGGGGATTTTTAGATATTTTCTTAATACTTGTTACACTTCTAATTGTTAGTATTTTTTCTAAATCTAGTTCAATTGGGTAATCGGTAATTTTATTAATCATGCTAATAACGTCGTTGTTTTTCAATAATTCTTTATAATAATCCATCCGTTTAGTGTTAATACCTTCATCGAGTCGTAAAAGAAAGCTATCCTTGTTTTTGATAACATTAGGTATCTCTATATTATAGGACCGTATATAGGGTGACCCAGAGAAGACGGATGATATTGTTGTTTTTCAAAATTACTAGACCAAAATTATTGAATGAAATTTTATATAAAAATAAGAAAACGAGAGATTAGCTTACAATCATTTGTGGAACACAATACCGTTCCGATGACCGCCATTTGCAACAGTGTATGCATTCAGTCTTTTTACAACATTTTCGAAGACTTTTTCGAGCATAGGTCGCTCAATTTTTAAAGTTCCTTCAGAAATCCGAGTTTCCAGGTCTTCCAAATATCGTTTACGTGTTTCGTAAATGCGGCTCTTAAGGTATCGCGACTAAAAAAATCTCGAAAGTTTGAATTATTTTCGATAGCTCCCTGTCGTGATCGATTCACGCAGAAAATAACGTTCCACGCAATACCGTGATAAATAAAACTGGACAAAAACGAATATCATCTGGTGTGTTTACTAAACGTAGAGCACGCGGGTTGCGTTTTAACGATGTTACCGCTTGCCTTATTTGAAAAATAAAATCGTCCGTCTTTTCTGGGTCACCCTGTACATTATTTTCTTTCTATTTTTCCGACCAATGTATTTGAATTCGGTATGCTCAAACTAGCTTCGTATGACTTTCTTTCAGAATGAAGTAGTTATAAACTTTTTTTTTTTGATACTGAGTGAACCAATTGACTTTTAAATTATTTTTCGATTTTGCCTCGTTATAAAATAAATTTTAATTTGTAATTTACAGAGCACGAAAGTCGATGGTCTCGCAATACCTTCTACGATATACTCTGGTAAGTATTACATGCGACACATCCGATCGTTTCTTAATTATATAATTCGAAAGATGCCAATCTTTCGAGGGCGAGTGTTGTCATGTTTTTGCATATTTCATATTCGATGAAAGTAATGTATTGGTTTTGTAGATATATATATATATATATATATATATGTATGTGTGTGTCTCATATTTGTATGCATATAAAATAAATATAAATGAGAGAGATGCGTAAGTAATAAATTAACTACGGTTTTAAGTGTTGAAAATTGATCTTTCCGATTTAAATAAAATTATGGTGAATGTTTACCCATCTAATGTGATTTGTTAAAAACAGGTAAAACTTTTAATCTGGATTTTAAACATATAGCTTGTATATACGTATCATCATCGTTTCAGACTGGTTTGCGTCAATGCAAATTATCATCTACGCGAAATTACATTAAACGGGTAAGAATATTAATTTTTTATCAAGTTAAATGTACCGCTTTCTGTAGTAAAATTTTCATTATCGCGATTAATCATCTCTAATCGCGTGATACAAGCTTGTTCGCTCGAAGTGCGTATAAGTGTGTGTACTTGTGTGTGTGTTACGATGTGTAGACAAATATTAGGAAATTATCGATGTACTTGTGTATAGGAGGAAAAAATCGGTTTGTCGAAATATTCCACGGGTAAAGTCTCTCCAGCATGATTACCTGAATCACGTATGCAGAAACTAGATATAATTAATTTCTCGACGACCGAATTAGAGTCCTCATCTACGACTGCGCGCATAGACCGGGCACTCTTATGAGGGAACATTTTTTACCTAATTTCAAATGCAACGATTATTAAAATGCAGCGTGTAATTCAGTAGATAACACACTACTAGATTACTATTTAAATCTACCGTAGTTATCGTTATTACGAATTTTATCATCATTATTATTACTACTAGCCTCTACACCGTTCTAATAAACTCGCGGAGTTTATTTAATTCCCCTCATTATTTTTAATCGAATTTCATCAACGCCCTGTCCTAAACTACTTTTTTTTTTTTTCTATTTACGTTTTTAATGAAAAAAAAAAAATCGTTTGTGTGAACTTTTCACTATTAACAAGTTGGTGTGTTTACAAGCTATTTGCTCGCGTCAGTGCTCCGACCAGAGGTGTGTTTCGCCTAATGACCGTTAAACCGTCTTCCAGTGTAACTATGTAAAATATTCCGATTATAGAGAAGAAATTTTTAACCTTCTAAACGTGAAAAACACGACCAATTAACGGCGTCGTAAAAACATCATCGCCGATGGTCTCCGATATTTTGATATTAACGTCTATTGGAACTGGTTGGGATTTAAAATTATTTGTAATTTTTAGTTTTTAATTTTTTAATTCTTAATTTTTAATTTTTAATTTTTAATTCTTAATTCTTAATTGTACGTCGCGGTGGCGTAGTTGCTAGAATGGTCGACCTAAAACGCGACATAGAAAGTTTTTCATAATTATTTAATACTTAATTATCACGGCAAAGACAATAGCATCCCGCTCCGTATAACATCATATTCTGCGTCGCATATAAATAGTGCCTTGAATGCTAGTCCATTTTACATGTAAAAATAAAACGTACAAACGGCTAGTCACGACGTTCGACAACGAACAATACGACGACGATGTTGATGTGGATTCTCTTTTAACATATTTAATAGTAATATGAGTAATGTAACTGATAATACGCCCAACGATCATATTTATCGACGGTTAATAGGGAACTACTCTATAGTAAATGAGAACTAGATCATATATATATCCGTCCGTTACTTCGTTGACACACCTAACGCAACAAAACGTGGTTTGATAGGTGGGTGTTGGTATATATATTATATACATATGTATATATAGGTGTGTATATATATATCCGTATGTTATTTTCGCTCGCTCGTTTTGGGGATTAACTTCTCCCATATAAACCGCGCCAATAGAAGTTTCACTTTCAAAAGATTCGTTATTATTAAACCTTTCAGTCGTACATTATAGAATTTCGACACAAAATGATAAATTTTATACAGGTGTTTATTGTACAATACACTTAGAGGTGAACTGTGGATAATTTTCAATATATTTATAGAAATATTTATAAAATTGACATCTTTCACGTCAACGAGAAAATAAACAATTTTGTTAGCGTATTATAAAATTTCATGTACCATATAGTGTACATTATAACTGAAGGTTAAACATTCTATAAACATTACAGGAGAAACTTAATTTTTAACAAACGATTGGTAACATACAAAATACAGAAAAAATAAACGAAACAAAAAAAAAACCTGCGATAAAAACTATACAAAGCGGACCGTCAAAAATATCGATAAGTTAAAAAAAAATCAAAACGTACTTAATATGTATTTAAAAAAGAATGTTATAGATAATTATTTAACAAGCTATAGTAAATTCTGCTCGAGTCTGCGATGCTTATATACTTCGTATATTTTGTTCTTAACTACTTGGAATCGTAATCACCGTAATTAGGTCATTATCATGCGTAACACATTGTTCGAAAAAGGTAGTAGACATTTTCAATACGTGATCTTTTAACAAAGGTAGTTTGCTCGTGCACATTTTCGTTATATCACTATAAATGGGAGTATATACATCTAATACATCTATTCTGAACTATAGCCTCTTGTAGCTAGAGTTGCTAATCGAACTCCACACTGGACAGGCATACGTTAATACTGGTCTCGATTTATATATTATTAATTTATTATTGACATTCCGGAAAGATTTGCGCTTAAACGAGGGATAAATGGTACAAATTGCTCGATGTGTTTTAATTGACGCGTAATCTAAATGCTTGTTAAACGGCTACCTTTTATCTAACATAACTACTAAATATTTTATTTCGTCCGAACAATATAATTAACGATTTTTATACTACTATAAATCATCTCTGTTTTTCGCTTGATATTTATTCGTAACTAACTGAGAAGATGTCGGTTTTTGTTAAATGAAAAAAAAAAATGTAACAAAAATATTTGACGAACACGAAATTGGTAGGAGTAAGTAAAAAACTCGAAATAATATTTAACTAGGATTGGAATCGAGTGCACGTTTCAAAGACGTGGACGTATTTATTCGTATCTGCTCGTTATATCGTTATTATAGTCACGTGATGATGGCAAAGAATTATATTATATTAGATTATATTATATATATATAAAAATTTACACGATACTTTGAATTCAAACGATGTACACACCGACTGTCCCCAAGGTACACAAGACACGAACGAGAAAATGAGGAAAAAATTGTAAAGGCAAACGAAAATAATGGACCGCCTTAAAAATGTGTACACATTTATCGTACATATATACACACACACACATGCGTATTAATAATCTAAAAAGATAATAAGAACGATAATACGGACATGATAATGATGATAATAGTAATAATAATAATAATAATAATAATAACAAAACACGGATATTGAGGATTCGGAAGAGGGTTTATAAGTTTGATGGCACCATCGGACGGTTATGAAAAGGCTTGTAATTTGGATGTTGAGAAGTGTCCGTGATTTGAATAACAATAATAATATCAAACGAATAAATAACGATCAAAAATAAAAATAAAAAAAAAGACTAATACAAAGAACAATAATAACGATAATAATCGTTATATCCGTAGTAAGTAGGAAACAATCTGTCCTACGAACGAAGAAATAACATCCAATGATGGAGTTATAATTCATAGTCCGCTAACAGATGTAAATGAAATAATAAAAACCGGAAAAAAATAAAAAATATATAACAGTAATAACGGCCATAGTAGTAACAATAATATTAATAATAATAATAATTATTATTATTATTATATTTAAAATAATAATAATAATAATAATAATAATGTGACTGAAGAATGTGTATGGAAGAACGGAATTATAATAAGAACGAATGGTTAGACAGATAGACAGATAGTGTCATTCATTAGAGTCGTGTATTATACTAACAATCCATCACCCCATAAAGAGATACGGTCAGAAGAAGTAAATAAAAAACTCAAAACACGCATATACGCGCAATGTAAATACTTAAAAATCTATATGCATATACATATATATATGTGTATGTGTGTGTATTGAACACATACAACTAAATTATTGAATATATCACACGTCCAAAGTAAACTTTTCAAACGTGGTTCAGACAATGTAAAGCTGGTAACACACATATATATATATATATGTATATTCTATATGTATTTGTTCTTTTATTAATTTTATAATCCGTTAACTCGTGTCTTAATTTTTATTTATCTATTCTTATTTCTTTTTGTGTTCCTTAATTTTTATTTTTATTTTTATTTTTTTTTTTCAAACTCAATATTATTCGCCACTCGTCTAATTTATTCCACAAATGTTTCTTTAATAAGTTAAAGACTCCTATCTTGCCTCGAAGCGTAATTATACCAAACGTCTAATCTACGTTAACATAAATGACAATTGAATCTTTTAGAACTAGCATCG
Source organism: Coronaproctus castanopsis (assembly GCA_032883995.1). NCBI lineage: Eukaryota > Metazoa > Arthropoda > Insecta > Hemiptera > Monophlebidae > Coronaproctus > Coronaproctus castanopsis. The sequence continues at coordinate 239,085,513 of CM065052.1, read as the reverse complement.
TCGCCCGGTCAATAATTAACCGAGATTATTCGGCGCAGTTCAAAAACCTCTCCTCAGTTCGACCTTCGAATACGATGTTTGTTCTTCATTTGATGAAGATATTTCGCATATTGAAAAATTCCTTAATATAATCGAAATTCTGTTTGGAGTGGAACTACCGAGTTCCTTCCCTTCATACGTCATCTATGAAACATTAACTGCTTGATGGCCTCCAGGTTGGCTGGTTGTAGTGTTTATGCCAATTACTTTTACGTGGCATCCGCGATATTTGACGAGCTATTTAGAAATGACTCGATTAATCGATTATTGCAGAGTTATCTTTCATAATAGCTGTTTGGACTTTGAACTCGTGTGACGGACGAGTCAGCGTCTGATTTTTCTCGCCTTTATAATCAAACTATAAGTATGAAATTATGTAATGATTGACCTTTTTTTGTATATTTCTCTATCAATTACGCTTGTTTTACAAGGGAACCATTGTGATCATTAGATGGTCGTCTTATAACAGCAATTTGATATACGTTACACGCGTCATAATTCGATGGATGTGCAACCTCGCATATTGAGTAATTAACGGGAACACTCTTTCCGTTCCCCGCGGGATAATAATACCGTAATTGACGCATTTATAAGAACGATTACAATATGTTAGAGTGTGCCAATATTATTGAAGATAATGCGGTATATCTTAAATATACGATGCGGTCTAATTTTAATTTTAGTTTATACATACATCCTTAGAGTTAGTTCAAAGTGAAATGGCAGACGCTCCGATGATTGATAAGAAAGACCTACCTAATCATCTCGTAGATAAAAAAAAAAAAATATGCCCAATGACTGTTTATTATTCGCCTATGAACAATGGGCTGGTTGTTTTGTTTTAGTTTGCTGTCTTTATTTACCATTTCATCATTTCATTTTATCTTCTAGCTTGATTCTATTTTCCAGCAATCTTTTGGAATCTGTCATTCATTCGTGTCGACGAAATTATCGGTATTCGTGTCGTTCTTAATATTCGCGCTAACTGTTTAATTTAAATCAGAAACCACGCTTAGACATAGTTTCTCCTTTTTCACCAGGCCTAAGTACATTAATCGTCAACCGGATTTATTGGATTTTTATTTCACTAAAGCATTATGTAATATTCGTAAATTATATTTCCGACTTATCATCTGACCACATACTAGCGATACTACATCTCGATAAAAAAAACACCCCTATGTGAAAAACGAGGGGCACACCTTACCAACAAATCAACAAACCGGATCGAATTTAGGAATCTTGTCGCGGGAAGAAACGATTTAAAACTGAAGCTAAAAGCACCCGACGATATTGATGCAGCAGTTGATGCTTGACTCATTCGAGATAGTTGTAAGAAATGTACACAATATAACTCAACTTTGAATAGTAATAATTGCGCTATACTATCCCTGAAAATCCGTAAATTGATCAGCATGAGAAGAAAAGCTGGGAAAAAATGGCAACACAGCAGATATCCGTCTAATTATTACGCAAAAGAACTTTGCAAGCAGTTAAAAGAGGCTGTTGAAAAATAATAACAATGCGCGATTATTATTTGTCAACCTTAACTAGCGCAGACTACGCTGTCTGGAAAGCAGCGAGGACATTAACGAAAAGTCGGCTCCTTCTTATCATCTGAGGAAACCCGATGGAACATGGGCGAAGACTAATAATGAGGAAGCTGTTATTTTTCCAGATTATTTTGAGACCAATTTAAACCTCATAGTTTGGATAATCCCTTACATACTGAGAAAGTTAAGCACTCGGCTGTTCACCAGTGTCATAGAGTTGTCGACGCAATCGAGTCTGTTTTGCAGCGCAAATTATACTATTCAGCGGTGTTTCTGGATGTAGCCACGGCATTAGATCGTGGCATGAAGGGCTGCTCTACAGGATCAACGAGATTTTTCCGCTTGAAGTATACTTTCTTTTAAAATCCTACCTCAACACTAGATCATTACAAGTCAAAATAGACAAAGCTGTAATCTACTCCGCGAGTGATTATGGCATCTGTCCCTCAAGGAAGCGTCATAGGGCCTCTTTTATACAACATGTATGCGGCAGATATACCGACTACAATTATTCGGGCTACTTTCGCGCGGATGATGTTGCTATTTGTGGAAAGTTGAAATAAATAACCTTAAGTCGTCGCATATCACTTTCACAACTAGACGACAGAATTGCCCGCCAGTTACATATTGCGGTCGGATGATACCAACTGCGCCAGAAGTTAAATATTTAGGGTTAACGTTCGATCGAAGATTAACGTGGGGGACCTCACGTCATAACTACGCGAAAAAAAATCCGTTAATAGGTCGCAAATCGTAACTTCGTCTTGCAAACAAAGTCCTCTTATACAACACAGTAATCGCTCCTATCTGGAAATATGGTCTCGAGTTGTACGGTTCGACGTCCAAAACCAACCTAAATAAGATACAATCGTTTCAGTCGAAGGTTTTAGAGATCATGACAAATGCACCATTTTATGTTCGTAACGACATATCATGACCTCGGAATACTTGCAACAAAGCACAGACGGCGATACAGGAAAATGCATACTCGGTGAAAATCCAAATCCGCTAATATCACGAATGTCGACAATACATCTTCTAGATAACCCTGTCAGACGTGTTAAAAAAAGGCAATGTCGGGATGCACTTACGTCATCATAAAATGGATGAAGAATAAATATAAATCGCTATAACAAAACAGCATTATCCATTGGGATATGTTGTTTATTTGATATTATTCTCTTTTTTTTCTCGCAGTTCTGTTTATAATCTTCATATAGATTTGCACACACCAAAAAAAAACAAACGTAATGAGTAAATTAACAGTTTTTATCAACTAGCGGTTAAGTAGGAAATTGTTGTTCCCGTTAATTAAGCGACGAATTAGCTACACGGATAATAGATGTATTAGTTGCAGAAATAACGATGTTTTTAATAAATCTGTAGATGACGTCATTACGCTCAACATATATATATAGTCGGCTGTTGTATTTGCATCGTCGGCGCTGTAACGTTTGGATGTGACGCGTTTGTAGGTTAGTTAGTGTCATCTGCATTACACGTAGTTATTAGCGAGGAGTTCTGCGTTGTACATATGTGCGCAGTTTTATTAATTTATGTAGAGTGTTCTTGTTGCGTCAACAACCACCAACTTGTGTATATATATATATATACAACCGCGAATATACTAGTGTCTATAATTATGTTAAGTAAAATTACTATATATAATTAGAAGTAAATATAAACCAACGTCTATAAGCGATAAGATAATCTGAGTTCAATTTCATCGACGTGGTAGATTTACTAGTGACGATAAGAAATTGTACGAAGCAATTGATATACCAGAACCGGACGAGATAGATATTTTTAAGGCGGCATCTTCCAAAATGGGAGGGGAGGGAACATTTGCAAAGTAAAAACTTTAACATTATAAAAATTGTTGTGCCTTCCTCAACAGTTAAAATAAGTAAAATTAATCCTTATATTATTACGATTAGGCTTAAAAAAATTATTACCAAAAAAAAAGATGATTAAAGAAAAATTAAAGAAGATGCTATCGATTGAAAAGTTGACAAAAGACGTCGTCTAAGTAACAATTTCCCTCAATTCGAATATTGACAGAGACCTAAGCGCGGTGCTTACAGGGTAAAGCCGATAAGAAAGTAATGATTTGTCATTGTCTTTCTCGGCTTTTCATTACACGCCATCTAACTGGCATTCGTTTGTTGAGTAATTAGACGGATGGCTTAGGGGTTTTTTTATTCATGTCCTCGATGAAATCAAACTACTGTTTCGTAAATTCGTCCGAGGTACTATCTTTGAAGCTGCGTCTGAAGTATTGGGTTTTATACATACATATAGCTAATATATTTATATTATATATATATATATATATATATATATATATATATATATCAATGCTGGCTTGTGTAAAAATACCTAGAGTACGAAATAAAATTTTAATTTGGGCAACAGCGCATTAGGTACGAGGTGCAACAGCAGTCGCTTTTACATTTCGTAGAAATTCTTAATTTATTATTTTATTTATACGGAAACGTTTGTAAATTCGATTTAATTTAAATAATTTTATTATTATTATTATTATTATTTATATCGTTGGTATTATTATCATATTACACCAACAGTCGGAATGCGCGCGTATCGTGAATATATTTCGAGTATGCACTTCTTAAAAAAAAAATAAACGAATTTTAAAAATACGTATATATAATCGCTCCTTAAATGGTAACACTGGAGTACTTTATTATCGTCGTTTATACGAGGTTAATAATTCTAATCGATTTTCTAACGACATCGTTAATTACCGTCGATATTAACTACGATAGCGTGCGTCGTCTGAAAATTCCAAACTTCCAATCTCGCCGGTGGTAATTTCGGCTCGGCTCGATCCTTCCTAATTTACAATCTTATTTCATCGTACGACAATCTTAGAATCTCCACTCGTCTCCACTTCCATTTATTCTTCTTCTTCTTCTTCTACACCGAATCTTTACCCCTGTTAGTTAACAATTCAAAAACGCATTCCTTGCCTAGAAAGTTCCTTTTTCCTCCGGATTCATCACGATCGTAGGTTCGATAACGCTCGAAGTTTTAAAATAATTTTCTTCATTTTGTTTTTTTTTTTTGTATTCTTATTAATTTATTTTATTTTATTTTTTAACTCGATTCATTATGATCTTAGCGGCGATAATCGGATGTTTCGACACAGTTTCTAAACAATATTTATTGCCGGTCTTGAGGTGGTTCCAGAGAGAATCTCTAATGGTAATGTTTACTTTCGGGTCCATTCTCGATAGTATATAAATACGAAGAACAGCCGAGAGTCCAGATTAATTTTAATTATTCCTTCTATTCGTTCGTTAATATTTATTTTTCGATAATTTACAGGACACAATTTTCTTTTAATTTTACTTTTTCTCTAACACACACACACACATTTATAATAGGCAGGATCCTAACGCGATTAAGCTTGCAGGATTCAAGACAAAATTTAGGTGTTTTATAGAAACTCAAATTATTATGATTCGAAAAGTTTGTAATGTAGTGATTTTCCTTTAAAAAAAAAAAGAAACAAAAAAGGATTTAAAATCGGTAAAAAATTTTTCGCGAAAAATCACGAAGCTTTTTTGCTTTTAAGCCATTATATATTCGCTTGATAATGGCTTAACAGCCGAAAAGGTTTGCGATTTTTCATAAACAATAAAAAAAATAGTGATTTCAATTCATTTTTTATGGTTTATATCTTAAATTATTATATTTATGATAAGATACGATCGCCTTTAAATTGTAATATATATATACATACTTATTGGTGGAAAGCCTATTGCAGGTAATTCCAGTAGTGACAGGATAATGAGGCCCGAGGGTGTAGAGAGGCAGCTTGGTGAACTGTGTAATTAAAACTCTGCGTATAAACCTGTTAACTGTCTCATCCTTGGCGAGTCTAGGCCGCAATGAAAGTCTAAAAAAGTCTACCTCATCAGTAAAACCTCTAATTGAGAATTTCAGTACCAAATTAAGGCATAAATGAAATGATCATGGAGTGGATTAATTTGGATCGTCAAATACGGCAACTGAACTGTGATGAGGAAGGCATAGGAAAACCACTTAATTACCAACAAACTGTTATTGGAACTACACAGAAAAACTATACTACTTTTCGACTGCAGTATTTTCCTTTATCCTGAAAATTGGCGCAAATAGCGGTTGTAGCAAAACCAGGTAAAGCACCGGACGAGGTTTCATCCTATAGACTCATTTCTCCTTACATCCTGACCTCTCAGAACTCCTTGAAAAAATAATATTGAAATGGTCAAATCCTATTTTAGAATTTAAACATGTTGTGCCTGAGCACTAATTTGGATTTGGAAAAAGATACTCAACCATTGAACAGATATAACAAATTGTGCATACTATAACAAGAGAGTCTTGAAACTAAGCAAGTATACACAAATGTGTTCTTAAATGTCAAGCAAGCCTCCGATATAGTGTGGCATCATAGTCTGCTACATCAATTGAAAAAAATAGCACCGCATCCTTATTATCTTATTCTAAAATACTACCTTGAAAATTGCACATTCCAGGTTAAAATCCCAAATCAATACTGCGATATCTATCCTTTATTTGCTGACATGTCTCTAGGAAGTGTCTTAGGTCTGGTACTTTAATTAATCTACTCTGTCGATTTTACAGTTGATAATTATGTGATAACAGCTACATTTGCCTACCATACAGCGTTATTAGAGGCTGGTAATTACAATAGTGAAACTTCTAATAAACTAGAAAAAAATTCTATTGAAAGTTGAAAACTGGCTGAGAAATGAAAGTAAATGCACTAAATGCACGCAAGTCGATTTTACATTGCCAAATTTTACGTATCAATCGTTAAAAGTAAATGGGGTATTTATTAACCAAGAAAAATATGTAAAATACTTAAGCATTCATTTAGATCTTAAATTGACACGTGAAAAGCATATTAGTCAGAAAAGAAAACAGTTAGATGTAAAATTGAACGAATTAAAGTGGCTTCTTGACAAAAACAAACTTCTAGTTTATAAAATAATTATAAAGCCTGTTTGGACATGCAATTTAATGTTATGGGGTTGCGCAAAAGATACGCACGTAAATATGATACAAGAGTTTCAGAATAAGGCTATAAGACTCATCATCTCCCCACCTTCATACGTATCGAACCATATGTTACATCGAGACTTAAATATCACATACGTGAAAGACGAGATCAAGCGTGCTGTTAAGCAATATATAAGCCGTTTTGAGGCGCACACAAAACGTATTGACGATCAATCTACTTGACACTAGTCTGGATGTCGTTAGGTTAAACCGTAGTCAACCGTTTGACTAGTTTCTCAGTGGGATTCATCACTGGATGTTAACACCTAACAACTTGTTTTGCGTTTCAGCTGGCCAGTTGTAATTTTGTAAAAGTAAAAGAAAAGAATTATTTCTTTTCTCCGGATAAAATTTTTCTCTGTATCATGTGTTCCTCTGATGTAAAAATAAATTCTTGGGTAATACTCCCTGGTTCATATCTCCGGGTGAAGAGTATCTCAGGACATGTGGTTCAAGGAAAGAAGACGAAAGAATTTGTAAAAATTGGAACATGGAATGTGAGACTCTTAAACAGATGTGAGAAGCTGGAGAATTTAAAAGTGGAAATAAAAAGAGTGGAAATTGATATTTTAGATGTTAGTGAAATAAGTTGGACCACGCGCGGGTGGTTTCTATCTGATAAATATAGAATAATCTACAGCACACAGTGGAATAGCTGGAGTAGTTTTTATAATGAAGAAACATGTAAGTAAATTAGTCAAAACAATATCGGATGTACAATGAAAGGATAATATTGATTAGAATTAACACGAAACCTAAGAGCACGGTTATTGTGCATGTATATATGCCTACCTCAGCAGAAGATGAAGTAGAGATTGAAAAAGTATATGAACAATTGGAAGAAGTCGAAGCTAAAATCAAGGGTGATAAAAATATAATTTTGCTGAGAGATTGGAACGTGATTGTAGGAGAGGAAACATTTAACACATATCACACTAAGGTAATGGGAAATTATAGGTTAGGAGATTGAAATAACAGGGTGGAAGATTATCCGAATTTTGCGAAAAGTCAGCTGTTATTGACGAATATCTGCTTTAAACACTATAGGAGAATAAGATATAATTGGAGAATGCTTAATGGGCGATATTGGAAAATATCAGTTAGATTAAATAATGATCAAATATAACGACATGTATTCCACCTCCACTGACGTACAGATTATATGCGGATGATCCTAACATCTCATAAAACTCGATATCCGGAAACTGCTCAACAAATGCTTCAGATAGCATTAAATAATCTCGAGATTTGGTGCAATTCTCTACTTTCAAAACACACTGCATAGATTTCCATCGTCGGAGTGGACAGCAACCGAATCTACAGCTAAAATTGTATGACAATACACTTAAATTTCAACGCCGAGTAGCCTTTCTTAGTGTCATTTTCGACTCCAGATTGCGTTGGGCGGACCATATTATAGAACTGCACAGGAGATATGCGACGTCCTTAAACATACTAAAAATCTTAAATGGAAAAAAGTGCAGACCCCATACGGACATGATTTTGAGGATCTATCGCGTAGTTATCTGGTCAAAAATGGACTATGGATGTATACTGTGTCGTACGGCGTCGAAATCACTACTTCAAAAACTTGATACAATACATCATACCGCAGTACGAAAAGCGTTAGGTGCGTATTCTACTAGTCCATCATCCAGCATATTAGCGTCGGCAGGAGAACCACCTCTATAAATCCGAAGACAAGTACTTACCGTTAACTACGGAGCAACCGTGCTGACAAAGACAAATCATCCTAATTTAGCATTAATGGACCTTTCAGGTACGAGCTCTATGGCAGCGAGGGTTCGAGCAGATCTCACTGATCTGAACCTCGAAATGACCAGATTGCTCCATCTGCCACGGTCAAACATCGGTTCGATCACCATGGACTGCGCACTAAGGAAATAGAACGAAATATGGATCAGTTCCGATATAACAAATAAGCTGAGGTCGGTTAAAAATAATATATATCCTCTAAGGACGACGACTCAAGAAAGTCGCATATACGAAAAAGTACTAGCCCGGCTCAGAATAGGACATACTCAACTTACGCATGCATATATTTTCGAACACGACGAACCTCCAGAGTGCGAACTCTGTGATGAACCTGTAACCGTACACCACCTGTTATTGAAGTGCAACAAATATGTAAATTGCAGAGCACTGAATGACATATCCACAGATGACATGAAGGATGTTCTCCAGGACAATGTATATACAACACGTAAACTGTACGAGTATCTTATTTGTACGAATTATACCTTACATTTAATTAATTTAAATTAAGTGGCATAATCTTATATGTACGAATTTAATATTTTATATATAATTAATGTAAATTAAGTGGTCATAGCCGAAAGGCAATAAGTACTGCTATTAAACAAATAAATAAATAAATAAAAGATTTAAAAATCAGGTAAAGGATAGCTGACATAGATTCAGATCTTAACCCGGCAATGATGAAATTTAGGCTGAAACGGAAAATGATGAGGAAACAATACGATTAAATCTGCACAAGTTAAAATATCCAATTAGAACAACTGAATAAATCATTTAGACCAATAAGAGATGAATATGTCAGAAAATAAATCTTGAAAACTGCAGAAAATAAGCTACAAACAGTCAAAAAAATGCAAGAAAACTGTGGATCTCTGAAGAAATAATACAAAAAATTGATGAAAGACGAAAATACAAAAATGGTAAATCGACAGAAGATAAAATGAAGTGCAATGCGACTAGAAATTAAATAAATCGAATGTGTAAAGTAGCCAAAGAAAATTGGTTAAGTAGACAATGTAACGAACTAGAAAAATAATTCGACGAAAGAAGAATTGATATGGGATATAAACTCTTAAAACAAAATATGTATAAATCCAGATATAAATCAACAAATATTAAACATATAAACGGTAAGTTATCAATAGAAGATAACGAAAAAGCTCAAAGATGAAAAACATATTTAGAAGAATTGTATAGTTCTTCTTTAGGAAGTGTAATAATAATAATAATAATAAGGAAAGTCAAGATGAAGAAAACGAAATACGAAGAAGTGAATATGATAAAGCTCTAAAAGAAGTAAGGAATAATAAGTCAACAGATGTAGACAATTTCCCGATTGAACTAATAAAAAGCAGGAGGAATACTAACAAAATAATTTTTTATGCGAGTTAATAAGAAAGATACATCAGAATGAGATCATGCCGTCAGATTTTATCACGGGAAAAATAATTGCAATGCCAAAAAGAACAGAGAGTAGAGCAACGTTCGTAAATCGTGACACCACCAGTCATATTTTCATTATCCCGTTCATGTCGATTAATCAGCTTATACGATGCCAAATCGAAAGTGTCGCTATCGGACAACCAGCTGTCTGTATTCCCGCATCTGGATTTCGCCGACGGTCGAGGCACTCGTTGAAGAAACCGTTAATACTTTTCATCCTCAGTCGTGGTGCGCGATGAGAAGGGTGTATCTCCGAAAAATAGCCGAAAGTCAGGAGAATCCGTCGCGAACGTATCTGCGTGCGAACGTAAACGATACGGATAACGAAAGTAAACGACAGAGGATATTCGTGTTCGCGAACAATCGATAATTTACGTACGACAGTAAACGATACCAGTTTGTAATGAACGCGACGATGTTTTCGGGTAGCCAGAATTAGCAAGGAAAAACTATAATGAAAATTAAAGAACTTCCATTAAATTACGAACATTCAGAAATCATAAATAAAAAATTAATGGAAAGTATTGTCGATAAAAAAAGCGGGTAAGTTATAAAATGATTATTTTCTTCGTAACGGTTTTTCGTGTCGATAGGCATGACGGAAATTTCTTCAATTCGCAAGGGGCGGCCTGAGTGAAAGACACGGATGGCAAAATTATGGTGCGTGGACAAAATAACAGTCGAACGAAAATAAGCATACACATTTGAAATACAAAATGTTAATGAATTTCGTTACTTGGGTAATCACCAGAGACGGGAAATACGTGAAGGACAAACCGAATTAATCAAGCGAAACGAGTTATGATGGAAGAAATATAGTGTAAACATAAATCAGGGGAAAACATAACCTTATTTTTTTTTAATACGGCAATGTACGGATGGTGAAACATGTACGATTAGTAAAGTGGGAGAACAATGACTAGAAGCATTCGAAATGTGGCGTTACAGGTGATTGCTGGAAATTAAACTAACAAATGAAGAAGCCCTAAAAAAAAAAAACTGGAGAAGAAAGAATATTATGGAAAACAATAATAAAACGAAGGATGAATACGATTGGGCATAAGACACGATGGTCTACAAAAGATGATTACAGAAGGAATAATGGATGGAAAACGAAGAAAGGGAATTGATACGAAGGAATTTAGGAGAGAGATTTGTATAAGCGACAGTTGAAATGTGGTTAATATGCCTATCGGACGGATGTGAGCAGTGAGGGAAATTACCAATTCCGATCTTGAACAAATGTTCCGGAAGTGTATTGCGTCTAGAACGTAAATGGATGATGATGACAATAAATTTGCGATAGTATATGAGCATAGTAGGAAATTTTAAATACCAATACAGGGGTGATAATAAAGCGAGGGAATAATTGGCTAACTAACGAAGATCGATCATACGCTACCGAGGAGTCTTTGATTGATACGAGATCTAAGGAAGTAAGTGTCGGAACAAGTGCACTGCAGAAAATGGCTTCTCTGGCGAGATCATCGACAAACATCGTTACCATGAATTCCGGAATATCCAGAAATCTAAGCGGATGAGATAACCGTGCCACGGCAGTATAGCAAGTCACTAGGGGTATGTATTTGAAATTAGATTTAAGAGGGCGAGCGTTTTAATGACATAAGAAAGCCTTAATCCGATAAAAATAAATATTGATTGGAAGAATGGGAATTAAATCTGGATAAAAATTAGAAGGTTTCTAAAATGCTTAAACCTTCGGCAATGAAATTCAGATTGAATGAGAAGTATATGAACGATTTGGAAACGTTGTAACGGGGTATGAAAATGATGGAGTTGAAATTAGTATTGGCGAATGAGAAGAAAGCGAAGGTAGATGTGAGAATTATGATATCCGAAAGATTCGTGGAATATGAGTTAGTGAAATAACGTGAAAGACGGAGGAATGGAAGTAGAGAAATTCATAGATCGCTGAAGTTCTAAAATTTAATAAACATCAGCGCAGAATTTGAGAATTATGATATACGAGTAGGCGGTTGTTTAATTCCGAACCATTGTTATTAAAATTTCACTTTAAAAAAATTGCAATATAGTTGGTAAATTATATTATTAGCAGACGGTGTACAATGGGTAAATTTATCGTGTTGGCTTAATTCGTTAAACGTGATGTTAACGTTAAATTCGAGTTCGAATGCATTGTAGGATATTACCGCTCTCCTCATTATTACTAAGGATCTATATCTTCCGTTGATATATATGTATACACATAAATGTCGTCCCGACTGAAGTTTTAATGGATGTGCACCTGTATACCTATATACAGGTATGTAGCAGGTAAATCGAAGATTTATAAATTTTTGAATAGTCGGGTATGTAATTTTTGTGTACGCGCGTTTTCGTGCTCAATTGCCTGTCATATGTAGGTAGATAAATAGGTATATATGTATGAGTATATTTTTATACAGATGTGCAACAAATGTACCCTTTAATGTAATCGTAATTATGTGGCTATAAATGGCATTGCTTTGAAGCTAATTAACAGTTAGTGATATGTAGGCGCATATCATTAAAATCGTTCCTATATTTAAGCTGTGATAAAACAAAATAAATTTTAATTATTATTATTATTATTATTGTTATTAAGATGTTTTATTGTTTTTTGTTTTTTTTGAAAATACACTTTTAACGTTTTTTTTTTTACGTAATTATTCTCTCTCCCTACTCGTTTTGCGTCTATATTTCGGGAATGGCAATATTTTCATCTTGCTCTAACCTTCTAAAACGAAACTGACATCAAATATCATTCGTTACGTAAATTATTAAATTGGTTTCTGGTTAATTATTTTATCGGCCAACAACAACAACAACAAAATATTTAATTCAATTTGTATTAAAAGTATGGTTAATTTTTTTTTTAAACTACAACTCAGTTTATTTTAAACGTTGAAATAAATAAATTATAAGTAATTTTTTGTCAAAATCTTCGAAATCATCACGTGTCAGCGATTAATTTTTTTCAATACGTGCCATGTGGCATACACGTCCTCGTCATCCTCCTGGTCTAGATGGTAATAACGTTGTAAACAGGTACTTCGTAATTATTCGAATAATTTCAGGACAATTTTTTCTCTAAAACGTAGTACTTTCTTACTATTCTCCTTAATGAACACACTCACTGGCTGTGGTAAGGTCGCCGATTTAATGATCGAGAAATCTGAATAGAATATGTCTCACGGAGTTCGTCACTGTCAGGTGATTTCAACCGCGAGTAGTTATATAAATAAAAAAGTACGCTTGTATGTCGCCGACACACACACATATGTACACGATCATCTTTGACAGTTTATATAATCCGCATACGAGATAGACTCCCGATAAATATAATATCCTCCGAAACTTACGGAAGATGCTCATTTCGCTGCGCTATACACGCACGAATAAAATTTCGTTGTCCGTCATTATCTTTTGTTCCTTATCAAAAGCTTCATTCTGTTTAATTTTCTTTATTTTTATTTTTTTCCATATTTTATCCAGCAACAAAGGATTAGCATCGTAGATAAGAAGCGAACGAACACGGTAGACGGAGAAAAAGAGATACACATAGTAAAAAGTAATTGTACGCAAATCAACGTTTTCACAGACATTCGGCGTAGATAGAAATTCCGAATAAACAAGCATTTGACCACGCCTACTTGTACACCCGATTAGGCAACCGGAATTAAGGGTTTAAAAGTCTACAGAACAAACAGTGACAACATAATGATAGGACTTTGTACATTGGTCAGGACATTCTCGACTATAGCGTGTTGAATAATGATGAAGTTTCCATCTACCCCTTTACTTTATATATATATACATAAAAAAGACGTGTTATGTAATTGTGTTTGTAATCTGCTCGACATTCTATTCCGAAATTGTAACAGTAAATGGTTGTAGGTGTTACAAAACTTCTTAATAGCAGAGTGTACCGTTAACGGTGGGGGGCATCGTATTCATTATCCCTAAAATATGCAACTGTTACTAAGACAACTTTGACTCAAACCAGATTCATTAATTGACAGCCGGACATTTACCGATTGTCTTTAATTCGGAATTTCGCCTCGACAGAAGTTTGACTTTCGTACAGTTTACTATATCGTTCGTGTCTTACTACATTGACAATAGAACGTAGTAATTTGATTGAATCGAAAGAATGACTCTGCTGTTTCACAAACACGTGCCTATGTTGTAGATACTTATTTATATATGTATATATTATATATATATTATATATATATATATATATTATATATATATATGTGTGTGTGTGTATAAGACTATGACGATAGTCTACTACCTCTTGTAGTTATAGAATGCTTCAGAAAGTTAAATTTTAGTTTCACTTGGCGGTAACTGGTATTTTAAATATTTTACTTCGGTAATTGGCATAAAACCGACGATAATACTTATTGAATTGCTTATAAAGACAACGGCGATAATAAAAAAATCAAAATATTTTTAATTCGGAAAATAATTGGGATTAATATACCATATGCATACGTTTGCATCGTACGCTGGTTATTGTTCTTTATTTCATTCTATCTTTTGTTTTTATTTAGTTCTATCTTTTTTTTTCTTCATTTAACTCTACCTTCGTTATTCTCTCTATTTTATCTTTTATTTATAGACATTATATTAACGAAGGCCTTAATCTTTTATACAGTGTTTACGTTTTCCAGGTAAATACACAGATATCCCGGAAAGGAAAATTTGTCCCTTTCAGTCATCATATCCGCTGTACGGTACATGCAATTTTAATACTAACAAAATTATATATTTTCCCGGTTGACCGTGGAATGTCTAAGTTTTATTTATATTTTTGTCAAAACATTGAAAATTATCTAAAGTTATCTAGAAAGCCCACGTTGTATATAATAAACAACTTGCATAAAATTTAAAATTTTTCTGACAAAACTTCATGTGTGACTGAAAGGATTAAAAAAATATTACTTTTCTTGATTATTTATTAATTATTATTAATTCTTTCAGTCACGTTCCAGGAATTATTAAATTTTTTTTTTTATTTGTAATATTGAACTGCCCAAAGGCATACACACAATACATTTAATATAGGAAAATACATAAGCGAAGGTACGGATTCGGCAAATTATCACGAACTAAGATTATAATTAGCGTTTTACATAAATCTAAATTTTAATATGAATATGTAAATAAAAGAATAAGTTATAATAAATCGTGCGGTTTAGTCCGCCTTGTGTCTCCTTCTGTATTGAGGAGTTCAGCAACAATTGTATTCGGATGTCCATAAAGTTTTGCCGAGAATGGATAACATAGTGATTAGAAGCTTTACTCGATTACGTTTGATCCCCAATGTGATAGGGAACTGACACATTAGCAATCGGTAATGAAAATACTTAAAAGGTTGATACATCCCAATTTAATACTCGATATCTAATATAGAATAACGAAACCACAAATCGCTTGTTGATAATAATTTTTTAACTGCCATTAATATAAACCGATGGATGAGAAAGTATTTTGAAGAAAAACACATCTTCAGTACTTAGAGCGATTTTTCCAAGAACTTTCATAAATATCAATTCTTCTTATTCACTATCAATTACTTCATACAATTAATGACGAATTGATATAATTACTAAATCGGCGTACCATCATATTTTCAAAGTCCAATATTACATTTAAAACGAAGTATCTGTATGATCATTGAGAAAATAGTAGGATTGTGAAGAAATATTTTATCGCTTAGAAGTATTATATATAAAAACATTTGTAAAAATCATGCTCGCCACTACAATTTTCGTAAAAAAACAATCTTTGTAAGCAAAGATGAATGCCATATTTTTTACACTTCCATCTGCTGTTTCTACTGCATAATCAAAACTTTCTTCAATATTTAACCTGAATGCATTAAATCCGTCATATTTCTTTTTTAGGTATTTCAAATACACCACAATTAACCAAGAGTTGGTAATCGCAAAATTTATTACATAGAAAATCACATTTATTTCTATATTTGCTCTTCTGTTTTTTCATTAAAACTTAGATTCATCGCCATTTATGATGGACAGAATATCATCGTTAGATCGGATCCTAATTCTACACAATAAAAACCAGCATACATTTTTGATTTGTTGTATTTTTTATCAAAACTTCATATCGCACGAAATAATCATTTTTATAAATTGTGTCACAACATTCCCCATCGGGGATGCAAAACTTTAAAAAAAATATTACTACCTTATTTTTAAAGATTACAATTATACAATTACAAACGACATATCGAAATTTACATAGTGTAACGTTTTATAGTACATACATTGCTGAATTCATTTGATCAGAATTTTAAAGATTACAATTATACAATTACAAACGAAATATCGAAATTTACATAATGTAATGTTTTATAGTGCATACATTGCCGAATTCATTTGATCAGAGTTTTATCGTGCCAACATTTTCCCGAATTTATAGTATACACTTCAATAAATACCAAAATTCGTGAATTGTAAACAATCATAAGCGTACTTTGTATTTTTGAAGTGAAACTTCTACTGGCGCATTATATATGGTGAGTTAACCCGAAAAACGAGCGAGACGAATTAACGGATGCATAAACACGCACACACACACACATATATATATATATCCCGTTCGCATGTTCCTCACTAACAACACCCATCTTTCAAAACAGGTTTTGTAGCGTTAAGTGCATCGACTTATACACATACATAAGCTGATTCTTCTATATATATATGTGTGTGTGTGTGTGTGTATACACCGGCGTAAAATTAAAAAAAAAAACTCTCTATCGAATTTAGTTGCGTTCCGAGGCAGTGATGTTTTTTTCTTTGTAAGCTTTATGAACAACGCAAACGACCGTATATCGTGTCAATCGATTCAGAAAACTCTTCGTAATTGGGAACTGAATTGCTCTATGGATATGTTATTTTAGTTTACTGTATAAAACCAGTTAAAATTGGCATTCCCAATTAGGAATGGTATGACGGAAAGGGTTAATTACAGTATTAGTAGTAATATCAATATCGACAATAATAATAGTAATAACGGTAATATATTAACAATCATGTTATTAGATGAACTGAAGGGAAGAAGCATTAAATAGTAGACGAAGTTAATTTACCGCCAAACTATATCCCAACATATTTAATATATATCTTAGTTTCGTACTATTTCATAAATATAACTCGAACTAGTTCCAGTCGACTGAATCTTGATTTGAATAAGACTGCATACTTTGTTTTACTACTGTTAACCGCCGAATGATTTTCCTGCATCGAATCAAACATATGATTTACATAGTTAGCGGTGGGGTTATACGACGATCGCGTCGTATGTTCACGTTATAATAAATCTAAATTTATTATATTGAAAGTGGAAAACTAATATTTAATTTAATTAATATAATAAAACAAAAAATATATATATAATTATTTATTTAATTAAAGTAAAATATATTAAAATTATCATAATAAAACCAGACCGGATTTGTAGTAGACAAACTATTATTATACAATAATTAAAATTAATTTTAGTTAGTCAATGGAAAAAACCAGTAAATTAGTTAGAACAAATAATTTTAGTTAATATACAGCCAGTAAAAATTCATTTAGCCAGTAAAAAATGAAGAAAATCGAGTAATTTTTGTTTAATAAGGCTTAAGAAAACGGTATAAAAAGAGTTGGTTGTTTATTTTCAAGAGAGTTCTAGTTTTTCAGTTAAAAAGTTCAGTCGTTAGTTTCTTAATCAAGACGGTTAGAATTAAATGAAGAAGGATGATTGGTTGAAATAATTACAAATCTGGTCAGGTTAGTTTTTTTTTTTTTTATTATTTTCAAGTAAATTAAATTATTATTTTTTTATAATTAATTATTTAATAAATATATAATAGGTTTTTTTTTTATAAAATAAAATATTCCTTTATAAATACTTTATTTATTTTTTTTTAATAATAATATTAATAATAGTTTATACGAGCATTCACGCATAAATTCTTAGGCTAACGTTCTGAAGTAAACTCGGATAACGAGTATCATTAAGAATAACGATGGGTCAAGACTTTCAAGCACTCCGATAATCTGCACCACCTTATCGCTGTAAATGTTATTTATTTTTACTATACATTTATACTAATAGGGGTTTTACGCGAGTTAAATATCATTTTTTTTTTTTCAGTAGAAAAGTGTTAAAGAATGTCAAAATATAAATCACCGACCATCTTTCCTCCGGACCGCATTTTTGTTTATATCATCGGCGTTCTTTCATTGAAGAAAACCATACTGATTTTTCAGAAATCTTAGTTGGTCCATAATTTTCGACATAAATTTTATCTCCTCTTTTATAAACTGGTCTTATTAGTCCTTGTTTAAGTACGGGAAAATGCCGGACTATACATAGATTCATCGAATAAATATATTATGTCCACGATTCCGGAAGAAAGTAAATGTTTATCTTTTATCCGAGTAATTGGAATCGGATCATATTCGTTAGAAAATTTATTGCTAAACGAGTGTATTACTTTCTTAAATTTCTCCGTTGAAAAATCGATGAACGTAAATGAACGAACACACACCTAAAAAGCGGTCAATTAAACCACACGTGGAAGTCACGCTTGCCGAAGAAGAGACGATGCACTAGTTTTCAGATAAATGCTAAGGTATCGAGTATTTAACGTTAAGAATATGTTGCAATAAAGCTCGTCTTGTTCATTCGGTCGTAATCTAGTCGAACAAGTATCTAACGGTTAACGCTATTGAAAGTTAATTTTTAACTGATCTATTCGACGGAAAGTAAGAACTACCAGAATATTATAACGCCCGATAACTAGATAAAAATTCTACAGTGGTCTTCAAGCAAATTTCGTAAATTTTCAAACTTATAACTTTGATTTAATTTATTGAAAGATAGTGGCTGGCTGGGAGATGAAATAGAATAGTTAATTAACGGACCGACAATTGCCGTTTCTATTGTTACTAATACTATTACTATTATTATTATTATTATTATAACGGTGTTAGGGGGAGGGATTAGAGTGAGGAACTATAAAAAAAAGAAAAACATACCGGATCATAGAAATTTTCTATTGGACCGTAAATCCAGCACGGAAGAATGATACTATAGTTTTGTCTGACGATGAATAAGAAGAATTGAGAAGGTGAAGTCGACTGTAAGGCTGAAAGAAACAAAGCCGATCGAACACGAGCGAAACAATAGACTCGGATTTTCTGACGATTGAACCAGTTGCCAAATTTGAATAAGAATAAAGTCCCTCTTAACAACCCGCGTCGACGGACTACAACCGTAGGGCTAGTAAAAATAATAATAATAATAATAAAAATAATATTAATAATAATAATAATAATATTAATAATAATAATAGTAAGTTCTATTTCATTTACGACATTAGCATAATATCCGGAACGTCGCTGTTCGATTATAATTACCACCCCAACACGGAAGACTCTATCCTTAACATACGCCCTCCCGACCTGGTAAGCGATTTTCTACCCTTCGTCCGGAAAACTGTTACCGTTTAATAATGAAACGAAAGTGTCCTACGTTAAAAGAGAAACAGAATTCGTCGATGTTGGCAACAGATAAACAGCATTTTGACGAGCAGGATTAGAACCGACTCTGACAAACCAACCCATATCGTTATTACCAATAGCTGTTGCTACGTCATCGTCATTAAAACTGAAGTAGCGCAGTACGATAACACGTTACACCCTTCTTTTCGGCTGTTTTTTTTCCCTACTACATCTCCCTAAAATTTAAGGGTGTATTATTTAGAACGAGTATTATTCGAGTGTATATATATATATATATATATATATATATATATATATATATATATAAAACTAGATTTGTTTTATGTTTGTGTGTCCTTGTGATTTGAGTGAAACATATTAGAATATAACGAATAACTATGGCTAATCCTAGTATCTTAAAAAAATATAACATAAAAACCGGCATTTATATATAGGTGCACACAAAAACATATATATATATATATATATATATATATATATATATATATATATATATTTATTTATTTATATAATGCAAGATTTTGACTTGGATTCGAGAAACCCGAACCTGTGACGATTGTAGGGGTGAGAACACTGTAAACATTTCAAAACCAACTAAAATTTGCAAAGATGAAAACCGTCCATTGCCAAAATTGTCTCTCGCTGTTACGACTCGAAAATATTAATATTTCGAAAATATTTTTATGCGAAATTAAATTATTTCTATATATTCTCTATCAAAAGTAAGTAGAAAGCAGTCATTTACTCTTTAATAATAGCAAAACTATATAAATTGTACTTCTGTACCTAAAAAAAACAATTTATTTTATATACATTAATATATAAACATTTCTATGTTTTGTATTTCTTCACCACCTCGGTTTATACGAAATGACATGTCGAAGAACCTGAAGATCATCTCTGTTAAAGAAGAAATCCGAATGCAAGATATAAGGAAATACTAAACCAACACTTAAATATATTAGCGAAGAACCCGCTGACAGACTATGCAAAATTCAATCGAATATACAGATTCAAACTCCAGCTTCTACATCGATCCTTCACAAATCATATAATTGTAGATTAATTTACCGTTCAATAAGCGGCATCAGCGTCCATTCGGAGACTATCCTCCTTCCGAGTTTCGATAAAATCACGTCTTCACTGCTGCTTATTGTTATAAATACAGATTACATAAAAAAAAATATATTTTGTATTTCTAAATACATTTTTTACTTTCTGTACCCTCGTACATTATTTAATATCGGAAATATAATAAAAATAGACACCTATACATTATATATAGTGTCATCAATGAACTCTAAACAACGCTACGGGTTCGTTTACTATTTTCTTCTAAGGCTGTATATTTTTAAATTGAATCTAACGTATGTCAGTAAGTATTTTTTTTTTTTTTTTGTTCACCCAATTCGTAAATTGTAAATTTATTTATAAGTGAGATACATGTAATTTATAAATAATGAACTGAAAAGAGCCCATCAAATTAAGTTTACTCAGTTAAGCCAATTTTACATTAAGGTGATATTATACAATTAATTTGATTAAAATATATGTAGATGTATTTTGCGGTATGTTATTTCTGATACTGTGAAAACGTCAAAAATTTTGAACTACTTATCCACCAATTCTGTTGCATTTATATCTGCGAAATCAGCGTTGCCGTAATCCTGTCAGTATATGCTTTACATCATCGGTTAAATTGCATATTGCACATTTATTCCTATGCGATATTTCGTACTTATATAAATAGTCTTTAAATAATCCGTGTCCGATAAAAAAAACGGTGTATTGAAATAATTTGGCACGAATACAACATTTTTTAGTCTTCTGTCTACACTGGGAAAATATCGCTAGTCCATTATATTCATCCCATAACCTTTTGATATTTTTTAACATAATATTCATCCAATACTGTTTTGAATTAATTGTTAGCTTTTATTCTTGATGCAAATAGTATGGATGCTGATATTGCGTGTTGTTAAATTCGTGAGTTATATTTACATTATTTTTTATTAATAAAATATGAATACGTTTCCCAATCTCATACATCAACAATTAGCGATGACACTAGCCATATAGCTAATTGTTCTGTAAGATTTGATTAATTTTATGGCAATCATTCTCTGGAATGCTTTTAATTTGTTTTGAAATCGTTTGATATTTAACATATCATTATAGATTACGCTGCCATAAAGTATGTTCGGTAATGTATAGTTTATTGAATACCCTTATAATTTTGCTAATTTTTGTTGTAATATGATTGAAATGATTATAGAATTTTAAATTATTATCAATTAATACTCCTAAATATTTGGTTTTGTGTGACGTATTGTACGTCTAATCCGTATTGCGTTAAATTTAACTTTTTATTTTGTAATTCCCGATTGAACAGCATAAAGGTTGATTTCGAATTGTTGATGCTCGGATTAAATGAGTGTAACCATTTATTTCTTGCATGGTATACATACCTTATTTAATTTCTTTTCTAATGAGATTTCATTTTTATCGCCAATTGCTATATTGTCCACAAAAGTAAAATTTTTTACATTATTTGGAATCAGTATGTTGTACACTTGTGAGAAAAGTAAGTTCCACAAGAACGTATGGTACACCCGTAACAATTTTTTGTTGTTTGGAATATGTACCTATTTCAAGTATTGTGGATCGATTTTGAAAGTTTTGATTGATAATATTCAGTATGCTGTAAATATAAATTTTTTAATAATAACATAAGCTTATTTAAATCTAAGCTAAAACCTTTGTAATGTCAAGTGTAATTAGACAAGTACAAAATCCTTTATTCTTAAAAGTTTTAATGGTGTGCAAAATACTATATATCGCCATTTCAGACGATCTGCCTGGCAATGCACCGTACTGATTTTCACTAATTATATTTTTGCTTTCTACAAATTCTTTTAGCCTTTTATGTACGCATTTTTCATATATTTTGCTCAAGTTGGATAATAATGCTGTGGCTCTGTTACAGACAGATTCGGGTTTTTATTTGGTTTTGGCAGAATGACTTGCTTATTTTCCATGCATCTGGATAATGACTAAATTCAAAAAGTAAATTTACAAATTTTGCAATAACACACGGGAAAAAGTTGTGAAATTTTTTAATAAATCCATCGGATAATTTGTCTACTCCTGTAGCTACTTTCTTTTTCAATTTATTAATTATTATATCAATTTCATCGTTGCTGAATATAATTTTTGTTTTAGGATGGTAAGTTTTCATTTTGAAAGGTTTTGTGTCGAGGAATAGATTCGACATCAATAAATCAACCTTATCTTGATCCGTATTCGCATGGTTATCTAATGTTGGTATGCTTGTGGATTTTAACTTGTTCGTTAACATTTTATATTTAAAAATGTTTTTATCATCCGTAAGCCTTTTTCCGAGCTTTTAGTTTTGCACTTTTAATCGTGAACTTATATTGCTCAAAATGCTTTTTGTAATTGTTGTAATAATTGTGTTTTTTTTATCTATATTTTTGCAGCCATTATACTTCTTTTGTACAACTTGTTGACCAATATTTTTTCCTTTTGCAGGACAGTACTCCACCAGTATAGCTCAGATTTTATAATAGTATATGAATTTCTTAATACTACATCAACGTAGTCTTTTTGATAAAGCCGTCTTTTAATTTCTGCTATGTTCTTACAATTTACAGCAGTATCAATCGTATATACGTGCTTTCTTAACTTTATTGCTAATCTATTGTAGTTAATAGCTTTGATAGTGTAAACGTATTAATTAAAATAATTCTTATTTCACTTCGAGTAAGCGAGGACCTTTTATTACAATGACTTCGAAATAGATTACTTAAAAATTACTTTAGTAAAAAAAAAAATAATAAATATTAAACGAGTTAATTATACTTAAAATTAAGCCGAACGATAAATTTTAAAATTTTAAAACGTTATTTTTACGACCATTTTTGCATACAAACGCACGATTAATGGATAGGTCTCGTTCCGTCGGGGCTAGTCTATATTTATAGTTAATTTTTCGTTTGATTTATTCTTTATAATTTCGGTACAAATTTATAATTGATAAATTATCTCGTTTTTAGTAACAGCGTGTCAAAATCATCTTTTTTTTTTTACTTGCCCAGATTAAACAACTGGAAAAGATATAAAATAATTTCGTATATGTATATATATATATATATATGTATATAGTATAAAAGCGTACGTTATATACTAAATAATCTCCTGTAATTTATAATAATCCACAATCTAGGCGGTTCGTCTCGTCATGAACATCGCTAGATTCTAATTTCGAATGATAAATAACTTTTTACATAATAATGGAATTAATAACGTAATAATAAAAATAAACCAAACCCAGTGTGTTTACGTAATGTTTAAGAGTTTCTTTTTCTTCTGTAGAAAGTCATCTGGTGGCTGTTTTCGACAGGAAGTATATGAGATTGTCGGTAATGAATACGAACTCTAAGACGAAGGGTGTGGTAAAGAACAAGCGTCTAGAGCTAATCGAAAAAGACCAAATTTACGATCGGCTGGACTTTTGGAGGTTTAACCAGTGAGCGCAGTTTTCAATGTTGTAAACAACCTATTTAAACTAGAAGCATCATAAAAACAGCGACGCTTTGTACTCATCCCAGTAATAAAACACAGACACACATTAAAATGCACGCACACACATACATCTAACGCTAAATGTAGAAAATTAATAACGGTCTTCGGACTTATCTTTAAAAATTAACAAGCGAAGGTGAGAGAAAAGTATTTTCTTCATCATAGTCATCGGCGCTATTTCTTATATTTTATAAAATGTTTTGTGGAACTGGATCTCACTGATTGTAGAATGTACCTTTTTGAAATGAGTAGTGTGGGCGAATTATGGATATTGTTCGTTAGTTCTTAGTGGATTAAGTCGACATTGACGTATGTACATGACCTTACTACTACTACTACTACTACTACTAATACTAATATTACTGGTATTAATATTATTGGTAATACAACTACTAAGCGTGCGATATCACAAATTTAAGTTATAGATGAAAACTTTTACGGGTCGTATTTACACAGGAAGGTGTACCGTCGCAGACTCTGGCGATGCGGGTTATAGCTTAGTCGATACTAGTTGGAGAACGAAGAAAGAAAAAAGTCAGCTATCCATCCGTCTCGTTCGCAACTAGCGGGAGGTCTTAACTAAATAAATCGACCGGGGGAAGTAAAGAGTGGTAATATTTTCACCCGTAACCAGTATCGGACATTTTAAAAAATGTAAATTATCTATTTAGGGAAAATTACCGGACTGACTGGCTAGCGTATAATTATGATTTGTAGTTGGCGATTTTCCAAACTTTAATACTAGTCGACTGGTTTCATTAATTATCGGTCTTCGCAGCGCAAATCGTTATTGGTAAAGAACGAGCGGTAGAAAAACGCGAAGTAAATAAAGAAAAGAGAGTTGTCCACTTCCAGGATCTATGCCGACGAATATTTACAATTAACGTTAGAGCCACGATGACAATGGAATGCGTATAATGAACGCGTTGTAATTATCGCCCCGACCAGCAGCGCGGTACGGCACTGCGCGACTGTGACGCTCCGATAATAATATGTATATTTATCCGCCGAAAACGGGAAATGATAGTAATAGTGACTGGAAATTTACCCGAAGAAACATTAGCCTTACCATCTGTCCAATGTTGTTATTAACGGCACGAATATTATGAAGTAGCGTATCTATAAGCGTATCGCGACAATATTCCGATGACCGCTCGACGTTAGAGTTTAAATATATATATATATATATATATATATATATATATATATATATATGTATACATATATAATAAGAAAGTGAGATGGAGACAAAAAACAGTTGTGGAAATAGAAGAGAGAATATAAGATTAAGAAAGTTAAAAAAAGAGAATATATGTATTTTTAACTACGTATCCATCCAGCACGCACTTTGGTGATACCACTAGTTAAGAGCGGACTGACTGCTTTATTCCGGGATTAATGATTTTTAATTAACTCTCCGGATTGAGGTGAGGTCCATTTCTACCGCAGCGGGTGTCTAAACGTGGGCCGCCTGTGGTTATTCGGACAATCGCAGTTCTGATTAGATAATTGTATCCAGTCTACCGGTATTGGCACTCAAACTATTTATTTCTTTCCGCTTGAATATATACATATATATATATATATATATATATATATATATATATATATATATATATAGAGAGAGAGAGAGAGAGATATGTATATATATTTTTATATATATGTATATATATTTGTAGAATGACTAATATTTGAAAATGACGCTTCTTCCACGTCTTGTATACGAATCACTTGGTAAAATTTAAATTTTTATATCCTCTTTTATTTCTTTCTCACTCAGTTTCGTTTGCTTGCACAAGCGACAGGCCATACATCATGAATTAATATATATATATATATATACATGCGTGTATGTGTGAGCTTACGAACAAGTATAGAGTATTCATGTATCATTATATAGATAAAACGCAAAAATAACACGCTACAGTTATGTAAGTAATGCTATTTATTTTAAAAGTATACAAATAAAATCTTATCAAACTACTTGAAACTAATTCGTGATTTGGATATGATGATATCAAAGTTTTACCACTACATCGACTCCGTACATCATACATTTTCGCTACTGAATGTAGTTTATAATGAAAGTCTGGATGGTTTCAAATTAAATAAGTAAATAAAGAAATATATATATTACAGTTTATTTATATAAATAATTTTCTTGGTGACACACCAATAAAAATTAGTAATAACACTCTCTCTCTATATATATATGTTTGTGTGTGTGTGTATGTATGTATGTTCGCATGCGCATAAATATATATATATATATATATATATATATATATATATATATATATATATATATATATATACTGAATCTAGAAGAATTACTGTACAGATTGGTTTATAATTTTTATTGTCGATTTTAATAAGGAAGGTGGTATGATTTTTCATATAGAAGGTAGTAGCATCCCATCGCATTGTATATAATATCCTTACGGGCGTTCAACTGCATTGCATATAGTGTCTTGAATACTAGCCCATTTACAATGCCACGACGATGATATACGTATACATATGTGCCCTATTATGGTACGCGTATATGCAGGAGCAATCCTATATAATTTTCTTATTTATAATTAACTGACTTAATTTTAAATTCTGATTCGAATCGAAAATATAATTAAATCGATGGATTTTTTTCATTCATAATAATTATACGTGAATTTATTGAAATTTAAAACGACTGACAGTCAGATAATCGGAAAAATGTGAAGAATGGAATTTTAAGTACCCTGAAGCTGATCATGATAGTGTTTTTCTATTATTATTAATATAACAATATAAACCAGTACTATAATAACAATATATCAATATATATATATATATATACACAATTTTTTAAAAACTATACCACGCACTATTAAGATGCTTTGCGTGTCCGAGCATTCCTTAGTTAACAGTTGTCGTTCCATATCTATTATAAATTCTATTGGTAAAATATTTGAAAATGTTATTTTCAAGTTGCTTTTGAATGAGGTGTGCAACTGCTTTACTCTAATCAGTTCAGTTTTCATATTGAATACTTCTCAGAAGGTGAGATGCATAAACTTGTTCTTGTCTCCTACGATATTAAGAGGGCTTTTGTCTTATTGACAGAGCTATGATCAGTGAATGCAGGCTGGTTGGCGATGTTATATCTATGAAATAGATAAAATTACTGAAAAAAAACTTTCTAGGTGTTTCTAGGCCTGTTGCTAACAAAAATTTTAAAACATTTATTAGAAAACTAGTAATAAACGAACGACGGAGACGACGAGACGTAGACACTACTGGCGGGAAAATTTGAATTTCTGCCAGATGTTTCTGCAGATTTTAAAACTAAAAAAAAGAAGATTAATTTTGATAATGCACAGGTGTTCTCTGAACGCGGTAATTTTCAGTCCTATTAATTTAGGTTCGAGCTTGCTGGTGACCCTAAGTGTTCACTATGTAGGTGAAATATAATCGACGATATAAATCATGCTCTGTTTGAGCGTGCTGTCTTCTATGATATTTGTAACGTTTATAATCTAGAATATTTTCACGATGGGGAAAACATTTCGGAAGACCAGTGTGACATAAATTTACTAAATCTAATCATTAACTTGCCTATGATTTAACTCAACCGTCGTACCAATGCTGTCAACTTGGGCATATCACGTAGTCCGGAAATGTTGCTATTTCTAAATAGTTCTATTTCTTATTCTAAATGGAGATTAGTAAGTAGCAATTAGTAACATATTTTTTTGCACTATCATTTTCTTTCTTTTTATTAAAAATATATCATGTTTTACACAATATTTTCGGCACCTGTTATCTGTTTGCACTTCTTACTGACTAACTCACGCACAACTTGTTTGGTGAGAAGACTACGTTAATATCCTCTCTTCTTCCAACAATCTAAGTACAGGACTAGCACATATGTCACTATCTCTTTCTTTTTTTAACTTCTTCCGTTTATTTCTTTTCGACCACATAATATTTACATTCATTATTGTTTTTTCTTACACACTAGTTCTCTGCACCTTTATACTTAAATTTAAATAAATATATTTCCCCCGCCCGAAGTCTGGATAATAAACCTCAGTAAAACACACACATACACACACATATATATATATTGACGCCTAAGTAAACCTCGTCAAACTGATATATGAACAATCAAAAAACTTTCATTATCACCTTCTTTACTTTTTCCTACAAGCTGGTAACTGAATGAATAACTGGTTTGGCTACAAAACATTTTATTGAAAATCTCTCATCTCTGCTGAACTTGAACTCAGGTGTTGAAAGGAGAAGGCTATACCATCTTGCATTTCATTTTATCCTCTGTTTTTTAACCGATTTATTAATATGCACACATGGAAAACTTATTTCAGTATTTATTTCAGGTCTCGCACGCATCTAAACAAGTTTCATGTACTACCCCCCTAATAAACAAGTAATTATTTTTGTTAATAATTTGAAATATAAATTTCATTTAAAAGCAACTGGACGAATATAATATTTAATAATTACTCAAATGTCACCGATTTATTATTTATAATTATTAAATATAGTTGTTTTTTATGAATCATATAGATACACTAATAAAATTATTATTATTTACCAAATGTATTATTTTGCATTCTCGTTTCATCTTCTTCAGAATCACTAATATCTCAGTCCGATGATTCATTTTGTAATATTTTAAAAATTTCATCATTTATAATAGATTCCATTATATCACAGTGTCCATTTAAATGACCGGATCAATAAAAAGATACAACTTCTTTCAAAAAATATAAATACAATAATAATATCGTAAACACAAAAGAAGATATAAACGTTAATAAAACTAATTTTTTTCGCACGATACACTATCGATATTATCTGAGTGTTTCATTAATTAACCACTTTTATAAAATAATAATTTTTAGAGAATATTAGTTCCCTAACGAACCCAAAGATAGCAGTATATGTTATACATGTCCATTCTAATTGGCGTAGTTGTTTCAATGGGTGTAAAACGTTTCACTCAGACGTTATCGTTTTGTTAGTTGTGAAATGGACGCGGTGACTGAAAAGGCTAGTATTTGGAAAACTGTAACCCTTCCAGTCGTATATTATCCAACTCTGACACAAAATTATAAATTTTATACGGGTCTGGATAATTTTTAATATATTTATATAAAAATATTTTTAAAATGTTGGACATTTCACGTCAACCAGAAAATAAAAAAATTCTGTTAACATTAAAATTTCATGTACCACACAGTAGTGTTTGATGTATACTACATTAACAGGACGTCGTGCACGATGACAATTTTCTAAACGGTGGGGTTAGCGCTGATGAGAAAAGCTAAATCGAACTTATAATACAACGATAATAATAAGAAAACGAAGAGAGGTCCACTTGGCGCAGTTGTTCTTCTATTAAATATTGTTCAGTTTTTTTACTACATTTAATAACAGCATACTATCAGCAACATCGCGTTCGTGACGTATGATCTCTAATCGCGTTGACGAATACCAATCGAGACTGAGTAGGGTGACCTTAAAATTGGGTCCTTTCGGCTAAAGGGGTAAACTCTAACGGAAAATCCTCCAACAGACAACAAGAAACCACTGGAGTAATTTCCCTTATAAACGTAACCTCTCGAAAATATCTAGCAGTCGGCGTCTTAATTCCTAGGTTTGAGATGTGACGTATGCGACTGAGTTTTCTGGTTGCTCCGAGGCTAGGATGTACGCGTCTGGAGAAATTAATTTAAAGTTATATAAAATTAACCAAATGAGTACGTGAAATCTAGGTAGCCTGCTAGAAACTGGCAAAGTGAAATTAGTGGAAGATGAACTGATCCGATGTAAAATATCAATTCGCGACATATCTGAAACGTATTACAAGGGAATTGGACATTTTGAAGGCCGTTAAATACGTTGATTGCGCAAGTCATGAAAGTAAAAATAGACAATGTGTCGCCTTCATGATTGAAAAATGGTCGATTTGTTATCATTTATTATGATACGCCATATCATAAACCAGTCCGATAAATTTCCAATCGCCATTTGTAGAGACATCCGTCTTTATTTTGCACTCATCTGAACACAGAATAGCCGTGTCATCTGCAAAAGTGTAGCAATTTCAACGTAAGGCAGAGTGGAAATATCAGCAGTGTATATGACGTATAAAAGAGACACCAACACACTACCCTGAGGCACCCCTCTGCTTCTATCGGATATATTTGTGATTCTTCATTACCATATTTTACAGAAAAGAATCTTTCTCAGACATATGATTCAAAAATCCTGAATACTTGAAAAGGAAATTAACGTTTTATTTTATATAACAAGCCCTCGTACCAAACTTTATCGAATGCTTGACTAACGTCTAAGTATACAGCGTCGTAGACTTTTCTCTGCCCTAAAGATGTTTCTACCACGTTAGTAATGTGATGTACTTGTTCGATGGCAGCATGTTTAGTTCTAAAACCGAATTGGTGTTCAAGTATGATTTTTTTTGTCTTCAACTATAGGCATTAGTCGTTTGACCATGATTTTTTCAAGCAACTTTGAAGTATTGGTAACAAGGAGATTGGCCTCTATGATGTCAATTCAGTTGGTGGCTTTGATGGTTTCTTCACAATTACAATTTGCGAAAATGTTAGTTCATACTCAAGCCGTATTATAGTATTATATGTTAGTAAAACTAATCATTTTTTTTTTTAAATAATTCTTTCAGTACTGAAATTTAATCGTAGCCAGAAAATTTACGAGAATTCATTAGATTTTTTAATTTCTTCCGGAAATGTTGCCCTTATTGATTTTGACGTATCAGAATTGCTAACATGGAAAGAATATTCATTGAAGGTATTGGCTAAATGTTTGCCAAATTCCTCAACTTTATTGAGGTCTGTTCGAGCCCAGTTTCCGTTAAATTTTCTAATTGGATTCGCTTTTTCCTTTAATTTTTTTTTTCAAGTTACGTACTGCTTGCCAAAGAGAGTAGTCACTTTGCTTCAGTGCGATGGATTAGATATATATTCCTTAAATATTCTTAAGTTTTGTAATAATTTTTTTTTTACTTTTTTACAATTTTCACTAATCTGGGATTAAATGATAGTAGCGTAATGTTGAACGATACTCGGATAAAGGGTTAACGTGGAAGAAACATATCGTAACAAAACGCACCTAAAATACGTATCAAACTTAGATATACCGGGTTTTAGGTAGGAAGTCGGAACTAACAGTTGAAATTAAGCTGTTGCTCTACAACCAGGTCATCAAACCGGTCTGGAAATACGGATGTCAGCTATGCTCAACATAGCGATTATACAAAGATTACAAAATAGATCTTTAAGAATCATTGTAAATGCGCGTACGCTATATGGACGAATCAAACTCCCCACGCAGACCTGAAGATAAATTACGTATAAACGATGGAATTATACAAACAGCAAAAAGACACGCTGCAAGACTGGAGTCACATCCGAATAATATGGCAGTTGCGCTGTTAGATAACTCTGCGAACACTCGTAGATTAAAGAGGACAAAATTGACGGATCTAGTATAGAGTATACATTCCGTATACATATTGTATGAGATCCTGTCACTGGACAGGATTCATTAACGAGCCATATGACACTAAGTAAATTTGCTTAATAGCCCATAGAGCTTATTGTAAATTAGCAAATTGGAAAAAATAATAATGATCGTATAATCGCGATTAGACTAAAATCGAAGACAGTAAATTTCAATTCGATACAACTGTACGCGTCAACGACTGACACATATGAAGATGAGATTTTCGGCGATGAATTGATTGATATAGTTAAAACTGGAAAATCAATACACTCAGATTTCGTTGAGATATTAGCTCCTTTCACTGGAACTTAATTAAACTATTTGTAAAATAGCGTAGTATTAAAGAAAAAAAAAAAAAGATCCGACCATTCTAGAGGCACACGGTCCGGCGATTCAATCATTACCATTGTAGCAGTAAACGGGCGCGATCGATTGTTTCGTCCAACTTTCCTTACATGAAAGACATCTTAAAACTATTTGCTCCGATTGTGTGAGCAAAAAACCCGTCCAAAAATGTGATAAGAACTTCCTTTAATAATCATCCGCGTTGCAGTCCACAAGATTCGTAACATTATACTACAATTCGAAAGATTCCACGCACCTACGTTTTGTATCATAGGAGAATATGAAAAATATTAACGAATTGACCAGTTTCGAATTTGAATGGCACAATTTATTAAGAGAAGTTTCGACAGATGTGTGTGTAAATGTATGCTTCATAATGCATCTCATGTCCTTACTGGGGATGATACGGTTCAGATTACACGATGTATATAAATAGAACAGTAGATAGATTTGATAAGCACATATATATATGTGTGTGTGTGTAAGTATGTATTTATACATAAAAATTAAGTCGTTTAAAATTAACGTTATTACCGCGTTACGAAATGGCTGAATTAACATGGACTGGTATTTTATTTTCGAAAAAATGCGCTTAGATTTAAATAGAGGTCCGAATAATGTCAGAGGGGAGCGGACGTATATATTTAATTTAACCGGTATAATTATAATAGTAACTAAAACTATTATTGCTATTATAGTTATTATTATTATTATTATTATTATTATTATTATCATCATCATCATTGTGATTAAGTTAATAAAAAATGAACTACGCTACTAAGTAAACGTATACAGAAGTCGGATATTAGATAATAAACGTTCGTTAGTATTTATAATCCGGAATCCAGTGATGATGACTATACGTATAGGAAATTTTCTATTAAGTTAATTGATATTCGTTGTTAAAGAATACCATTCTATCTTCTTAAGAAAATATCTGCCGTAAAATAATGTTCTATCAACCGTCGACAAATAACCAGTCCTATAACCGAGCATTAATTACCTCGGACGACTTTTACGTGCACATAATTGTACATATATATATATATATATATATATATATATATATATATATATATATATATATATATATATATATATATAATAAATTTATCAATCTAAAAATAAACAAATTAATACGTATAAAATGTATATACATTAATAAATATATGCGTGAATGCACATATTCATTTACATACAACAATATGTATATATATAATATATATTTATATATACGTATATATTAAAGTTAATCGCAACTTTACAAATTATTCATTCAACATTCTTTTAATCTAAATTAACAATAATAATAATGACGTCCAGTTAAATATTATTCATAATTTCGAAGTGAAACATTTCACGGTGGTACATAGTACGAATTAGTACGAATTTGTGATTTTATAAGTTGCGAAGGTATGTAATTACGTGAATTTTGCAATACGGAAGTGCACTTTCGAGAAGCGCTTTTCAAATGGATACGGCAACTCTCTTAATTACAGTAACCCAGGATGTTCTGTCCTGGACAGCCAATACCGCGCCTCATAAAGACTCGATCCAGTTATTGCTCTTAATTGATCGACACAGCGTGTTCGTGGTCTTATATCTCGTACCCGGAAGAAACCGAGGAATCTCCACAGCGTTATTAGCTATTGGGAAGGAAAATAGCGAAACTTCTAATAAACTACAAGAAACTCGGTTGAATGTTGAAAATTGGCTGAGACGTTGGTGTATTAAACGAAAATAAATGGACGCAGGTCGATTTTAGGTTGCGAAATTTTACGTATCAACAGCTAAAAATAAATGTGGTGATTATTAGCCTAGGAAAAGATATTAAATACTTCGGGCATTTATTGAGATCTTAAATTGACGTGGCAGAAGCGTATTAGCCAAAAAAAAGAAAACAGTTAGATATAAAATTGAACGAATTAAATTGGCTTCTTGGCAGATACTGCAGTTTGTTCACTAGAAAACAAAACTTCTAGTTTATAAACTGATTATATATAGAAGCCTGTTTTGGACGTACGGTTTAATGTTATGAGGTTGCGCAAAAGATACGCACGTAAATAGGATACCATAAGGTTAATCGTCTACCCACCTCGGTACGTATCGAATCGTGCGTTACATCGAGACTTAAATATCCCGTACGTGAAAGACGAGATCAAACGTGCTGTTAAGCAATATGTAAGCCGTTTGGAGGCACACACAAACGTATTGGCGATCGATCTACTTAACACCAGTCTGGATGTTCAAAAAAACGTAGTCAACCGTTTGATCTAGCTTAATTTCTCGGTGTGGTCCATCGCTGGATGCTAGCTCATAACAAGTTTAAAGTAAAAACAGGAACAAAACTCGGGTTTTCCATGAAATCCTCGGCATTTTTTTCTACAAGTCCACATTTCGAATGCATCTGTTTCGGTCGGATATTGTAAAAGCCCAATTCGCGTAGGTCCTAATGGGTATTTTCATTTTTCTACCGAAGTTTTTCGATTTTTAATTGATCGCGGTACTTCCTCTTATAAAATCTTTTCTACGTTGCAGCTCTACGTATTTCCAGTTGTTTCTTGTATCGCTTCTATATTTTTATTTTAATCTATTCTAATTTAAAGTTTATTTGGAGTTGGTTAATTTACATATAAAATCGTATTAGCTTAAATATATTATATATTATATATATATATATGATACGTGTTTATTATATACGATCTGTTTAATTTGGAAACAAATATAAGAAAAATATGTGCCAGTTAAGATAAAATAATCGCGCTAAGCGTTAAAAAAAAAAAAAAGTGGGACACTTTGAACGGGGGGGATAAGTCGCGAAAGAAAATTAAATGATAGAGAATGTTCCAAAAACTACTTCTTTGTAGTGTCTTTTTTATTTTTCGAATTAAATACGTTTAGACGTAATTCGCAGCCTAGAACGAACGTGCCCAATCTAAAACTATCGTAGCCGTTAATAGTGAACGCAATCTAAACTGACCGAACTTTAAGAAATGGACCTATTTTTCAACACGTACACACATACATCTATACACATGTGTATTAGCGTATAACTATTAAGGGATGAACGACTAAGAAGAATTCGCTTTTATGTCGTTTTGTTATTTCACCCCTTATTTGTTCTTTTCCCGGTTACTACACGATTGTTTATACTTTTTTATTTTTGACTTCCCGTCCGTTCTCTCTGTTCCGGAACTTATACATCGATAAATGAATCACGTCCTACAATACTAATCGTCTCTCGTTCGACTGATAAAACGGCTAATCTCTTTCCCCTCTCGCCGAGCGACCGTCCAAACGGTTCTTTTTTTAATCATGTAAATCTTTCCTTTCCCTACAGTTTTTTTTAAGAGTTTCTTTTATTTTTAATTCCTCGCTTCTTTTTCAGAGTTTTTTTCCGCCCTTTAACTAAATCTATTATCTTTTCTTTCGGATTTTGCTTTTTTTTCGTTTTTTTTTTCTATTTTATTACGTCTTTATTACAAAAAATTTCTATCCCAATCCGCTATTCGATCCCGATTAATTTTTATCCTATTCTCCGGACGTGGTCGACGTGTAAATTACTTTGTATTTAATAATAATCAAATAGAATCAAATAAAATTTATTTCAACTTAAAAATATACTAGTACATTTTAAAAAGTGATAATGAAATAAAGAAATATAAAGTAAAAATCATTACAATTCGAAAAATGAATAAATAAATGAAAGAAACAAGTGGATAAATTATAGTCCAGAAAATAAAGTAATAATAATAATAATAACGGCCTAACGGTCAAATGATATCGAATACATTTTTTCTTTAATAACTTATATATGCAATTAACACGTTGAACCTCGTGTCAGTCATATGTGACTAACGTTGTCTATTACCTGTAGCCCACGTTATTTTTTTTGTATAAACGTGATAACGTGCTAACTTTTAATTTTTATTCCGTATTTGTTATCAGTTATCACACACATACTATATTGAGAGTATAAAGTTTTCATTTGAAACTTTAATTATTCCATAATTATATTAACCCATTTTATGCGCTCGAAATTATTTCACATTAATTAGAAACCGAAATAAATTTTACACGAAAGTGCTAGTCATATGTAACACTTTTTTTTTTTTACATCAAAAGTAAACTACAAAACAATCTTGTTATTAAACACAAATTTCATTTAGCCACGTTAAAAGTAATCAGCCAGAAATGACTGACGTTGAATCTTTTATCGCAACCATACCCGTCGGTCATCATCGACTGACATATATTACGTTCGTTACCACCGAGGTAATGCGCCTCGGGCTCAAAGTACAATTACTCAGGCTGCAGTTCTATAAAGTTACAAAATCTCTTTTATTGTACGACAGCGAACTTCGAAATTGATTCATTCACACCACCGTAAGCGTACAATGATTTTCCTCTATAATTAGGTTACGGAAAATGTTGATGAGTACAACATCTATTAGGATGTGGAAATGAAAGTTAAACAAAACTGAAAATGCCGCATTAAAAATATCTATATCGTCCGGTTCTGTTATATCAATTACTTCTTACAATTAATAGTGAATAATTAATAATAATAACAAGAAATAATGAATAATTTTTTTTTAAAATGTATATTCGTTTAAATTTACAATTAGTACATGCACATTTATATAGTACATGCACATTTATATAGTACATGCCACATTTATATAGTACATGCACATTTATATAGTACATGCACATTTATATAGTACATGCACATTTATATAGTACATGCACATTTATATAGTACATGCACATTTATATAGTACATGCACATTTATATAGTACACAAACACGCCTTATAATTAACATTTCTCAATTGTTCCATCAAGCAATTGCTTGTCGACAGATTTACTTATATATATAATTTACATCCTCTTAATATAATTATGTAATAATTTTTATAACTTAGACATATTGAACTTGTTCCACTTACACATCATTTTCTTACATTCATATATACATATACATACTTTTTTTTTTGCCCCAGTATTTGTAGCAGCACTTTCATAGCGTCGCTATGCTCAATCCGCCCCTGAGTTATGTTTTTTACAATGCCATTGCTCCAGTTTTTCTCGAGTTATTATTTATTATTTCATTTACCACCGTTTCATCCATCAACCAACTTTTAATTTTCTGTTTTTTTTTATTTTAATGTTTGTCTCTTTTAATTTGGGATTTCATTTAACATTCTTGTCATAATATATTTGTCTATTTGTGCGCCATATTTTGTCCTCGGTATCGGTACTCTGTATTTTAATTGTTTCCTCAGAAAGTATGTATACTTTTCTCATATTTTATATCGCATTTTTCATTTATGATATAATTCCATATTTTCACTAACAAATATAGACCATTTACATCTAATACATTTAATTCTTTTTTTAATTCACTCATTGATTTATCTTCACGTAGAGTTATATTAACCTAGAGCATTTTTTCTGTAATCTTTCAATTTTTTTCTGTGCATGTTTTCTTAGTTAATCCCCTATGCTTGGATGCCATACCTCAATCTTAATTCTACTAAAGCATAAAAATATACCATCTTCAATGTATTATTTCCTTAGTGTATATATTGCTGGTATCACTGTTTTTGTTTTGTTTCCTATATATTCCATATGCAAGCTCCATCTTAAATGTCTGTCTATTATTATTCCTAAATAATTGTGCGAATATACAAATTTTATTTTTTCACATTTTTCAGATGTACATTCATTATCTTCGTTCGTATCATGTACAACATTCATTCGTATGTATTATAATCTCTGGTTTATGCGGTTCAAATTCTGCCATTGGTTTTTAACATCATGCACTTAGTTTTTGACCTATTTATTGTCAAATTATTATCATGTACCCATTTATTCACTATTAGTATATCATTTTGCATATTTATCTCTGCAGTTTTTATATCTCTATGAGAGGTCATTATTGCTAAATCATCAGCAAATGCAAATATTTTACTATATTTTAATAGCTTTTGTAGTACATTTATATATATATATATATATATATATATATATATATATATATATATATATATATATATTAAACAATATTGGAGCTAAGTTGATTCCCTGCGGTATTCCAATATTCATATTTTGTACTCCTCCCACAATTCCCTGCACACCAACTGTCGTTTTTTTGTTATGCAAATGGCTTTCAAACCACTTTTTAATTTTTGATCTTATATTTCTTCTAATTTATTTAATAATTTTTCATGGTTTACTGTATCAAAAGCTCTTGTAAAATCGATATAAGTTACAATTGTTTTATTTCCTATTTCGAAGTTTTCTTTGATTTTTCTGTGTGAAATCTCCTAGAGCTCTAGATGTTGACTCACCCTTTTGGGAACGAAATTGTTCTTTATCTATTATGTTATTTTCTTTGATATATTTAAGTGTCTCGTCGCATACTTTTCTACAACTTTTGTAATGGCTGAACTCACTGCTATTGGTCTATAGTTTTTATAATCATTACGGCTACCGGACTTATATATTAGGTCTGATTAATGATATAACTCATCAGGTACCTCATTATCGACTAGTGTTTGATTTATTAATTTAGTTATTGTACTTGGCAATGTTATTTTTTATCATTTTTATATATCTTATTCTAATTTTATCATAACCACTCGCTTTTTCTGTCACTAATTCATCTAATATTTTTTTTATTTGCTTTTGGTATATGCATACTTGTTAAGCTCTTTTGTATGTTATGCTGTATTAATCTTTTTCCGCATTTATGCTCTAATTTTTTAATAGTATTGTTAAATATTTTTCCAAAATTATTTGCTACTATGTCCGTATTTTGGGATTTATATTTTTGTACAATCTCCATCAACATCCATAGGTTTCTCTTTTCCTAAAACTTTGTTTATATTCATCTCTGATATCACTTCCAGCCTGCTTAAAACCTTTTAAATTTATTTTTTGTCGTTTTATTTCTTTATTTACTTTATTTCTAAGAATATTCTTTCCGAATTAACGGATTCCATGTTTTTTTTTTTATATGTTATATATAATTTATCACGTTTTGATATCATCATCTGTAGTATTTCTCTTGTCATCCATTCTTTGCCTGGGGTGCACCTTCTGTTCTTACTTTTATTAATTTTTATACATTAATTATATACATTTTTAAATGTTTTTTGGCAATATTCTCATAGATATCGTTTGCTCTTTTATTTAGTTCATTGCTGCATTTCGCAGTTTTAAACATACATAATTGCAAGTTTTTGTTCATCAAAAATATTTTTGTTTTTCGTCGGAATTTCCTCTTTCTACTTTTGTGGCAATATCACTTCACAACTCACCGTGTTATGATCAGCAATTCTCACATTTACATTTTGATGTTTAAATGTAATATTTTTTGTATATATGGTCAATCTGTGAACGAGTATAAATGTCAATTCAATTCAATTTGTTTACTTTTCGTTCGATACACTTTAATTTGTAAAAACATAAAATACACTATTACAGAAACCAATTCGAAATAAAATATAGGACGTTTGTTTAAAAAAAAAAAAAATTAACAATAAATAGTGAACATATATTTAAATATAAAACTTATATTTAGAACTTAATTAATAATTGATAATCAAACTATTTTTCTGTACTGAACATATAACCGAGTTATGCGCAATTCTGCGCTTATACTATTTTCATAAAGGGCTTACGTAATATGCGAATATCTCCATTAAATAAATTATTAATAAGTTTTATAATTCCGCTTGTACTATATACATACTTGCCAATGAACGTTCAAACATTCATACATTCACTCTCATTCGGCTTCCCGAGTATTTAAAAATATTAACGCGCGTTTGCGATTAATTAAAAAATTGAAACCTACAATAATAATATTCGAAACATTAAATAAGACTACTCGAAACAAAAATTTATTATGTAGTACATTTTTTACTTAAAAAAAAAGAAAACTAATTAAAAATATATCACATATATTAGGTATGCACACGAGCTATACGAAATCGGACTTATTAAAATATTACAATATAAAGTGCCCATTAAGCTGCCAAGTATTAATATTGCAAATTTATAGATACTATGAAATTAATTTACAAATGACAATACTTAGCTAGTATCGAATTAGTAATTTTCTACGTCTTTGTTTATAATTAACAATAATAATAATAACTAAAATGAATAATTAATAATAGAATAAATAATAATTAATAATAAAAACGAAATTACGAACATTTAACGCGTTCGAATATTTCCATCTGTTATATGATAATAAGCGATCATATGGAATCGTTTGACCCATCAAGTGGTTGTATCGTTCGTATTATCCGAAGA
Organism: Coronaproctus castanopsis; assembly: GCA_032883995.1. Classification (NCBI taxonomy): domain Eukaryota; kingdom Metazoa; phylum Arthropoda; class Insecta; order Hemiptera; family Monophlebidae; genus Coronaproctus; species Coronaproctus castanopsis. Next base: position 239,045,232 of record CM065052.1, on the reverse strand, counting down.
CTTTCCTAGCTTTTTTTTTTTTATAAGCGTCCCATTAGACGATAAGCAGGGGTCCTAATATCGATTATACCCCACAGGCGATTACAGTGTCATGACAATTGTTAAGTAAAGTAGAAAGAATATAGACAACTGTGAATGAAAAATACATAATATTATCCTATAAACGGTTCGGCGAATGAATTTCTACACCATGTTCAACGATAAAACTGGCGATGGACTGTCTCTTCTACGCAAGTCTTATACGAGTCTCTACACTCTTTCGCATTCCCTCTTACTCAGGCCGGTTTCTATTACCTATATATGTATACGACAAATGTTGTGTTCATCCGCGTGTATAAGCCTGCTATATATTATAAGTATATATATTTATAATATATACATAAGCATTATCGACGAACCGATCTGCTTAGCTTTATAATTAATGATGCTATTGTATTGTAATGAAGTTAAGAATCTCGCCAACGATATATTCCCAAAGCGATCACCCTATCCACACCCTCCGCTACTACGGTGTTTTGAAATTCTTTCTAGTCGCTGCTACAACGTAAACAAGAAATCTATATAGCCTGATCGAACGGAGTATAGTACACCGATTCACCACCACCCTCCATCCAGAATGTCGTTCTGAAACTTATCAGACAGATCGGTTAAAATCATTTGCCCGGGAATTTTGATTAATTTCACTCATTACCATCGTCATTCGAGTTTACCCCCCTGAACAGCTCGTTATCAAAAGTCGAAAACATCGTCATCGATATTACGAAATTCGGAATTTAATTGTTTTTCTTCAACACGTTTATTTCCTTGTCCTTTGCAACTATAAAAAAATAAATGAATAAATAAATAGATAAATAAATAAATAAATATATATATATATATATATATATATATGTATATATAAATTTTGTATCCTACGTTAGTCATCAATAATTCGCATGGTATTAAATACGCGATAGAATACTTCTACTTACATATTTATATATTATATATGTATAAATATACATAAATTTATTTGTGTTTACACACACACACATTATATATATATATATATATATATATATATATATATATATATATAGTCGGCTTCTGCTGTGTAATTATTTTTTTAAATACAATATTGCTGTCTCTTTCTTTTACTAAGCGAAAATAAAGCAAAAAAATCCAGAATGGAGTATATGTATATATACGTATGTACAAATATATTCGGCCACGCCTCTAACGCGACAAAACGTGGTTTGTATTGCGTGTGTTGTAGTGAAGGTACATTCGAACCAGAGAACGCGTTAAATTTTATACGATTTGGCATAGATATCGCTGTGTTCTACTTTTTAAAACTTCAAGTTATTGTAATTTCTCCCTATTTGTGATATCAATGCGAAACAACGCTTAGAAGGAATCCGATGATATAGGCCATAAACTGTGCGAATTGCATCATTATGGCTTTAATAGTTTTTGAGTTAAATCGGAACAGACTTTAGATAACAAATTTTAAAAATAGATTTTTTGTTTATGTGTGGTAAAAATAGCCCAACGCAGTGATTATAATGAAAATATTCGCAAATTACAGACAGGCACTCTCGTTTTATATATTAGTATAGATATATATGTGTACGAGTATATTTATAGATATATATATATGTTTAAATATACGTGAACGCGTTATATATATGTATGTGTGTGTGTGTGCATTATATGTATATTTATACGCGTCTTATCAACGTTGTGTACATAGAGCATGTGAATTATATCGTAAGGAATGCGATAACTTATAAACGTAAATATAAATCTGCAGAGAGCATTGTGTTTAAAATTACTAACTGTATTAATATTTTATTTCTCCAACAGAGAATTTAATTCACTGTGAATATTATATTAATAAAACAGCAAATCTTATAATAATACCAATAGCGGTAATTCCAACGATTGTAAGAGTAGTTGTGTTCGTAATTGTAGTCGCAAATGTAGTGCTGGTTTTCCCGAATTCAAAAACGAGTTTTATTTTTCGTTAATGTGATAAAAGGTTATTATATGTTGTACTATAATTTAGTAGATAGCATTATTAGATAATCCAAATAACAAAGGAATACAAAACATATTACTATTAATTAGGAAGTATTTAAAAAAAAAAACAATTGGCGATATGTAACTTACCTTACAGATAGATAAATAAATAAACCGAGAAATTGATGGGTAGATTGATAGAACGATACATAAATAGGTACTTGGAGATATTCCGAAAAACGGATAGATTAATACATAGATGGATTAAGTAGATAGATTAGATAGTTATGTAAACAGATAGACAGATAAATACATTACATTGACAGATATATTGATAGGTATATAATACATGTACAAAAACACATACACACATATATATATGTATATTGTTCATATGTAAACTAAATGGAATCAGTGATAAAGAAAATGCAGATGAATTCGTTTATACATCTTTTCAACACCTTTATTCCGCACCCTGCAGCCGATACTCTACATACAAATGGAAACAACTTTAAGGTATATCCTTCGATCGAACCAGCATTACCTACAGAGATTAAGAATGTGATTAAAACCATCAACCTTAAAAAAGTTTCATGGTTCGATCTAATGACCACTAGCGTTCAAAATGAACTACCACGCAACAAAAACAACGACAATATGTTTGCAATAAAGTTATAAAGATAAAAGGAAATTTAACACGGGTTATAAACTTTTGTGTACCGAGAACACCTTACTACAACATCACAGTGAGAATGTAAAGAGTAAAAATAAACAAAACTAATTACATATTATATATTTATACTAACTCACTACTCTGCTCAGTCAAAATTTGAGCAAATATACCTAAGCTTAATAAAATGAACATTTAAAAAATTTCCAATGTACCATGTTATAACCACTAACGTCCTAGACGAACTGACCACGCAAAAGTATACACATTCGAAGCTATGTTAAGACTAACTATTCCGCTCTGTAAAAATTTTCGCAAATGAGACGTTAGCCCTATTTCAATTCTCTCTAGGCTATCAAAATTATTTGAAACACTAAAATTAAAAAGATTATGTCGTTTATTAGAAAAATATCAAATTAGACTATTCCATCAGTGAATTTATTTCACTTTTGAAAGGTTTTCTATCTTGCCCGAGCCGGCGTAACTCAACTTGGGACGAGTCCCTTTATGTTTATACCGCCTACCCGTTCCTTCCAAAGACCTAGACAGCTGTCCAGCCAGACGATCTGGTGGCGCAATTGAGGAGTTGCGGAACTGTCAACTGTCTAAACTAATCACCTACCATTGGCTCGGGTCCGAAGCCGAGCTGGTAATCAACGACAAGTATCATTGAGTGAAACTCTCCCTAAGATGCACTCCTCCCCCCACAAGAAGCACAAGTGCGACTTGTCAAGTACTGGATGATATTATCTTGGATGATGAGTTTGCGGCCTTGTGTGCGATCCTATAAAGGAAGCACAGGAGATCTCGGCCAGGTAGATTTCTGACGGAAAAAATCTGTCCAGCTCTTCGCCAGCACACCAGTAATTTGGTGATACCGGCCGAAAGCAATTTCCCTGGTTGAATTTTCTCAGCGACAAATACCTTCAGGCATATCTGCTCGTGCGTTCAACAAGTGACTGATCGACACTAACGAGGCGTTTCCCTGAGAGAGAAACGTTGCTCGTAGCATGCAAACGGACCGTGACGTGTTCCGATGTATTCGTATTTTTCTCGATCAATTACACTGGGCATTACACTCTTGACAGCACCGTCATATTGCATCTAAGAATCTGGCCATCTTGCGAGAGTGACACCATAAATTTTATTATTCAGGGACCTGCTTGTTTTGTGGCCCTTTTGTAAAGGCGTCTTCTGTAACAGACTTTTTAAGCTTACTTAATATAGACGCGAAAACCAAGCTGCTGACTTTATATACTCGCGGGCCTCCAACCTCGGTAATCAAGAGTTATACCATACTTACCGATGAATCATCATCATGTAAGCAGAATACTTCTCTGTGCCAGGTAACCCTTGCCTTATACCTTAATGCAAAACATAACAGCACGACAGTAAACTTCTAGCTCTAACGGGAGTACACTAGACAGAGCGATCAAAGAAACTGTTGGGGCTGTGCGGTATCCTGGGGTCATGACGATAAGAGCCGGCCGTGCGCTTCGTACTAGGTCAACTAGTGTAACATTAGCGACCCTATGAACCCAGACCGATGAACTATGTAACGATCGGTATTACCATCGCTTTGTACAAAAGCTTCGCAGGATCGTGCGGGATACCCCACTCAACCCGTGCCACTCGATCTATTCCTTGGTACGCTGTTATTTCCTTGGTACGCTGTTATTGCTTTTGAAACAACATCCCGAAGATGCTCTGAGAAATTACCGTTAGCATCTAACGTAACCTCCAGAAACTTCAATGAAGTTATCCAGCGTAATGGTTTATTCTCGAATCTTACCACAGGTTGACGTTCAAGTTTCCCTTTAAGGGACATATACATCGTCTTCTCTGCGGAAGAGATCATATCTGAGCAGTCGGCCCAATTCGATAAAATCGAAGTGACCTGGCTCAGCGACATCATGGCACATGCTATCACTTTGTCCCCTCAGGCCAGTTAGCCTTGAGAGGCGGGTTTATAAAAACTCGCCAAAGTACGGGTCCTACCACGCTTCTTTTGGGGACAGCCCTGTGTTAAGGTTTTCTCTACTCATGTAGTAGAGGCCTTAAGGACCGTAGTTCTACCCAGAAAGTAGTCTTCCAGTATTTCTATTAAATAACTGGAGACTTTAGCTGTATGTAACTCACCGAGAACTTTCATCCAGCTTATGCAGTCAAAAGCGCCCGTGATATCTATCGAGGAAGATTCCCACTACGTACTTGTGTTGGCATGACTGCACCCAACTCAGTAAAGACATAGCCGCAGACTCTGAGGAGACACCGCGAGTATAGCCAAACTGAACAGGCGACAGCCATACTCGTTCAAACAATTTGCCGACACACGAAAGTAAGCTAATCGGGCTATAGGAAGAAGGCAACGAAGGATCTTCCTCGGGCGACTTTAGTATAGGAACCAAACCATCGGAGCCACTCTACGCTCTAAACACGCCTTAAGACCTCTACAGGAATTCCATCCTTCCACAAGCTTTCCTATTTTTCACCTTAGAAAAACAATAGGAGACTTCTTCCACAATTATTCCGGCAACTGTTCTACAGGCAGTGGAGTCCAGCTTACTACCAAGACCAGAGAATGACTAAGAGCTGCCTTGTCGCTAACAACCCGCTCGCCAGAATCTGAACCCAAAAGTATAGGTCAACAGTCTTGAACAAGCGAGTGCAGCAAACGAGTGAGATTCTCCTCAATCGTCATTATTTCTGACCCACAGTCATCCAATGGAGCACTTGGAACTTTGCGACGAATATTTTTGCCGCCCAAAACCCTACTTATTAGCAGGTTCAACGAACGCTTTCCAAGATCGGTGCTCCTCCAGATCTCACGATGCAATGCCCGCTTGACTATCTTGTAGGCCTGAAAGTCTGCCGCTTGTCGAGTTGAGCTCGTCGACGTAGCTTTCTTACGGCCTTCAGAGTGTGTGCAATAGCCTGCGTTCACCACAGAAACACAGCGTTCGAATTACTCCAATTGGGATTCTCTAGAATCTTCTGACGAGTCTGTAAATCTTCTGCGGCTAAATACCCAGCCTTGCCGCGTCTGTGCAATTTAGAGATAAATAGTAGTGAATCAGATCTTGAGGATATAATAATTTACCACGCCGCTTTCATCCATATTAGCAAGACCTTTTACAGTATCACGCAATGGGTTATTGTATCAAATTAAAAAAATACTTCCAAATGATCATCACGAATTATTCTTATTACTAGAGCGAAGATGCTATAGATATGAAAGATATCCAATAAAGGCAAAAGTTATACAAGAAAGAGTCTCGTGGCCGTTGCTATACATATTTTCACGGCCGAAGTATCCATTAAAGACAGATTTTATATCGCAACCGTTGGCATCGCTCTTGTATGTACTGGCGAAAGCGAAATAAATGCAAATCTCATCTTACAAGAGAGGGTAAATAAAATTGTGCCACGTTTCGGGAATCGAAAGATAATAAATAAACGCTTGTTTTACAAATCCTCGTACGGAGTATTAGAATATAAAAAAACAAAGCAGTTCCAATTCAAAAAGAAATGTACTAAACATATCGACACGCAAAAAAAGAAGCTTCAAATCCCAGCTCCGATATTGTATTATAAATAACTGAAGTGTAAAATATCGCACGAAGATTCAGATATGCCGAAAAACTACGAGAAACCGTTAGCGCTTCATAATACGTAGCGAACTACTACATGATGACGAACCTAACGTGGAGTAAGTAGCCAATGAGAATAAAAACGTGACAATAAAAGATCAGAACCGATTATATAATCGTAAAACTGGATTGTAATTAGTCTGACAATCCCTATAAAATTCAAATACGCAGACTAAAGCGAACCAAACCGCTAGACTTTGGTACAGCATAACAAATTTACCCTTAATAGAATATGCTCCATTTTTACTGCAGAAGCTATAACTATTCTTCAATCTCTTCGATATGTATCTATAAATCGCCCATCTACAAATATTCTGATCCTCTCCGATTCTAAAAGTTGTTTGCTGGCATTACAGCACTCACAGCTCAATTCTCGTTTACCGTCAATTATTTACAAAATTTCTAATTACATATGCCGTTTAAACTCGCTCGGTGTGAGAGTTAAATTTGTTTGGATCCCCGGGCATAGCGGTATCCATGGCAATAATCTAGCTGATCATTTAGTCACTTCAACGGTTACATTAGAGACTTTTTTGTTTTATACTCCTCCTATAGATCTCCTAGCGTACATTAAATACGCGCATAAAGAATAGTGGAAGAATCTATGGTCCGATCCTTTTACTGCAAGGCATTATAAATCCATTCAACCTGACATAACTTCTAATCCATGGTTGTACAATATTAAAGTTGAAACGATCAAATTTCGGGGTTTTATTACTACCATTTGTCGACTGAGACTCGGCATCTTTCGACTTCGTTACACATGTTGAAACTTATTAGTTCTCCTAATCTCATCCTATGGATACTCATTTAGTGGTCGATGCGGACCGTGTTATCCTCGAGTGTTCCCATCATAGTAATTTTCGTGTTGCATTTTATCAAGCTCTTCGCAGCCTTAAAGTTCCGTCTCCTATAAATATTGCATTTCTCTTAGCTCTTCAAAATGCTGAAGTATATACGGCCCTATACTACTATATTTTAGATTCTGTATCATTATTTAATTTTACTCATCCATACATTGCTTCTCTTAATCTGCCTAATTTATAAGTAGCCCTTTTTTATTCATTCCATAATTATGGGTAAACTGTACGGAAGCCCCACCCAAAAAAAAATATAAACTATTTAGACGTAAGTTACTAATCCAGTCGTACGACTGGGTACTTTCCATGCGTCATAATTATTCTTCGTAAGTTTAAAAACTAGCGGTGTATTAAAAAAATAATAATTATTTTAAAATAAGATCGAAAATTGCCAGCGTTCTCTTCGTTGCTGTAATAAAACCATTACGAGACACGATTAGCGTTCGGTGAGTATATATATATATAATATATATAAAATTAGTAACAAGAGTTCGCGAAGTCAAACACTGTAAGTTCGTACGCATTATACTAAACACACACACACACACACACGTATATGAATCTTCGGTAGGTGTATAAGTACGTAATTATAATTATAGGTACAAGTGTACCGGCTACTGTCGGAATTTAAGGTTAAGAAAATAATTACCGGATTCGGCTTTCGACGGCTGACATTTGAAATGACTACTCTACTAATTTTTAGAAAGAAAGATAAGAGATAATAATTTATTCTACGGACCGTGAAATATTTGACCAAATTGATCATCATCATTATTATTTATCAACCAACGACCAGGCATATAAATTCTCGTACGAGAAAGATAGAATGAGAACAACAAAAAGATTTAAAATGACGTTTACAAAGAAAATATACGATTCTTAACGCCAAGAGAATAAGAAGAGAAAAAACAACAATGAAAACAAACATCCGATACACGGGTGGAGGTAAAAAGTCAGCTAAGTAGGTAGCGACGGTATAGATGAGGTGGTAATAGTGCGGTAAGGTGCTGGTGGTAGTAATAGATTACATTCCTACTGGATTTGGTTTCATTCGTGTGGTCGAGTTAAGTTAATAGCAATTTCACATTAACGATCTTAATACGGTAATCGTCTGTCACGGCAATGGTGGAATTTGTAGGCGGGTTCAAAAGCCGTTAATGAAGACTTTTAAGGAGAAAAGCTACAAACCGATTTACTCGTACAATTGTATCGACTGCCTTTAATTTGTCGGTTTCCAAAAATTTACGTTTCGACCTTCGACCTTTGGATTTTTTCGCTACAGAAATTATATATATATATATATATAAAGCCTTTGGTAAAGTATATAAACCCAGGTAGAATCAAAATATTAATTATTATTAATTTTTTAAAATAACTAATGAGAAAATCTGCTCTGCCTCCACCCGAAAGCTAAACCGATGGTTGCAGTATCTTAACCCGTTCAGTAACACATCAAATTTTGCTATCCATTCAGAATATTATTATTATTATTATTATACAGTACTATTTTATAGTAGACTTTAGATAATTTTCGATGTGTTTATATATAAATAGTTTTAGAATTGTAACATTACAATTTTGTTAACGCTAAATATTTAGATGGAACTTATGCCGAAGAAATTCCTACACCGGGCTTTAACTAAAATTGGGTAATATGGAGGACATTTAATCGAATACGAGAAGGATGGGTACAAACAAATAAAAATACGAGTAAGTTGTCATTGACAGAGTATCCAAACTGCGATTGTGGAGAGATCCAGTCTACATGCCATTTATTCCAATGCAAACTTGCCGGACTTCGGTGCAACATGGCGTATTTAATGGACGCGGTTCAACGCGCCCCACAGTTTACGGTGTACTTATCCGAGAAAATATAATAATAATAATAATAATTGTTAAATATATTGGAGAGTAGTGATTTTATTAATTAATAATAAACCGAACAAAATATAACGCAATCACTAAATTTTTAATCGCGAAGCTTTTCGACAGTTACGTCATTTTCAAGCATTTTTTCAAAATCTGTTTTATAAATAAAATTTATTGTAAATAAATCTAAAATTGAAATTACATCTGGCTAATGAAATATGCATATCAAATTTTAAGTTGTCGTTATATAAACATTTCTGATAATTCATATATAAAAAAAGATGTAATAATTTTGGTGCGTGCTTGAAAATGGCGTAACTGTCGAAAAGCTTTGCGATTAAAAAATGTTAGTGTTTGTGTTATATTTTGTTTGGTTTATTGTTAAATAATAATAATAATATGAAGGTGCCTGGGTACTTCTCGCGGTTGAAGAATGTGTGCCAATGGATTGGTCTAAGTGCTATCGGTGATTTGGTACAAGCAACGGAAGAGCGAAATATCTGAAAATCCACAAGGATATTATAATGTCAATTAGGATTGTTAACGTGCGAATAAGTAGAAGAATTGATCTGGATACAACACGAACGAGTACTGAAAATTTCATCATCTACCATTTAGGGAATACCAAACAGGCTACACATATCCATACATTGAAAAACAATATGTTTTAATGAAAACAAAAAACACTCCAACGCGCATATAAACACACACACATATATATATATATATATAAATATTTACAATACGTATGCATAATAAATATGTTTAGATTTATTTACTTATGTATACGTGTGCACATATATAAATAATACACACACACACATAACATGTAAGAAAATATCATATTCTACGTGTTTATTTTGTGAGCTTCTGTTAAGCAGATTTAGCTTGATTGACTTACGTAATTTATACATTTTTGCTGCTACACGTTTATTATATGGTATCAGAAGAGAACACTGTACTTTATCCTATAGGTGCGACTTGTGGCCCGACAGAACATCCATCTCTACTGATTGCGAATCGATAGGATTAGGTGGAAAAAAAAATTATTTTAACGCCAGAAAAGGATACGATCACCCCGAATTCTCGAATCTGATAAATATAATCGTTGCAGAAGTTAATAAAATTGTTAGTACGCTCACGATTGTAAGGAAGTAACTAGTGTAGAAAATTTTGTTACTTCACACTACGATTAGGGTTAACTTCTTCGTTTTCTGCAAAATTATTTTAAATTCTGACAGTTACCTCGAGCTAATTTTAAAAATCTTGTTTTTATAGTGGGGCTTTTTCAATTTCTAATCAATTCATCTCTCGTTATAATAATCGAATTATATTTATTATGGAAAGTAGTCAATATGACGTGTTACCGTTGAATCGGAATAACGTTAAAGCCTTTTTCATTTACAACTACGGTATTTGTATTTTTACACGATTTTTTGATCCTCCGGTAAATCTAACTTCCAAAATCCGTGATATTACGGATCGTGTAATTAAGTTTTACCACCGATTTGTTCCCATCCGCATCGGTGATTTTATTCTAATGTTACCATACGCGAATAAAAAAATGAAGACTAATGATAATGTCACAATGAGTTTCCGCTCAATAATGATTTGTTTATTTCATGAAAACATTGAAAAAGCTACTTTTAATAATTATAATTGAGAAAGTATTATTTGACAACTTTAACAATTACTTGTCATAACCACAATGTAACTACTGGCCAATGGCACTACACTTCGGCGGAGAACGAGAATAAATGCTGAAATAGATGGATTTTAAACATTTCTTTTTGGATATCTGCCAGTTAAGAAAATTATACACCATTTTTAGATCTTTCTTTAATACTGGGAGAGTCATTTCATTGGCTACCTAAAATGACATTTCCCCACGTTGGTAAATAGTTAAAAAACCGAATCATATTTAAATGAAATAATGTCATCTCGTGATTCGAATATATGACGTATTATTACGAAAAAGTATAATTTTTTTTCAATTACTTCCGCATTATCGGAACAATCCCCCAGTTCCCTCGCTGGATGCCAATCTCGTTTCATCGTTTAACTCGATGAGCGAAATATATGCGAATAAGTAATTAATGAAATCATTTCGAATGTAGCCAAGTGCACGAACATCTTTCGCTAGAATTAGCTTAGATCGAGGGCTTTCTACCGGGGTTGCCTCGTATGAATTGATCTCCAACCTTAGATACAAGATTAGTCGCGTCATTCTTATCTTCTTCTTGATATAAATGAACACGATCGGTAATTATTATAGGCATTCTTAAAACGTATAAATAAATGAATACAATTGATAATCATCTACTTTCAATAATAGATTAACACAGTTTCACCCGGTCGGTGCGAGGTATTCCACAGAACCTAGTCGTTGGATCACGCTTTGTAATTTATTCTATTGTACATTTCTTATAACGAAATATGAGAATTCAGCCTCTATATCGACGATTTAACTCCGGCTGAATTTCTTCGGGTTGACAAACATATATATATATGAAGATTAATCCTGTTGTATGTATTATAAATAATATAATTTTAAACGCTATAAATATACTCTATATATCTATATTTAACATTCCTTTAAATTTTGCCTTATTATTCGACTTGACGTGGAAATTTTTAATATATTAGATAAAGCGTTTCGGGTCCATTTTCAAAATCCCGTTCTAGTCCAAACATCGGATTGTAAAATAATAAAGGAAATTTTTATTAGTCGAAAAAAATATAAATAATTTATCTTAGCGGAATGATTAAACGAAACTACGAGGGTTGATTAGCAATCCGTTATTAACGGACGGATCGTATGAAATTAACGTTAACCTATTTGTGTCGCAGAATGGAAAAGGCTTTTAAAATGGAGAGAGAGAGACAAAAGAGTTGTCGGTGGCATTAATTGTAATTTTCCCGAGGGTATCAGGACCCTACTACTAATCATATAGATTAGTAAGTCGAGGATGATGAGTAGAAAAGGTCGTATCTCGTTTGCGAGTATAGAGGTTTAAAAGTAATCAATAGTAGTAGTAGTAATAAGTGGTCGAACTCGCGACTGGCTACTGTTATATATGAGATTAATTTTTTCCACTACATCGCACGTGTTTATAATTCTCTATATATTATTATTATTATTATTATAGCATATTGCGTTATATAGATAAGTCTGCGTCCTAGTAAGTGTAACTGTGTCGGCGCAGCAACATTATACGGTACACATGTCGACGTATCGCCAGAGTAGATACCGAAAATGAACATCTGTCCGCGAATTTCAGAAAACAAAAGAATCTGCCGAGCGGGAGCTGCCGTTTTCCAAATTTGATTGACAAGGGTAGGAGGTTACATTTTTCTAATCCGAATACTTTTTATATACGGCTAGCGACCTTTTAAAAGTAAATACGTACATATAATACATATAAATGTATATGCGTGTATGTATTATTATCGCCCACGTCTAGAGGGACTCAAAGGCTGAGTTTCTTAGTTACGTACGTATTCATTAAAAGGCCAACTCTCGACTATCGCCGCTTAAAGTTTTATTTTTTAATTTTTTCTAACGATGATTTTCTAGGATACGGGCTTTTGTTTCCAGAGATGACACAACGTTAAGGTTTATCGAAAAAAGACACGCCTGTGTTAGTGTAAAACGCAGCAGCTGGTTTATCGTCCTATAAGTACCGTTGACTGTTGTCGATGTTGATTTCAATTTCGAATTGAGAGAAGGGCTCATCCACTATTTTAATAAGTAGCCGTTTGACTAGATTTGTTCGCAATTTTCCATCCGTATTAAAATGAAAAATAAAAATGGGGTCGTTATAAAAATCTACTTTATTTCTTTACTACTACTAACAAATACACCACGACTCTAGACCATTACTTATATAAGTTAGCGTAGTTAGTGTGTCAATATCGTCAGGAAGAAAGTATGCGAAGAAACGAATAAAATTAAGAATATTAAATCGGACGAGGATACGTAAACGCAAAATATTCCGATTAATCGGTTAATGACCAAAAATATATCGAAAAGAATCTTCGACGGCTAGTAGGAAATCGTTTGAATTATATTTATATCATATCTGAGAAATTAATTCACGCTCGAGATATCGTTAATATTAATATTATTATTATTATGAAAAATGCGGATAATCCTAACAGTAATACGGAAAATATTTAAATTATAGAAGCGCATATAAACGCTACGTAACAAACAATAATAGTCGAAAGATTAATATATATATATATATATATATATATATATATTTCAAGCATCTTCATTATTACCTATACATATTATTATTATTATTATGTATATATATATATATATATATATATATATATAATATATTGTTTGTAATATTCGTACTTAAACGTATGCGATGGTATGCGACGTAGCGTATAGTGGTAATAATAAAGATGTTCGTATATAAATTACATGTTCGAAATCTGTAAATTTATCGAGTAATTATTTGACGAAACTTAAACTATTTTTATTGAACTGTTTTTAAACTGGTTTTCTTATAACGAAATATTTTGTCTTTTATATTCATTCTACCGAGTTACATTTCCATTATTTTCTCGTTCAAATTAATACAATCGCCATTAACAGTTTTATTTATATACACACAAACATATATATTATATATATATATATATATATATATATATGACGTATGTGAGTAATTTTAAAGCGAGAATTGAATAAATTGAATGAGTTTCAATTAAAGTTGTATTACAGCGATGATTTCGAGACGGTCATCTTTCAGGGTAAAAGATGTATAGCAATCGCAGAATTAACGAATTCAGTTAAATATTTGTAATTTCACTTCTGCCAACAGATATTTTAACGATCGATGATTTTTTTAAACAAAATTATTCTTATAATATTCAATATTATCAACGTTTATTACATATTATTATTATTATTATTATTCTTACGGTTGCTATTATTGTTTGTTAATTTTTTTACCGAATCATCTTATTTAAATGCGTATGTATATATATACATTATTTCGAGCGTACAGTTTAATAGCCATTTCCCGGTTAAAAAAAAATAAAAATATATATGTATATATATATATATGTATTTCGTTTCGTCATGAGAAGTGTAAAAAATATTTATACGATTCGTATCAATTAATACAAATATTTATATTCTGGTTTTCGGTTTTTTAATTAAAACATAAAAAAAAAATTAAATTTAAAAAAAAAAAGAGATATACGCGATATCAAAAAATAAAAAGTTGTTTTTTGCTTACTTTAAACGTTCGTAAATTTTCTTTGTTTTTTCATCCTTATTAACATTCGGTATTATAATCCGGTTGATTGGAAGGTGGTAATAAACATAAACTTTTTCCGGAAATGGCGTTTACACACAAGTTGCGGATATTTCTAGTTAAATAATTATATTCGATATGTGGTGTAGTCACGCGAATATAATTAAACGAAGGCGTACATACAACATACATACAATATATCCGCACGTAGTCGAAACGGATTATTACTATATATATATATAAATTTTCTAGAAAAATTTGGCTGTCGTTAAATTAAAATTATTTATATCGTACTGGAAATACACGATTTTAATTACGTAATAAATAATTTTTTTTTTTCTTGTACATGTTTCTAACATTGTAATAGTAGTAGTAGTAGTGGTGGTGCCAGCAGTAGTGACAATAATCGTCGAATAAAATTATTTATAGATATAAACCGAAACGAATAAATAATATTAAATCCCTAATATGAATCTAACGCTCGAATTTACGAGCAACGAATTTAAATTAAATAAAAAAAAAAAAAGTGGTTCTCAAATAATAATATAATAATAATAATAATGGTAATTACGGTAATAATAATAATAATTTAATTAAATAAACCGAAATTTAATTAAATAAACGGTTCCCGTATTAGCATGTACATCTGTCCGTGCGAATGTCTTAACTATATTTATTTCTACACGTGATTTACAAAAGTGACCGTAAAATATAACTAAAAACTTTCACGATGGCGTGTAAAATATACAGTCGTTAGTCATATACATTCAAACATACTCGTCTCAATCACATCTCTTTCTCTATTATATATATATATATATATATATATCATCTGTGAGTCGTATCACCCCGTGCAGGGGTATCGGGACCATGATATGTCACACGACAGACTAGGCTACGCCAGCAAATACGGTCGCGTGCGATATTTACACAATCGTGAAAAGTACAGCCAGTTGTCTTGCAAATCGCGTCAGACCATCGAAGAGGTACACGGGCGCGCTCTCTTTTAACAGCCACTACACCTTGAACGAAAAGCGCCTCCATATTTTCTGCTCTAACTACGTGACCAAAAAATCGTAGTATTCTGTTGAGAACGATCGACTTTAATCTTTTCGAATTACCAACATCGTCCAAAATCGAAGCATTAGTTCTCCTAGCTGTCCATGAGACACTCCAACACCACATTTCAGTGCATCTATATGTTTTCTGTCGGCACTGCGTACTGACCAGGTTCCCGAGCCATAAAGGAACACTGAGAAAACAAGTGAGTTTACTATTTTAATTTTAACCGATTTGCTAACTGCGGAGTCGGTGCAGATTTTATTCAAAAGGCTCATTGCGCTTCGGGTTAGTTGGGCTCTATGGCCTATCTCACTTCTGCAGCCGCCGCTATTTTCTACTATAGATCCTAGATATGTAAACCGGTTTAGCACTTCAATTTCATCAATTTCTCGTATCGCGTTGCAGTTATTCTTTGGACGATTAATGATCATAGTTTTAGTTTTTGCCTTGTTGACGAGTAGGCCATACTCCGCACTAATTTTTATTAGCCGGTTTAAAATATATGACATTTCATCCACGTTTTTTGCCACTAACGTTATGTCATCTGCATACCGGAGATTATTAATGTACACGCCTCCAATTGAAATGCCTCCATCCCAATTTAATGCTCCGTTTGATGCGTCGATTTGGAGAGTTCTGCGCATTAAATATTCACTGTAGAGGTTAAACAATAGCGGTGAAAGGATACAACCCTGGCGAACACCTCGTTCAAGATGAAACTTCTCCGAGTAAGTACCTTTATTGATGCGAACTTTTGCCGTGGTTTTGATCAGTTGTGCAAGATGTAATGGTGCACCCATGTCTAATAAAATCGACCACATTTTTGGCCATTGTACGCAGTCAAATGTTTTCTTGAAATCAATGAAACATAATATAGCTGGGACATTGTATTCACGTGCTTTCTCAATGAGTAGTCTAAGATTGAGAATCTGTTCTCTTGTTTTTGTAAAACCGGCCTGCTCTGGCGGAATCTGAGTGTGCATTAAAGAGTACATGCGGTCATATATAATTTTGATCATTACTTTGCTTATGTGAGGTAATAGTGAGATGTCCGATCATTTTCACAATACTCAGGTGATCCCTTCTCACGTATAGTAATATAAGTTGCCTGACACCACTCTTCAGACCATTCTCCTGTGAACCAAATCGCATTACAGATATGGTAAATTGCTTGTATAATTTGTTCACCCGCAGCTTTAAAAATTTCAGCGGGGATACCGCCTGGGCCAGGAGCTTTATTTATCTTCAGATATTCAATAGCATTTGCAACCTCATCTAGTAAAATTTCTGGTTCTGGTTCGATAAAATTTCCAACAGAGTTATTAAGTGCCGTGTTAACGATTTCATTGGTATCTTCTGCCGTGTATAGTTTGACGCAATACTTTCTCCATGTTTCAGCTATTTCTTTGGATTCAGTGCGAATTATATGGTTTTCATCACTAATTGTTTGTTTCCTCATTTTGAATTCTCTTGCTATTAAACGTATTTTCTTGAAAAGGAAATGTGTTTCATTTTTATCAGCATGTGACTGAACCTCTTCGCAAATAGACGATAGATAATTATTTTTATCTCTGCGACTTAATTTATTAATTTTCCGTGTCGGGTATTTTTTCTTCTCTTCATAATGTTTATTAGCACGGGTTAGGTTTCGTCGTTCTTCAATGGCAGCTATTGTTTCATCCGAGAACCAATGTTTCCACGTTTTAACTGATTTGTCCAACTGTGACGTATAGTAAGCTTGTTGTATATTATACTTCAATTCAGCCCACTGCTGATCAGGTGATGTTTCGACGGATCGGGTTTGAGTTTGCATTGTTCTATTCAATGCTAATTTGAAAACATCTGGTTTTGTAACTTTCATTCTGTGAGTTATTTTACATTTATCTGGAGCGCGAAGTCTTAGACGAAATTCCATCATGAGCAATCTGTGGTCTGAACCACATTCTGCACCTGGTAACGTTTTCACATTTTTACACGATGATCTCCATCTTTGGTTCGTAAGTATGTAGTTAATTTGGTTCCTAAATCTGTCACCTGGTGATAACCGTGTAACCAACCTACGAGGATGATGCTGGAACATTGTACTCATAACTGACATCTGAGTATCAATTGCAATCTGAATTAAGTTCTCGCCCCTTGCATTGCGCTTATCGATCGCGAATTTACCGACAAACTCGCGGATGTGTTCATCAGCGCTTGAGCTGCCAATCTTGGCATTAAAATCCCCCATCACAACTGTAATTTCTCTAGAAGGAAGCGAGTTTAACAGATTTAAAGGCGCATCATAGAAAGATTGTGTTTCTGTATCATCTGCAGCGGCTGTCGGAGCATATACTTGTATCAGATTTATATTAACAGGAAGTGTTTTTAAACAAATCATGTACCCTTTCACAATGTAGTTAAACTTTTTCAACACCAGGAAAGCAACGCCTTCTCTATGTAAATTTAAGTTGCTGGAAGCATAAACAACATAATCTTTGGTATTAAAATGACCATTTTGATTATAGTGAGTCTCAGCAAGCCCACAAATTGGAATGTTGTATCTCATCAGTTCGTTTCCAATGATCTGAAGTTTGCCTGAAGTTAATAGCCCACGAAAATTCCACGTACCAAATCTGTTTATATCACGTGTCTTAAAAATACCGGTCGCATATTTCACATTCTGACCCCGGACGTCAAAACGCCGGTTGCTAGCCGGATCGCATGGTACAATATCTATCCGTTTACTTGACATATCATGGTGTTCTTGGAAAGTTACTGCGGTGGTTTCCCGTTGCCTGCCGTAGGATTTTCTGTTAGGGTTTACTCCCTTAGCCTTTGGATAAATATCCTAACCGCAAGGCAGCGGGTCGTTACCGAGGAGATAACGGTTTAAGGCTTTTACGGCGACCTAAACCCGCCGAGGGAGAGACAGTCATAGGATTTTTGCAGACTTTTAGTAGACAGGTCCTCAAGCTGTCCACCTGCATCTTCGTGTCTCCTTGATACATACATATATATATACAGGAGGTATGTTGTTCAAATAACTGTCTAGCATGCAAATCGAACAAATAGTTATGTATAAATATACACTATAAATATACACACACATTCCATCACATGCACATATAACACACATATGTATATACAAATGTGTATACAATATACCGCTGTATAATTTTAGAACGAAGTTATAAGGATTTTTCTTTTTTCTATTTTTTAATATTATCGATATTCAATGTGAAATTATAAACTGCAGCAACACTCACTTACATAGGTTGCATACGACAGATCGATGGAATGAAATAAATCGTATTTACACGTCTAATTTTTTTGAAGGCTCACGCGTTGTTTATGTAAATAGACGTTTGAGCTTGGTATAAGGCAGAAATACTTTTCTAGACGCGTCAAACTTATAAGTTCAATTACTTTCATCAGTCGTTTTATTATTTTTTAAATTTAATTTTCCAATTTCACTTCATTTTATCACGCGCGAGTAGATGATCATTATCGAAACTTGTATCTTTCTATCTTTACTTCCTTTTGTGGAAGAAATGTTGCGGTTAATACGATAGAAACATGGAATTTATAAACAATCATTTTTTGAAAAACAAATATATATCTATACATAAGCATTCTGGTATAGTAGTAATGCTTTAGTTTCCAGCTTTTACGACTTGAGTTCAAATCTGAATAGTTTTGAAATATGAGTCCTCGTAAAAAATATATACGAACACTGGAACACGTTTTCGTCAACGAACTCTATATGTGAAATTGTAGACAATACGCTGACAAGACCGAATATCTGATAAAATCGTAGCGAAAAGGTTGATTTAACTGTAGCTTTCGGTTGGTCGGGGATAAGTAACGAAGGAGATGGCCAACATCAGGTTTGACAGTACAAATGCACTTCGCTCAAATACCGATGGGACAGATAGATCGGACGCTCTTGTTGCGAACGTTGAGATTACATGCGGCTTCTATTTAACGAATGTGCTCTGGAAAAACCCGCTCAGTACAAAATGGCATAATGGCGACGTAACGAGAAGAGGCAAAAACGCCTCCTGCATGTTACTATAAGGAATTGTAACTTTTACGAAGTTTACATATTAAAATTGGACTTTCTAATCACGTCAGAACATATAACTTATACGGTGCTTCATACTCAATGTCAAATGAGACTATGATGATTATATATATATATATATATATATATATGTGTGTGTGTGTGTGTATTCTCGAAAATTACACCCGTTTACTTTTATTTTCGGTTCATCGGGCGTGTAAATAAATTTATTTTTGCGTTCGAAAACTATCGAATATATTAAAATCACTTTACCGTAATTCCTCGCGTTTTTAGGTTCAGCAAGCTGAACTTACTAAAATAAAAGTAACTGCTGACATATTCTACTACCAATACTTCTTCCCACTACTACATTGTTTAGTTCAATTACTGTTCACGCTGCTAAAATATTTGGGTTTATCCGAATATATCTCGAAATGGTTCAGAAATATTCAATTCGTGGACTTACGCCTCTATAAGAATTTCAACAGTTAGATTTCCGACCGAATCGTAATTTTAACACACCGCATCCGGTCAATTTATAATTCGATAAGACCGCCCCGATGATGTGGTACATTGTATTTATACCAACTAATATATATATATATATATATATATATATATATATATATATATATATATATATATATATATACTACGTGTTTAGTCACTTCTATCTATTAAATTATGTAAGCACTCGTGCACTTACACGACCACATACAAATACACGCATATACATATAAGTATCAATTCTTCTTCAGCTTTTTTCATTGCGATGATTACATATTCTAAAATCATGCACTATAGAACAGATAACATGTTAAGAACAGCGAATTACCTGTATGATTAATTAATCGCCTATTTTTAAATATCTTTTATATATAAAAAGTTGAATATATTGGAGAGTAGTGATTTTATTAATTAATTATAAACAAACAAAATATAACACAATCACTAAAAGTTTTTTAAGTTTTGAAAATGACGTAACTGTCGAAAAGCTTCGCGATTAAAAAACTTTTGGTGATTGTGTTATATTTTGTTTGTTTATAATTAACTTTTATATATATATATATATATATATATATATATATATATATATATATATATGTATATATATGGTGATTATTAAGTTAATGCATACTTATTTACTCGTTTGTTTCTTTATATATTTAATAAACGTGTGCATATTTGAGAATTTTGTTTGCCAGATTTTTCATAGTTTGACCAGTTTAATTAAGTTTTAAATATGTACACATCCATACTAGTATTCTTTATAGACTGATATAAATATTTACATTCTCGAGACAATTAATTTACTACTATTTGTATAACAATTAAGAGCGATGATGTTAATGTTGGTAATACTTTTTTAAATAATAACCTTTTTTTCTGCATCAAACTTATCCCCCATTCCCCTAAACCGCAATAATCGTTAGTTGACCTATCGATAATTCCTAAACGCCATAGGTGAAGTGGTATTCGACGATGTCCAAAATATAATCTGCATACCATTTTTATGTAGTCTCTCTCTGTATTCTTGTCCGCATATCGCGCTATCGACTTTAACTAATAGTGACGCGGTATAGATCGATAGTTAATTTTTAAATTTGAATATCGTTGTGTTTCCGCTGTTTATACAATTGTTCGCAATAACTTTAATATAATCTTGCCAGTTTAACTTTACTCACTTCTAATGAAGACATCAACTGTCTCGTTCCTGTAAAGTTCAATGTGGATACGAGAAAATATAAAAACGAAAATTTTTAAGAAAACGACTGGGTTAACTTTTAAACGTGATTGTCCACCACTCCAGTCATTATTCGTATTGATCGAGAATTAAGAAGTAACGCGTGTTTACATATATATATATATATATATATATATATATATATATATATATATATATATATATATATATATATATATATGTGACTAATATTTATCCGCATGTATGCGTACATCTACAACACTAAGCATATATAAGCGCGTATATACAAGATAAATGATACGTTATAAATAAATTTCCGAAATAAACGGTTTTTATATTCAGAGTCAGCTATGTTTGGTGTATATTCATTATTATTAGCGTCTTTTCGAGCGTGTCCTGTCACATCGCGCATCAAACGTTCGTCGTGCCAATTGACCGAATGCTGACCACGTGTACGAAACCGCATCTTCCGTAATGCTGCTGGACGCGTAATATGTCACGGGATATTGCGCGTTACCGAACTCTAATCTTCTCGGATCAGAGATTCGTAATTGAAAATATCGTTCGTGTCTTTTTTTTTTTTTTAAAAAAAAATCAAAATAAACAAAATACGAAATAAAATAAGAAACGATTAAATTTTACAGTACTCTACGCTCGTCGAATTCAGAGCGGAAATGGAAAAAGAGATGCCGAGGAAAGATAACGTAATTACGTAGAAGGTCGGTACATACGGCGCGGATTATATTTTTAAACGATCGCTGTTCTGGTTTTCTGGTTGGCCTGGTCGCCTACGAACGTGTCCAGCGGTTTGATCACGTGCTCAGTTCTCACGACTGCGTTTTGTGAATGTACATTTTAACGAGAGGTTAGGATATATTCGTGTATCTTAAGATTCATTCATAAAAGAGATTACGACGACGAAAAAAAAATGTGGAAAAAGGAGCGTCCGAAATGATAGAAAAAGAAGAGACAGAACAAACGGAGATGAGGAATCGGATAATGTAAAGAAGAGTCGAGATAATGAAATTAACTGTTTGAGAAGACATCGTAAAGTTTTTGTTTGCATAGTTAGGGTCTACGAATAATAGAAGAACAATTAGGTGGAACAGAGATGAATATCTGACGAAGTGTAATAAGAAAGACGAAGAGTGGGAAGTATAAGAAGTGATAAATAATGAAAAAAGAAAGCGCGCTAGAAGAATAGTCTATCTCTTTCTACGACGTCACGTTCGTATGAAAAATTTAAAAATTCAAAAATTAATTTTAACTCGTTATTAGAATAAACATCGTTTTCATCGATCGAATAAGTTCGTCGTATACATGAGAAGTAAGGTGACACCGTCTTCTTCGTGAGAGTTAAGAATTATACAGCGATGTAATTACGCCGTGAACAGCGAATTATTCTCTATTTCGAAGGTACCGCATCTTCCCCGAGCTAATTGTCCCTTTATGTTTATACCGCCGACCCATTCCTTTCAAAGACCTAGACAGCTTTCTAGCCAGAAATCTGGTAAGCAATTGTGAAATTGCGTAATCGTCAACTATGCAAACTAATCACCTAGCATTTATTCGAAGCAGATAATTAATTGACAGTTGTAATGAAATCCTTACTTTGGTGCCATTGACCCCCAACAAGAAGCATGATTCAGACTCGTCAGGTATCGGATGACATCATATCGGGTGATTGTTGCACAGCGCAAATTTCATTTCCGCTTTCAAACCCTATAAAGGAAGCACAAAAGATCTCGGCCGATACATCAGTTACTGACGGAAGAAATCTATCCAGCTCTCTAGCTGGCGCAACAATAATTTTACGATACCGACCGAAGGCAATTTTCCCTTTTAAGCTCGGCGGCAAGTACCTTCAGACATATCTGTTCGTTTAACAACTGATCGTACACCGAAGTTCATTTTAACTATTCAGTTTTACTCGACGAACTGAAATATTAATTACGACGATAGCGTATTTATTAAGCTGAAATTTAGAAACGTCCACGTATTATTTACTAAATCAGATCTCATATCATCGTAAGTTTGACAGTCCTAGCGTTGATTTTATTCCATGGTATATAACTTCCAGTCCAACCGATTCTTGGCGGTTTTTTTCATTTTCCACTATTAATTTGTGCCTGTATTATGCAAAAATGTTGTCACGAAAGTGTTTCTGGAATCTGTCCTTCTATTACATCGCGTAATGGACCACCATGTCGAAGTACACACCCCATCCAGGTTAATCTTCTCTTCTTTATCGAATGTAAAAATCAGATCTATCTCGTGGTATTTTAATTAAGCCGTGACGTGGAAATCGTAACGTTCTAAGTCGATATTAAAAAATATATATCGAATGTTTCTATTCTGAATTCCGTCAAATGTCGGTATTTCAGAAAACAGGCCCACAAATTTAACGATATACGGATAATATTAAAATACCACTAGCGGAAACCATATAATGTATTACAGACACGATAGCAATAGCGCTACAAATCAATTATCATAACATTGAACAGATGACTTGATTCCGAATTGTACGCATCGAATTAAGTTGCGATTTTATTCACGACGACCTATATGCGGAAGTTCCAGCGAATTTTCGCTCATTAACAGATCCTCCAACTTGTCCGAGCCAACTCTCGGACTGATGGTCTTTTATGTTTATATCGCCGTTGATAGGCAGCGGTCCGGAAAAAGTCTATATACAGAAAAGTACTCGAATACAATAATCGACTTTTTAAAAAGGTTCTAACGCGACGCTAATATATATAATGCTAAAGGTATCTGAAAGTCGTTAATAATCAAAAAAATTCAAATTCCATCTTTGTAAATTTGAGTAAAGATATAAAACGTTGATCCTCCTCAAGTAAATCATCTATAAATGTATACGTTCGTATATAACTCGTTCGTTGTTAGAAAATCTCATTATTATATTTGCTTGAAAAAAAAACATACCTGCATCTGGGAGTCGTAAATTTCCCGTGGAGGTATCGTGATTATGAAGAATCCATCTGCTGTACAAGATGCCGCCATGAATTTCTGTTGTGGGCCATCCGGATGCATTCTGCGAAATTTCATCCTACTGCTATTATTACCACATGTCTGATCATCTTGTAGGAACGCGACCGCGTCTTCTTTTTCCTTCTACTATTCCTTCGAGAATTCTCGCTTTCTGCTCTTATTATATGATCGAAGTATGTTAGTATTCTTCTGATTACTACCGAGGATGATCTTCTGTAACTTCTTGTAGTAGTTCGTTTTCTTGTCCGTCCACGCAGTTATTAACATCCGCCTCCAGCGATACATTTCCAGCGCATTTATCTTTTGTCGATCACATTTCCGTAGTGTCTACGTTTCTGCGCCGTACAGAAACACCGAGGAATAGACTATTGACTAGTTTTATTTTCACTTTCTTCAATACTGCGGCATCAGCCCATATAAAACGCGCTATAACGTTTTTTGTTATGTTTACTCTATGTCTAATTTCTACTTCAAATCCTCCTCAATTTTCCACTATCGAACACATCTATATTGTATCACAGTTTCCACTCCGTTAACATCGCGTAAACTCGTGTAATTATCGTTCTGTCTGTCAACGACCGTGATTTTCGTCTTATCGTTGTTAATTATTAAACCGTATTCGGCGCTGTATTTTTCCAGACGAATTAGAGTACTACATAACGAGCATTATGTCGTCTGCATACCTGAGGTTTGATATGTTAACTCCTCCAATGGAGAACCCACTATCGTGAGTCTGCAAAAAAACTTGCGCATAATGTATTCTTCATAGAGATTGCACAACAGAATACAGCCTTGTCGTACGCCGCGCGAGGGGTAAAAATCTTCCGAGTGTACTTCTTATTTTATTTCGACTTTAGCCGTACTATGGTTTGTATAAATTTATGATTAAACGCACTAAATGTCTCGATATCAACTAAAATTGGACAAAGTTCGTTCAATCGGACGCAATCAAATGGCCTGTACTTTCCGCATTTTTTGTAGGACCCTTTCTTATGTAGGAAAATATACGTAGATCGACACCAGTCTTTTAACCAAATACACCGGATCTCCAAATGCTATTGCAAATTGTATATATAGCGTGTTCTGTCTTTTCACCTGCCAGTTTAAAAATTTCAGCAGGAATGTGGTCAGGCGCTGGAGCATTGTTCTCTTTTAAATAGGTTATAACGTTTTGAACCTCTAACAGTGGAATAGCAGGTTCCATCTCATCCATTCGGATGCTATCATCAGTTACTTGAAGATATTCTTCTGCGCTGTGTACAATGTGACCCAGTACTTACGCCACGTAATGCGTTTTTAATGAACCATTCTCATCTTTAATTACTTGAGTTTTCACTTTAAATTCACTTGCCGGAAGTCGGACTTTTTGATATAATGATCTTGTGTCCATTCTAGCCGCACTTTTTTTGGACTGGATTGCGTACAGATGAGATATAGTCTCATTTTTATCTTTTCGGCGCGGTATTTTGATCTGTTTGTTTAATAACTTCCTTTTTTTCTGTGTAATTTTCGCTGCCATGATTTAGGTTTCTTTGCATGTGCGACGTAGAGCACGAAAACATTTCAGTCATCGCCATGCCAAGTTAAGCATACAGTGCGTTCCTTTTCTTCGTGAAATTTGTACGAAATCGTGACATTATTAATTAAGTGTCCATTTAATGTAGGCGTTGGCTTGAATATATTAAATTAAAATTTACGTTTTACTATGCTGCATTTTAACTTCCTCTCTGCAACACGAGGAACAGAACGCTTGCTGGTTTCCGTTCGACACAAAATCGGAAATCTATCTCTCGATCGAGTTAGTTTATTTATTAATTTAATTTTTCCTATGGAAGTTTAGAAATTTCTTTAGTCTCGAATATTTGTTATTATAAATATTAGTAAATAGATTACCGCGAAGGTTATTAATAATTTCGTTCGTATTATTAGATGTTTCGTAGTAACTACTTCTTAAAATTTTTCAATAAAAAATTCTACTTTTCCTATTATTATTATTATTATTATTATTATTATTATTCGGCTATTACACGAGTTTAAATCGAGTTTTTTTTTATAATTTAAAACTCGATTGAATCGATGTAAAAAATCAGATAACAAATCTCTTCCTACGCGTAGAATAAGCTTTGCAATAGAAGGACTGTGACCTGTTGACACTTAATTAAACTAGCTCTTTTTTTCTCTAACCACACTGAAAACATATATGTATGTATATATATATATATATATATATATATATATAATGAACATTACTGAAAGACAGAAACGATTTAACATAATCTGAAGCCCGGTTAAAAACTTTTATTATTATTTAAAAAAAAAAAAAAACAACGTAAGATTAACTCGTCCGGTCGATAAAATAAAATATGCGGCAATTTAATTATGCTGACGATGACGGTTAAGCTGACTAACAACTTAAATCTGAAGTAGTGCGAAGCTTGTAAACGACGGAGGAGCTGCTGGAACCAATAAGTGTGTAAATGAAACGACACTATTTATATTAAACGGTCTAATTTATTTGGGAGGACATTAGACACTGAGGAACGCCTCATTAAGCTTGCCGTTTTGAAGATCCTCCTAATGGCTTCTCGGACAGCGCTACTATTATTACTACCACTCTACACTATTAATATACTACCGGTTGTTGGTTATTAATTTGAACGCCTTTTTCTCTATATTCATTTACACGTTTATTCATTATTTCCTATCTCTACGCTGATCTTTATCGCTTCTACGCATACAAACGTTATATATATATATCTAAAGAACGATCTTTTATTCTATACTGTCTATTCGTTTAATTTAATTTAAGTCATCGGGGACGTGTCCATACGAAAGTAAATTCTAAAAGCTGATCACATCGCGCATTGAAATTATTTAATATTCCGGAAGAAGGTCCCGGAGACAAAAAATTCGAGTATCCGACCATCAATACTTTTGTGTATATATCGATTAAACTTTTAATTGTCTAAAATAGTCGAATAAAAACGTGTTCGTGAAAGTTAACCAACGTCTCGAAATATCGATATCGAATTTTATCGTATCCCGCTCGAAAAAATATAAATTATTTAATTTTACACTAAAGTTAAATTTATAAAACCGGAATCAGATAGAAATGCTGACTGGCGAAAAATGCCAAAAAAAAATCTATAGAGAATAGAAACTTAATAAGCAAATCCTAAAAGGAATAGGCGATAATTAAAAGTTTATTCATAGAAAATAAAACTGTCGACTGATAATCATATAAATAACGAAGAAAGTAGTTTAAAACATCTAAATTTTTTATATATAAAAAAAGTCCACAAACATTTTCGGCTATTAAACCATTATGTGTTCTTTTTTATAAACAAATAATTGGATTTCCACTTTTGTTTTGTTTTTCCTTTGTAATATCGAGTATCTAAATTTATGATCATGATCCATTTACGCGCCGTATAACGAGGCCGAAGGCACGGACACGGAAGCTATAGTTGTTAAAACAGGCCGGTTGCACATAGGAATGGCTGGCAAAAATCGTTGTAACGCTGATGGAAGATCATGTCGGATGCGTTAAGCATTATACTTTTGGTAGTGTAGCAGAAGGTGTTCTATTGTTAATTTAGTTAATTTAACATTGCCGCCGGAACAAATCGGTTTTGTGATCAAATGACTATTTAAACGACGAATGACTTATTTCTTCATGGTGTGTCAACGAGGTATCGCCATAAATTAGTATCAATACTTTTTTATAAATTTTAAAATATTTTATATTTTATTTCTTTTCGTATCGGCTCGATGATGACTTAATAGCCGAAAAGCTGTGTACTCTTTTTTATATAAATATTAATGGTTTTTAGATTTACTTTTTTTTTTGTTGCGCGTCTAAATTTATAGTTTTTATAAATTGTAAATATTTATAAAATTTAATTTTTTTATACCAGCTTGATAATGGCTCAAGAGACAAAAAACGGTGTGTTATTTTTTATATAAAAATAATTGGATTTTCAGTTAGATTTTTTTTTAAGAAAATTTATATTTTTTTTTAAATTTGATTTTTTTTTTTGTGTCTACTTGATAATGACTTAATAGTCGACAAGCTGTGCGTTGTTTTTTGTATAAAAGTAACTGGGTTTTCACTTTGATTTTCTTTTATAATATTGTACATTTAAATTTTTTTTTTATAAATTTTCGAATATTTTTATATTTTATTTCTTTATATCCTGTCTATAATGGATGACCGAAAAGCTTCGTGTTTTTTTATATACGTTATTTTTTAAAAATCGCTACATTTCACGCTGTTTAAATTATATAATAAGACGTAATTAAAGAAGCTAATAAAGGAAACGTAGACAAAGAACGAGCATAGAGCGATATATAATAACGAGATCTTCGGACAATTTCAAAAAGTAGAATTCACTGCAGCGACTAGACGTTACTTCGGTACAAATAAACTCTTCCTCTTTTCAGCTATTTTCAATCCACTGCTGGATGCAGCTCCCTCGAAATTTCTTCCATTTTTCCTTGCCGCTTGGCCTGGCCAAATTTCTCGAAATTTATTTGTATCATCAACCTAACGTGTCGGTGCCTTTTCTTCGTGTTCTATCTCGCCAGATGACCAGCCTACCTTCATTTTTATTCTTTCACGCTTAGTGTATTATTGTTGTTTCTCTAATCTATTTTCCTTGTTTCTTGTCTAATTCCGAACATTGCACGTCGTTAATTTATACACGTTCGGTGTATTGAGTTTTTAAACGTTCGTGTTTTCAGACTAGTTCATCGTATCTTGAACGTTGACATTATAGAATTCGTAATACAACATTCAATATCAGTAATAATTCGTCATTTTACAGGTTTTTAAACATTGTTCCGAAGTTTTTTCAGCACTTTTCTCTTCATAGAATTTCTCGGCTTTTTTATATGCCGTTTGTAACTACCGGGGTTATTATGCATAAGGAGACATGTATCTAGTTTATATGTACACTAGGAGTCACCTTTCTCTTACAAAAGCCAGAATGTTGCCTATTGTTTGAGGGTTGTTTGAGAGTATTTTGTCTATCGGGCCCTGTATATTGTGTTTTAACTTGTGTGGTGTGAGTGTTTGGCAGTTGTAGATTAAGTGTGTGACCGTTGGTTCTGTTAAATGTCCGCATAAGAAGCAGCTTGCTTGTGGACAGCTTTTGATATATAGATAATTGTGTGATATATGACCCACATGTAGACGGTTTAGGGTACCATATTCTTTTCTGCTTGTGCCATCTGGAGGCCACCAAGGTTTTATGGTTGATTTTATGCTCATAAGGAATGTTATTTGTGAGGTCCATTCCTGTTTACTGTTGTTCATGAGTACCTGTGCTAATGTTGATGGAGGTGGTGAGTATTCTGGTACCCAAGCTTCAAGGTCTACTTTATCACTACCGTGCATCCCTATGTGACTTGGGATCCACAGAAAGCGGATTTCCCATCCTTCCTTATGTAGTGTGTGTAGATTGTATTGGCATTTCTAATATTATGGTATTTTTATTGTCTTGACGGCGTATTAGTTGAAGAGAGGAGAGAGAGTCTGTTATGACCAATGCTTTTCGATGTAGGAGTACAACTGATCTGATGTACTGAATACAGTACATAATTCCATACAACTCTGCATTCAGAGAAGTGCAGCCGTCGCTTAGTCGGATTGAGTGTAGTATATTATCAATTTGGTAAGAGCAAGTTGCTGGTAAATTGTCGCCGCCTGCTTTAAATTTTGCTCCGTCTGTGTATGCGTGTGTGTAGTCATTGTATTTTTGAAGAGTGCTTAATACAATTTTCTTTTATATTTGTGGGGTGTGTAGATTTATTGTGCTGTGTGAGAGATAAATCTATTTTTGTTTCGGAAGGGTCCCAAGGAGGTATCATTATATTGTAATTCAATGTTGATTTTGGAATGAAGCTTATGTGATATGTTGATAATATGCTAAGTAGCTTTGGTATAGGGTCATTTGGAAAATGGGGGTTAGGGGATGTACGTTCTTTGGTTTTATTGTAGCTAAGCAGACGGCTTAAATAGAGGTAAGTATGGTATTTTCCGTAGTATATAAGTGGAAAAGATCCTGCTAATGCAGACAAGTTCTTTGATGGTGATGAGGGATGTACTGCAAGGATGGATCGAAATCCAGCATAGTGTATTGTATCTAATGTTCTTAATGTAGATTTACTGGCTGTTGAGTATAGCTGACACCCATAGTTGATTCGTGATAGCATTATAGATTTACAGATATTTAAGAGGATTTAGGTTTTTATATTGTATTTTAGGTTTGATAAATATTTTAGAATCGGGAACAGTTTTAAGCACCCACTCTTGACTTCAGTTATATACTAACGCAAGGTTAATTTGGAGTCGATGAATAAACCTAGGAATTTTACTCTTGTTTTGGCTGTTAAGGGAGAGTTATTTATACTTAAAGAAAAGCTGGAAGATGATAGACGCCTCTTATGGAAAATTATGTATGATGATTTGGATGTAGAAAAATATAAACCTTTCGTATCAAACCATTGCTGCAAACGATCTATGGTTTTTTTTTGTAGGATTTTTTGTGTATTAGAAGGAATACTGGATGACAAGGATATATTCAGATCGTCAATGTAAAGCCGAGCGGTCTGCGAGATATAATTTGCTATGTCGAATTTTAACGATAATAAAATAATAATCCTCGATTAAGAATAAATTAATATACACTACCGTTATAGGACTTAGTTTACGCTTGTCCAGTCTGGTTTTCGGTGTCTGTCAGTACTTATAGATAACTCCGGTTAATGCAAAACACAAAATATCATTAAGTTCCGCCCGACAGACTAAAATACAGTACACGCGTCCTACGCTAAATATTCCCCATACTTATGATCGAGCTGATCTGTGTTAAACAAGTTGTTACTTAATATATACTGTACGATATTTATACGCGTAAAATTAAATTTAATGTATATATATATATTTAAAATTTTTCCTGTTTTAAAGATAATACTAGGTATACGTTTTTATAGAATTTTACATCGAAATAAATCTTATTCTATTCTTTTCTAATCTTTATTTTCACTATTTTCCAGATTATTTTTGTCATTTATATATATATATATATATATATATATATATATATATATATATATATATATATATATATAAACATATTTAAAACAAAAAAACTAATAATAAATAATTCGTTTCATTGGTCGGTATAATTTTTAGGCGACATTTATACATATAAGTAAATCCATAATTTTATTCGCAGGTGTTTAGTCATGTCCTACACTATGATATAAATCAGAATAGTAGACTTTTAAATCTACGATTATACTTTTATATATATATATATATATATATATATATATATATATATATATATATATGTCGCTATACATAGATTCATAACAAAGTAGCGGCTTATTAAAAAGAAACTTCGTAGGTGACGTCATTATAATTGGCGGTATTTTCTAAGATTTAACAAAAGAATTATACACGCGTATAATGGTTGTTCGCAGGTACGTCTTTCTATCTCTCTACGTGTATGTGTGTGTGTGGTGTATACCTTTTTAAAAGATGCCGATATTCTGTACAGATTCTTCTAAGCCTCTGTAAGAACGTTAATAAGTGTAGGAGTAGAACCTCCTGAAACGAGTTAGGAGATACGTAGTCTGAGTAGGTAATAAAAGAAAATGATAGTAATAATAATAATAACAACAAGGTAAAATTGTGGACAGATATCGAAACAATCTGAACAAGAACAGCTTCGCGAGATAGGTGAAGAGTTAACAAACAGATCCGACAGAGGAGTACCGGATGAAGATTGTTCGTAGAGTGCTGTGCAAAGACTAAGGTGGACGACTAACTAATAAAGTGAACTATTTTAAAGATATTTCCGTCACGTATTCCGAGTAAACAGCTATATATACACTAAGAGTATAATGTTGTATTCGGATAATACTAAACCGATAATAAGTCGGATGATAGATTTTATTTTTTTACCGGAATACAGAAATGGTAAAGAACACACACATGAACACAGACGCAGACGCAACTACATATGTTGATTATTATTACTACTACCAAGTTCTAAAGTTAAGTAGTAGTGAGTAGACTTGTCCGTTGTTACGAATTAATCTGTTGTCTTATAGTTACATCTAAACAACGGACAAATCTAAAATGTAAATAACAGAAAAGACAAAAACATCGAGGATTGGGGGGGCGGGGGCGGGGTAATAGAATATAAAATTAAAAGATAAAAGCGCGAGTACAGAGAATAATTTCCAGCGCGAAGAAGTCATCACACGCCCCGGTTAATTTATTCGTATCGCGTTAGTTACTTCACTATTTATATCTTCCTCCGGAGTTTCCCCGTATAACATGTAGAAATACGTGCGTATATATTTATTTAGGTGTATTCAATGCGCACTTGAATATAATAAGAGTTACAGATTCGTCGGCATTGCGCTTTTTCAAACAACAGTAAACCGTATGCAAGGTACCAGAAATAAACGTAGAACCCCTATACGTGTAATGAGAAGCACCTCCCGGAAAAAAACAAAACATACACATTTGATATATAACGCCAACCCCGTAGCGTAGCGAAAATATTATTTCAGAATTTTCCTTACACAACCCGAGTAGCGAACAAAGATACGAGGATTAGCTAACCCAGCAATTCAATTTAGTTGCCTGGAAAAGTAACTCAAGGATGTACCATTTAACCGGTCCTTTAACAATTACAGGGTTAACGAGGAGTTTATTTAGGCGATTTCCCTGAGAAACTCACGAATTGTTGATAAAACTTTACTAACAACTGATAACCGATAGAGTCTAAGTACGAACCAAGAAAAACACAAAATCGCTTAGCTTGTTTTACAGTTTTATTCCTCGTGTTTACATACACACATATACGTGTACACACACACATTTCATATTCTAGTACGTGTACGAATATATATATATATATTTGTTTATTTATTTAATTATTTACAGAACATTACGGCGTACACAACGGTAAAACGCCAACTCCAGTGTACGCACTTAAATTATAAAATATGAACAAAAGTATCGCATCCATTTATATTTTCCACTCCCAAAAATCTTAGCTTCATATGGCTTCGTCAGTTAGCTGTGGAGCCCACAAACACTCAATTATTATTTCACCTCTAAGTAGTCGACATCTGAATAAGCGTTTATGGTCTTGTTCTTCTCCGTATTTACATTTTGAATCAGTATCTAATCCATATTTTTTTTAATTTTCCTTCGTACCACCGCATCTTGTTCGTAATCTGTTCAGGGTTTTCCATTCCTGTTGTATGGCAATATGCCAAACGAAAGATCACACATAGATGGCCTGTGACGTACATGTATACATATGTATGTGATTTGTCGTAAAAAAACCGCCATGGCGTCATTATTATCATTATTGTTTTTATTCCTACTACTGCTACCACTCCTTATTATTACTATCGTCATCATAATTGGTCATTCATTCGTGAGAATACAAATTTTCCATAATAAGTTTCGATAATTAACCGGATTACCCTGGAAACGGTTAATCGATTGAAATAATAATAATTATAATAAAATCGATTAAACGACAAAATTATTATCGTAATGAAAAAAATAATTCTATAACTATAATAAATAATTTTTCCTTCATCGTTGCATAATTTCTTATCGATTATTTTTATATACTATATTAAATTTACTAAATTTTTCATATTCATATAAAAAAGACCGCAAAACTTTTCGGCCATGAGAAGCCATTATCAAACGGACAAGAAAAATAAAATATAAAAATATATACGATTTATAAAAAATATAAAAAAAAAATTAAATAAAATGTAGAAAATGCTTTTTTTTCTCTATCTCTTTCTAATCTATAACTGACGTGTCTAGCCCGTCATCTACCAGATGTAGTGAATGTGAAACAAAAAAATAAAAATAGTAAAAAAAATAAAAATTTTTAGAAGGAGTCGGTCCAACGACAGAACTCACACGTTATAAATGATAACAGCCCGTAAGCATTATCTGAAGTCGGTAATACGTTTTCTCTCCAGCCTTCTAATCGCCGATTGAACTTGCAAACTTATTCCCAGCGGATTTTCGTAAGTTTCCAATCTCGCCGGGTAATTGCGAGTAGCTCGTGTGATTATTTGTTCGACATATTCGTATCTGGAGATTTTTATGCAATGTGTAGTTAGTGACGTACCATAGAGCGCCAGCTATCCTTCGTAGTATCTTATTCTTTGAATGTTGCTCTTAATCCCTGCAGCTTGCAGCCATATAGCCAGATATTTATTTTTAATATCTAGTTGCGATATGGGTTCTAATAACCACTTTAATTTTGCTGTCTTGATATTTAATTCAGTCCTTTTTACCGTTATATGTGACGACCATGTTAAAGACTGATCAAGATGGATTGCTAGGTATCTAACAGAAGATTCTTGAGGTATTGTTGTTCCACATAATGAAACTTGATATTTTTTGTGTTCAATTTTTCTCTTAGTAAATGATACAGTTTACATTTAGCTTCGTTAATTGCTATTTTCCAAATGCTGAACCATTCAGCGGTCAGAGGTACTCCAGCCTGAATTTCATGGGGAGATGATTGAAAATTATTAATTATTACTTGAAAATATCGATCCTCCAAGTATGATTTCAAAATATTATAATATTCCGGTGGCAAGACTTGTTTGCATTTATAGAGAAGGCCTGGATGACAAACTCTATCAAAGGCTTGCTTCCCATCGAGAAATACGACGGAGCAGACCCTTTTTTCTTCAAGACATTGTTCAATTTGGTTTACAACTCGATGAACCTGCTGTACAGTTGAGTGTACAATACGGAATCCGAATTGATGATTCTGTATTGCCGTCTCTTGATCAATAATTATTAATTTTTCAATGACTTTAGAAAACATTGGAAGGAAAGAGATGGGTCGATAAGATGTAATATTTTCTGTGGGTTTACCTGATTTAATATCATTTTAATATTAGTAAATTTTCATAGAATCGGAACATACTGAAGTCTTAGCATTGCATTATATACGTATGTCAGACATACTAGAGATTTTCTTGGAAGTTGCTTAAGAATATTTGTAGTAATTAGATCATAACCCGGTGCTTTTTTATTATGGCTCCTATCTCCATTGGAGAAAATGGTTTTATCTGTCTATGCATGGTTGCTGAGGATTGTTTGAGATAATCGTGAACTTTAATTTTAAGATGTGACATGATGTTATGTGACTGGAAAGTGTCTGCCAAATGAGTAGTTTTTGATTTCAATTATATATATATACAATATATATATATATATATATATATATATAATGTTGATGTATTGGAGAGTAGTGATTTTATGAATTTAGCAAAACAAAATTTCTTTGAAAATGACTTAATAGTTGAAAAGCTTCGTGTTCGTGTTTGTGTAATAAATTTTTTAGTGATTAACTTAAATTTTATTTTGTTTTGCTAAATATATATATATATATATATATATATATATATATATATATATATATATATAAAAGAAAGCCACTAGAAAAAATGTAAACGAACAACTCCGCGCGAAATAGAATATGTTGTGGTTATTAACACCAATTATAAACAACTTACGCTCATTCAAACCTGATACTAATTTATGGTGACCTCCTCCTTCGTGAAATAGTCATTCGTCGTATACTACTAGGACATACGACCCTCACACTCATAGTCACCTGATCAGAAGGGAATCACCACCGACTTGTTGCTGCAGTAGCGTTAAATTAACAATAGAACACCTGCTACACTGCCAAAAGTACAAGGCTGATCGTATGCGATATGGTCTTCCATCAGCATTACAACATTTTTAAAGCCAAATGCAGCTGGTCCAACAGTAGTTGTTCCTACCTGCAACCGGCCTGTTTCAACAACTATAACTTCCGTATCCGTACCTCTGGCCTCGTAGCAGCATATTGCACGTAAATGGATCATCATCATTCTATCGGTTGAAGTCGTTAATTAGAAATTCTAAAAAAAAGAAAAAAAAGCTAATTTAAAAAATTATATAATACATTAGAAAATAATTAAATTTATTAAATTTAAGAAGGATAAATTTTAAAAAGGGTTTTTTAACATTTTCGATTAGTTTTAAAATATTGTAAAACGAAATTACCGGTTAAATTAATCTGAATATTCGTTAAACTTATTATCTCAGTTTAGTACATATGCTTAATTTCTATATTTACATATGTAAGTAAAAGTGTATAAAGCGCACACAGTTTGCACAAGTGGGTACTTGTAATTTTTATTCAGGATGCCGACAATTGAATCGAAACAAAAGATATAATAACTAGTTAGAACATAATACTACTACTAATAATAATGAAAACAATAAAAAAGTGACTAGCTACTTATGTTCGGAACTTATTTCGTTCGCTGTACGTGCAAGCTAGTTAATTGGGTCGTCCTTTTAAAACGGAGTAGCTTTTTGAAGTAAACCGATTGCTGCCGCTGCTGTCGTCGTACGGAGCTTTTGAAGTCGTTGATCGCGTTTAATAAGTCGAGTGGTGCTCGCATCCTTCTCGTCGACTCGTTGACTACGGTACTTTACTCCTTTTCATTTTCCCCAACTTCGAAAGAGAGTTCCCGTTATTTACAAGAACTCGGTTAATTTTAATCGAAGGTCATCTCTCTCGATGTATAACTTTCAAAATATTCGCTTTATACTCCGGTCGGCTTTGTAAACTCGGCCGAATCTCGTTAATATCGATTAGAGATGACATCATTACAGGACCGCGATACGGACGGTTAATTAAAGAGAAAAAGTTGATTAAGAATATGTTCGAACATTAAAAATGACCAGCAATTCTTACAATCGAGGTCTTAATACACGCGCAGTAGCTATATGTATCTATATAGAGAGAAGGGATGAATAGATCGGAAGTTAGATAAACTGACTTGCAGTGACAGAGAATGAATACCGGTAACGATGATAATATCTGAGTCTTCTCGCAAGAAATCAGTTGTAATCTCGTAAAGTAGAAGAATTTCACGCGATAAAAAGACCAAATCGGCTATCCATTTAATAGATACTTAAATAAGTACAATGTTGATGCGGAATAAAGATTAAACGGATGTGGACAAAACTACCCCGTATATGCAAGCGTCTTTCAGTCGACGCGTTAATAAGATTAGTCGACGGCACATACACGAAGCTAACTTCATTTCGAAGGAGGAAAAAATATGCAGACAGATAGATGGTGTTGGATTTACGTTATAAATCATTCTGTAAGTAGGAAAATTCTGTTAATTATTTTGACGTTCTATACGAATATAGTAAAATATGCTGTCGGATATAGCGTAATAAAGTTGATGAGTACGTATATATAATGTATTTACATGTTGTAATACATTTATATAAAGAAAACAAGACGATAAAGTTGAAATATAATCAGGTTACAGTTGGAAGAAATAAAAATTCATTTATTTCAAGAACAAAATAATAACATTTTTATTAAGTTATCTGACAAAAGAAAAAAACTTACATCGTGTAACGCTGAGTAAACAACGGTTTTCGACGATTAAAATGCAACACCGGACAATTTCAAAAGACCCGCGCAAAACTCTGCTGTACCCTAAAAATAAATTATATCTACATTTTTTTGTTTTTTTTTATTATATATATTCAACGTGCCTTATACTGCTTCTAAGGCCAGAAGCATGGTTAGATTAAGGGGAGGAGGTTGGATAAAGTAAGGAAAGTTATAAGTTTAGATTCAGCAGATGGTGAATACTGTAGAATTTCGGTTAGACAGGATGCAAGTACAACAGTAAGACGGTGAGCCGAGTACAAAGGACATGATGGGAGAATGTAAGGAATAGTAAGAGTTATGTTACATGACGAGCATAAACTCTGGCCTAGAAAGAAATGCTTGTGTGTAAAAAGTGTGTGTCCACAGCGTATGCGGAACAGAGCGACTTCATATTTTCTATTGGATTTTGATGTGATTAAAACTAAGTGGGAGTAGCGTAATAATAATCGAAGTTTGTTAACACGTTGTTTTCGTAAATTCATAAAAAGATGCCAGAAACAAAAATTAGATTAAAGTTTCCGACGAAATAATCTACCATATCTAATTTTTAAGATAATACCTGTGTACTTATTTAACGGTACCAAGCGTACACGCGTGTCTTTATACTTCTAAAATGTTATATCAAAATGGATACAATTTTAACTAGTCGCGTCTCCGTATAGACTTATCTCGCTGAGCGAGAATTAAAATTAGCACACAGGTCCGAGTCCGGTACACGTCGCAGCCATTACGAGAGCGCGGGCAGGGCGTTTTCAACCGTTCTGTATTTCCCGCCGTAAAACAAAGTCCTGGAAATGACTATTAACCGAATTGTGCTCGAATTCCGATCCATTTTGCGTTACACATTGGGAGTTTATAATCATTCTATATATATATATATACATATATATTTATAATATTTATACTGAAGTTACAAGATATGGTATAAAAGTAGGAGGACGCATCGTACGAACTATCAAATATGCGGATGATTTAGTCTTACTAGCAGATAGGCCGCGTATGCGGCAAAAAATGGTGCATCAAGTGAAAAGTTGTTAAAAACATAAACGAATAGAGAAGCTTAATTCAGAAACTAAAAAGTAGAAGAATTAAATGGATAGGCCACTTACATCGACCCATTCCAAGTTTCGTACAACTAATTGAAGGGAAAAGGAGTAAATATATAGATGAAATAATAGAAGACACGGGAACAATAAGTTATGCGAACCTTTGAAGAAGAGCAGAAAAAAGATAATTTCAGTTGAACTCATTAGGATCGTGTGTCACGAAGGTTATCCACCAATCTACGGATTGACGAAAAGCAGAAGAAGAGGAAGAAAGTGAATGAATCAGCAAAAAAAAGTATGGAACGCAGATTAATACTAAAAAGATAAAAATAATGGCAATAAGAGTGAGACTGCAACAAACGAATATTGTAATCGATGGAACATAGAGCAGGTTTTATCGTTCAAGTACCTGGGAAGCACCATTATCGAAGATGGACGTAGCTCCCAAGACATACGGGAAAGATTTGCAATAACAGGCTCTGCTGAAAAATATAAAAATAATAACCAACAGAACGATGCCCATAGGGCTGCGGAAACTACTCGTAAAAACACGCGTGTGGTCAGTAGCATTTTACGAATCGGAAGGCGCATACAAATCGAGAAGAAGACAGGGTAGGAGCATTTAAAATGTGGTGCCAGAGGCGAATGCAGAATATTAGCTGGACGGAGAAAACAACAAATCGAGAAATTCTGAAACAGGTCAATGAAAGGCGACATGTATCGAACCAGATTAAAAAAAGGAAATTATATTGGATGGGGACATGTGTTACGACATGGAGGATTGCTGCGAGATGCAATTGAAGGATGCATCCGAAGAAAACGAATTAGAGGTATAAGCTGGATAGATAACCTGAAGAGGGTTTCCCCGGTTACTCGGAAATGAAAAAATGGCCAATAACCGATATGAATACCAGTCCATATACTGTTGCGCCAAATGATTACGATGTTGACTAATTTATAAAGAGGAGATTAATTATAGGAGTCGGTCGGTCAATTATCGTCAGCGGCGAAACGTTCGTCGAAACTTACTACCGTTTGATTTTCGAGAAGGTTTCGGAGCGGACGATAATCGGCCGACCGACTCGTATAAAACGCTATAAAATTTCCGGCATTTCGAATTTTCCTAACGTACTGCTGGAAATTTTTACTCCGCTAGGGGAAAAGAGAAGGCGGCTTAATTCATATTTCCGTTCGACCGTCGGTACTAATGTCGATTTTCTATCGTTTTTATTTGTAACATTATCGAGAACGGTTGTAAAAACTTACATTAACGTAATAAACGAATTAAAAACCAAACCGAAAAAGTAAAATCGCTGATTTCCCACGAGCTTTCATCGTGACGTCACCGGAAAAGTAGAGTCGATTTCGCCCTATAGCGTCTGATGATGAACAGTATTAAAACGACGACCATCAAAAAGGAACTAACGCTAAAATCAATTAGCTAATAGTGTATTCCATCCACCTACCACCGACCTTAGTGAAGATATAGTGTATTTCCCAGACGTGTATTTGTTAAATTTTACATTTGAAAGTATCGAATTTCAGTATATATATATATATATATATATATACAATTATAGTTCAAAAGTCAACTATCGTTATTCATCTGGAAATGTAATAGTTAATATCGAATTAAACAACGATTTTTATCAAATTTTTTACTAATTAATCTTAATAATCCTAACAAATACATTGTTCCACATATATATATGCATTCACTAAGTACCGTCTCCATATCGGAGGTAGGCGACTGCTTACTTATGCATAATTTGTCGTACGGTGTAAGTAGTGTACGAGACAATCGATATATGGGTTTAGCATAGATAGACACACACCTGGAAGAAATAATTGTAATTACTTTGTTGCCACGGCACAATGCAGAGTCCCGCGTGTTTTTGTAGTGTACCATATTATATTATTACTAGCGCGCACATGGTGTTGTGCGTGGTGGTTTGCCATGGCCTTCCACTCGGTAATATTTAGGATTATTTTTCTGATGATAATTTTTGCGTCGCCGATCGTATTCGAACCCGGTACCTTCCGTATAGAAGTCCGTGGTTCTAGCCACAAGCATATTCTGTGATTATATAGTTAATGTTGGTTTGTAAAACTATGTATTTTAGTAGTGAATGGGATTATGTGATGGTTCATGTGAGGTTGTTTTGTGTGTGTGCGTATGATAATGTCGATATGTTTCTAAAACGTGGTTTTCCGAATGTTAGTGTGTACGTTTGTGTACGAGTGTGGAATGTAATTTGTATTTGTATGTATAAGTATATATGTAAGCGTGATTATGTTAGGACGTGTTACTCTCATATTATCTACATGTCTGGTTTTGATGTTTGTGCCAGTAATTCATTACGTTTATTACATCACGAGTGTGTGTCTTTGCATAGTATTCTTACTCTGAATTTTATGTCCAAATATTTATATTGTTTGCACATAATTCGCGGAACCTTGTTGTACTTGAAACTAAAATGGAAGCTGCGCTTAACTATATATTCTATACTTTTCCCTTAATTTTAATTATTATTATTTTATTAAAAAATTACAATGGGTCTTAATGTATACTATCAAAATGTACGGGGCTTCAACACCGAATTAAATCGATTTAATTTAAATATTCATAGTCATAATTACGATGTGATCGGATTGACGGAAACATGGTTGTATAACGGTGTACAAAATAATGAGCTCATTCAATATGGTTATGAAATTTACCGAAATGATAGAAAAGATTTTGGTCATTTGTGCGAAAAAAGAGAGACTCTCGTGTTTCGCCTACATTTATGAAGTACAATAGCAGAAATCTTGAAATCAGTGAGTATATATGTAAATCTTCTGCTGATTATTTTGCTTCAGTGCATCCGCGCCAATTATCGACCTACCTCTATACTCTGTACACCCGCTAAATTATTAGAATCTATAATATACGTTAGGTTGAACAGTTATTTACTGACTAAAATTATGCCTGAGCAACACGGATTTATGAAGCACAAGTCCACTGTGACAAATCTAGTTACATACACTGATCAGATTTCTAGATTCATGGATTGTGGTTTACAAGTTGATAGTATTTACACTGATTTTAGTAAAGCATTTGACACAGTTAGTCATTCACATCTACTGAATAAACTAAAGTTGCTTGGAGTGTCAAAAGGTTTTATAATATTATTAGAATCCTATTTATATAACCGTAAGAGCTATGTTGTGTATAATGGCTACCATTCTAATACATATTCACCTACTTCAGGGGTTGGTTCGAATTTGGGTCACCTTCTATTCCTAATTTTTATCAATGAGATTGGAAAGAACCTTTGCTCAAAATTTCTTTTATTTGCTGATGATCTCAAAATTTATGCTCCTATATCTTCACTAGCTGACTGTGAATCTTTACAAACAGATCTAGATAAGCTGGTTCTGTGGAGCAAAGAAAATCACTTTCAATTATGACAAATGCGTCCACATGAGCTTCTGTAGAAATAGAAATAGGTACTCGTTCACTTACACGATGAATGGTAAGCGGATAATTAAAAAATCTGCGGTGCGCGATCTCGGAGTTAATATTGATGACAATTTAAAATTTT
This sequence comes from Coronaproctus castanopsis, assembly GCA_032883995.1. NCBI lineage: Eukaryota > Metazoa > Arthropoda > Insecta > Hemiptera > Monophlebidae > Coronaproctus > Coronaproctus castanopsis. Next base: position 239,002,893 of record CM065052.1, on the reverse strand, counting down.
CAATACATGTAAGCGATGTTAATCGCTCTTATAAAATGCTAGGTTTTATTATAAGAAATTCATTTAGAGATCCATGGACGCTACTGTCGCTTTATAGTGCATTAGTGCGTAGTCTTTTAGAATACTGTTCAGTTATTTGAGATCCGTATTATAATAAATACATTAGGTTAATTGACAAAGTTCAGTGTAAATTTTTAAAATATCTATATTACCGTATATCAGGTATTTACCCTAAATATATGAATTACGATATGAAATATAATGGATGTGAAGTCTTTACACTACAGAAGGAAAATAGCCAAATTAAGGTTTCTTCATGATGTATGCAACGGTAGAGTTAATAGTGAGTATTTAACATCAACCGTCTCCTACGTTGTACCAAGATCAAATAGGCGATCGAATGTTTTTTTTAGTGAGCCGCGTGCACGAACAAACCTCGGTTTAAGTTCTCCGTTGCGGTTTCCGCTTATATAATTCTCTTTTGAACATATTTCCCTGTATGGATATATGATAACAGATATTTCTTGAATAAGTTGCTTCCCGAACATATTTTGCGACGAGAACAGGAGTTTCGCTGATGGTTCTAGATTGTTATTATGTGGTGTGTGTTTGGTATATGTGTTCCTTTACTAATGTAAATGTAGTATATACGTTAAGGTTTATATTGTATTTATTAATTTGTTGAAGATATGTGTTCCTTTACTAATGTACATGTAGTATATACGTTAAGGTTTATATTGTATTTATTAATTTGTTGAAGATTATTCGTCCGTTTATTTCGAGTAAGAATGCGTGAATGGGGTGTGAATGATGTATGTTTTAATGAGTTTTGAGACTTGTGAATGCGTGTAGTTTTTCTGGTGTGTTTAATGGGTGTGAGGCTGGTGAATATGTTCAATGTATTTTTTTTGTATTTTATTCTTTTTACTTTTAATTTTATAATTCAGAAAAAATTATTCATTGTATTATTTTATTTATAAGCCTACAATATAATTGGCTGTTAGCTGTTGTGTGGCTTTATTAAATAAATAAATAAATATATACTTATGGTTCACAGTTCAACTAAACCATCGAAATAACGATTTTTATTTATTTTTTTACTAATTGATCTCACAAGCCTGGTGAATACAAATTTTGGATAAATTTCTCCCAATAATAAATAAAAAAGTAGGTAAAACGGCTAAATTTTGTATATAAAAAAACCACGAGGTTTTCTACTATGAAGCAATTATCAACATGAAAATATAAAATGTAAAAATATATGCGATTTATAAACATATGAATGGGAAAAAAACGAAGAACTAAATAAAATGCGAGAAAATACTTAATTTGAATATACATAACGACATTAGAAAAAATAGAAAAGCGAAAAAACAGTTATTTATAAAATAATCCGAATAAAATTTCTCCCGATGTACATAAAAAAATTAGGGACCCCGTATCACGCACACAATTTAATGAAACGTGAACTCTATAAACTCGTCGGGAATTTTTTTTATTTCAGTAATTAATTTTCTATTACAGAAGTGTTAAGTAAGGTGTTCTGTAAAATTTCTTTGTTTTATTACCAACTTTATTATTATTATTATTTAAAAAAAACAAAATGAAAACATAGAATATGCTTGAAAATGACGTTAATGCCGAAAAGCTTTGTATTAATAAAATAACTTTTATAGTGATTAACTTTTTTTTTTTATTTTTTTTTTTGTGAATTCGTAAATTCACTACCCTCCAATACATCAACATTTATTATTATTATTATTATTATTATTAAAAAATCAATTGAAAATTAGTTAAATCACTAATATTTATTTTCTTATAGAAAACACAAAGCTTTTCGGCATTTACGCCATTATCAAGTGAAACATATTTTAAAATATAAATTAAATGTAATTACTTAAAAATATTTGACGGTGATTGTGAAAATATACTCCAAAAATGCTGTTCCGCTTCTGTTCTGTCTATTTTTTGAATTGTTGAAATTTAACATCAATTCATTTGTTTATTAATTTTGTTTTTTTATATTAATTTTTTTTCTTCAATATTATTTTCACGGATTCTGTAAAAGTTGTATGGAATTTTAAATTTTTCATTTACTGTTGCGATGTATGATGTCCAAAAGTAAAATATAAAATATAAAAATATACGAACACAAAAAAATGTTTCACTTGATAACGGCGTAAATGCCGAAAAGCTTTGTGTTTTCTATAAGAAAATAAATATTAGTGATTTAACTAATTTTCAATTGATTTTTTATAAAAAAAATCACTACACTCCAATATAAAAAATTAAAATTATTATTATTATTACTATTATAATTATGATTTTAAATTAAATTTTTTTTTAGCTTGTATGAGCTATGAAAATAGATAGCAAGGGGAAGAGAGAAATACAACCAGCGCGATAAGAAAGAAGATAATATAAAAACGGTCGGAGTCAACTGATTCGAGGAAGAGCCGAATAGAAGTTATTAGAAAAAATTAGGAGACCGTAGAGTCGTCCTTTTACTGAGGTTAAAGCATGTAGTAGTTACGCGCGAGCAGCCTTCAATAATATGAAACAATTACTAATAGTCTTAAGATAAGGCAAGATGTAGTTCGATGTTACCATTATGGCATCGAAGCTATGCCACACTAAATAAAAAACATTCGAACCGATGCGAGGCTATGGAAATACTCTTAAAGAAAGACCAAAGAGAAATGTGTCGTACCTTGGTCGTAAAACGTACAAAGTACGAAATTTTACAGATTATAATACAATGGCAGATAGAAGGATACAACAATTAATGGCAAATAGGAGACGACGTAAAATCGGATTGGCATAATCGCCTACGCTCTATCGTGAGTATGGCGCATGAAGAAGAAGAAATCAGCACTTCGCTCAGCGCAGTGGATTAATGCGCGTCTCGTACATTGCGCGACTTACGTCAGACCATTCAGTAACCCATTAGCGTACGACGAGATAACCCGGGGCGTGGTGAAACATTTCCTAAAGTTGCAAACTCTTTAGAAGTGATAAAACACGTTTTAAAATTTTTTATAGAGATTTTCTGGAAATAATTAATTCGACGAATTCGGCGACTGGAAAGACAAATTATTTGAAATCGGTCGAAATACTTCGGACGGGCCGTTTTGTATTTCGGAATTAATTATGAAAAGACGCGAGTGATTATCGCTTTGGATGATTTATTATCTCAAGCTTATCGGTGTTCTCATCTTAGGAATATATATATATTCGGTTAAAAAAACATCACGTATCGATGTATGTAAACGTGTACATATATATATTTATATTTATTTATAAATTATATGTATTCGTGTCTCTACATTAACATTCGAATATACATACATGTATATACATACATGTATATACATACGGTGATTGTATTTGTGATTATATATATTAATAAGTTGTATGTATTTTTATTCCTCTGCGCTAATATCTAGATAGATATGTATATACATGTATGTTTATATATTTTTGTGTTTTGTTTAATTATTCAAATAAACGAATAAAAACCTATACCCGTTTATATTGCCGATCATCGAACGATTTCGATTACTTCTCTTTATTATATCTATTTTACATATACGTATATTATATATATATATATGTGTGTGTGCATTTGTGTATATATAATTGATTAAAGAAATATTTTCATTCCGTTCGATTGATTTAATCTTTAAATAATTTCCTGATTTTCCAATTCTTTTTAAATTAATGAGAATTTAGTTATACAATGTAATAGTGGTGGTAGTAATAGATGTAGCAAATACGATCATTCTACCGATGATGTAAATGAAAGAAAAAATCGATAAATTTGTAATCAGTTTCTCATCATCTTAACGACTAATCCGAAAAGATATAACCCCGAGAAAGGAGGTAAAATGCTGTCCAAATATTTTATGTAATTAATTGCGTAAATATGTATATTACCTATGCATTCGCCCGAGACTGTTCCTACCGATATCCGCTCGCCTCCATATTATCCCATTATTTATTATATTTTATTTTCTATTTTCTATTCCCGAATAATTCGGTAGCTATGAAGAAAATTCGCGATTTATATTGCCCGTTCTTTTTTCTCTTTTCATCCTAACTAACTGAATAGGAATTTCTCGCTTTAGCTTGTATTCATTCACCACACCTGGTGGCCCGTTTCGTTGCCATCTTTTTCATTTTCATTTTTATCATCCTGTTCTGTTACGTCAACGAGTTTCATCACGCGTCCGTTATTTGTACTACAACCGTTTTCGTCGCCTATATTTCACTTACGGTTAATAAACGACCATGATGATAATAATGATTATTATGATTTTTATTACTTTCCTATCTATCCAGGAAATTAATTCGTCGTCGCAATTTCCACATTTTTCGAATTTTTCTGTAGCGAATATTGACGATAATAATTATAAAAAATCAAATATTTATATATATATATATATAATATCATAAAATGATACTTGAAAGCAGGAACATAAGCGATAAGTGAATTTTTAATTTCCCATTCGTTAATATCGAAAAATATATTCACAAACATCCGATTAAATTAGAGTTTATATCCCTGCCGGTTTAAAGGCTTTCGCCATAAATACGCACAGGTAAATGCTCTCGTTGGAAAACGAGCGCATGTTCTATTTATCATGATGACGCTAACTCATTGCGCTCTTATCGTTACGACTGTTATTGCTTTCTTGAACAATTTTACTTTCGCCGGTAAATCACTATAGCGATAGAAAATTCTACGAAAGGTACTTCAGATTGTTAAAAAGTTATCGGATGAGAGAACCGTTTAAGAGAAATACGTGTTGAACACGAGTGAGAAGAATACGATATATACCGATCGGAATAATCCGGTCGAAGAAGCAGATCCAGACGGGTCGCATTTGACGGATGACGACTAGATAGCCTAAAAAAAACTCTTCAAATCCTGATGTCGATGATATCTTCATTCTGTTCAGGGTCGTGTATTGTATCCGGGTCCGAAAACGTTATCCGGGCTTATCATCGTACGGTGAAGTCGATGAAACTGGCAATAAGAAGTTGTATCCGCTACGTTATCCGATCATTACGTTGCCGCGAATTGATATCTAAACGTAAACTATTTGTCTTTGCGAGCCGTCGTGCGAATTAATTTTTTCGCATGTCGACATTAACATCAAAGACATTTAACAGAGTTTATTAGCGAATCGGTAAAAGCCGGAATATCTTAAAACTCGTTAGTAGCGATGTCCAGATCGCGTAGAATACACTTGAAAGGTAACTGAGAAAAAAATTTACACAACGGAATTCGTACACCAACCTTGTATAGTAGACGTTCTCGAATTTTAGAAGGATTTTTTAAAGAGAAATTAAAAGAACCGGCAGTGCGGGGATTGGTTTGGATTCGATTAGGTGTGGATAAAAGAAGGTAAGTGTCTCTAGGAAGGCTTTGAATCTTAATTATTGATTCTACAATATATTTTATAATAATTTACTTGTTAAGCATCTCGTGAACCAATTGCGTTTATAATTTTTTTTTACGTATTTTTTCAGTAATAAAACTTGGCTCCTTCATACGTGCGTCATTTATTAACCCTTTTAGTCATACATTATAAAATTTTTACATTAAATTACACATTTTATAGGTGTGTTCCGTTATACAATACTGCTTTTTGGGTGAACCTTAGATAATTTTCAATGTATTTATATAAATATTTTTAAAATTGACACATTTCATGTACAACAATTTTTGTTAACGTTAAAATCTCATGTCCCATATTGTGGACATTGTGACTAAAAGGGCTAAAGCGTGGAATTCTTCAGTTTACCTTTTATTGTAAAATCGCGAATTTTATTCGACGAAAACAGCGTTATAAACGAAGTCCGGTATAGGTAGCTCGTGAATTTTAATATTGTCTGTTGTAACGCGTTTAGACAATTGTTTTCGCGAAAGTTCGAAGGCTTAAATGTAGATTTTTGCTGCTCTCCCTGAAGCAATAGTAATATTAATAATAACGAAATAACGATGATAATAATAAAAATAGTAATAATAATGAAACGGGTAGAAACTCGTTAAGAGAAGGCAACTTAGATAGGCAAAGCTTGTTGGCTTTTCGAGTCACGTTGAGGAGTTAAAACGAACGATAGTCCGCCGAAACGACTTTAATTTCCAAGTTTGGCAGACAGAAATTCGAATTTTCGGACGCCTACCGTCCGTTATAACGGGAATAATTTTTCTTTATCATTTTTATATTTCCTTTCTTCTTAATTCTTTTTTCTGTTTTTAATTTTACTCTACCTTTTATTATTATTCTATAAACAAAAACAACGGGAAAACAGTTGTTTACGCTTCCACTTTATTTTTAAGACATTTTCTATTTTCATTATACTTGTCCCAGCATCTTTTCATTTTAATGGATGTTTCGCCTTATACAAAACACATATTACAAATTTTATATACATATATACATGTAATAGGCATTTGTTCGATTCAGGATGCATTCGTTCATACCCTCGAATGTTGTCACATAGCCTGCGAGTCGTTTACGCTGTTTTGATTTCTTCTCGCACGAAGGAGTGGAATCGCCTTATCTTCTATTTCACGTACAAACCGATTGGTTTATATTTCCCGCGATCTTGCACTCTGGGCTAATTATCCTCGTCGGACGAGTCTAATTAAACTTCGAATCACGTAAAATATTAAATATTACCAGCAAACGACGGTTGGTCCAGTATTATTATTATTATTATTATTATTATTACTATTATTATTATTATTATTATTATTGTCGGATGTGTTTTTACATTCATCTTCTTATACGACGCTGAAATTTAATTTCATATTCTTCCCTTTATTCGATGTTTATTCATCATCGCTATATATATATATATATATATATATATATATATATATATATATATATATATATATATATATATATATATATATATATATACGTAGCGTAAGACAGAATAAAAGTATAGTAAGTGGGAATAGATGAAGTACACGAAAATCAAGGGGAAGTTCATAAAGAGAAAATATTTAATATCCGGCACAAGCTCAACTTTTAACTTACCTCCTTAGTCGCTTAATCACCGTTTAGAAATGATCTATCATTGTTATTGGCGATAAGTTTCGACGAACATTTAAATTCGTATAAAAAACAACGATGGGAAACTTATTATTAGGTAGACATTGTAAAGAATTCAAACACAAAATCGATCATAATTATGAAAACAGAAAAACATTATAAAAAAAAAAAAAAAAAAACGAAAAAATTACTCGAAATCATAAAAATAATTTTATTAAATTCAATGATAAATTTCGACGAAGAATTAGTTCTGAGAGGTATATTATACAAATCTTATTTATTGGTTTATTTATTATTATTATTATTATTATTATTATTATTATTTTTATTATTATTATTATTATAAGTTACCAACAGCTTGGACTGTGTAATTATTTTTTTAATACAATATCCTTGTCTCTTTCTTTGACTACGCGAAAGCAAAAAATTCAGAACAGATACACATAACGTTCGGTTAGGAAGGTCGCGTTTTGAAGGTTTCGTAGTCGTTCCTCTTACTGTTTTCCATTTTTAAGTGAAAAGATCCGACAGAGATATCGCTGTTTACTACTTTTTAAAACTTTTAAATTGTAATTTCCGTCCTATTTGTGATATCAACGCGAAACAAAGCTTAGAAAGGAATCCGATAATATAGGCTATAAGCTGTGCGAATTTCATAATTTTTGCTTTAATAGTTTTTTAGTTAAATCGGAACAGACAGACAAAAATTTAAAAAAAAATTGAGTTTCTGTTTATGCCTGATAAAATAGCCCAATGCAGTGATTATAATGACAATATACAGACACTACACAGTTTTATCATTGCGACAAATTCCGGTTATCTTGAAGTTGCTTAATATTTAATACAAGAGATCAAAAACATAAAATTGGGTGTTAAAATAGTCGTGCGTTCGCTTTCATGTTTTATCTTTTTTCCTGTTTGCAATGTACACGTGAGTTTGAGTTTATTGCTCCTCGTGTTCGCTTAAATGGTGGTGTAAAAGTTAGCATCATATTAGAAATATTCGCCGCTTATTATATTTAAATGTCTGACGAGTACTAATAATAAGTTGAAATTAATTGCTTGGAATTGTACATAATCAACAAACATAGTGAGCTATATTGCAGTCGGAAATAAGTTTGACATAATTGCCCTCTCAGAAACTAAGCTCGATAATAATATCCGGTTTTAACTGTCATCGCAACGACCTATCTCGGAAAAGCGGTGGGGTTGCTTTAATAATAAATAAAAAGATTAAGTACGACATTTTAAATGAGCCTTCTTTACATTGCGTACAAGCTGTAGGCGTTAATTTCTATCTAGATAATCCTACAAATACTTCTAATAAAACTCTCGGTAATGATTATTCCATTATATCTCTGTTTGCCGTTTATAAGCTCCCAAGGCGCAATCCAAAATTGCACGATGATATTTCTTCCCTGGCTAAAACTAATCGTCGAGTGATTATAATTGGCGATTTAAATGCGAAAACCAAACTTTTTGGAATTGTTTCGTTAATAACGCTGCCGATAGCGTACTTCTTAATACCGCCGAACAAAATGAGCTGAACCCACGTATTTCCCACCACAGGGTTATAGACCAAGTGTTTTATATTCAGTGCTGGTTAAAAATATAATAACATTAAACTAGTTCACTCTATAAAAAACTTTACTGATATAGCGACCTTACAAATTTGATCAGAGAGTCTCGAGCCAAATTTCTATACCACTACTATTGCTATCATCCGGCTTAAAAATAAACTTTGTAGAATGTATACAAAGCGTCATAACGTTGATTGCTGTTCTCGAAAAAAAAAAAAAAACACTGAATTTCTTCACCAAGCTGGTGCAAAATTTATCGAATAAAAATTTAAATGATAAAGTTGCTAAAACCTTTTCCCTACTGTCTAACAATAATAACAGTCTTTGTAGAGTTTGCAAACGATACAGATAACATACTGAAGCACTCCCACCGCTTTACGACAATCTTCTTAATTGTTATGCGTATTCAGATAAAGATAAAGCAGAATTTTTGGCAGGATATTATTATAGTCGTAATGCCAATTTATCGACCAATTATCAGAATAATAAAATAAGACTAGTTATATGTAACTTCTTCCAGATATCTATCCCAACCACTACTCACTTCTCTAAAGGAGGTGTTCGAACATATTCAATCCTTCAAAAACAAGCACTCTGTCGGAGATGATAACATTCCATCGATTATCATAAAAAATATACCGTTCAATGCTACTAATATTATCAATAGTATGAAACCTGGAAAAGATTGTTTATCACCAGATAACATTCGGCCTATAAGCTTGCTGAGTAATCTCAGTAATATTGCTAAAAAAATCATACTAAAAAGATTGCGTACTTTCTCGGACGAAAACAATTTATTGCCAAAAGTACAGTTTGGTTTTCGTCCTGCCCGTTCTACAACTCACCTCAGGCAATATTTTTTACTCGTAGGAAGCCACTTCTACCTACTACCTTAACTATTAACGATGTAAATGTAGAATGGTCAAACGAAATAAAATATATTAGATAAAAGGTTGACTTTTAACAAGCATTTAGATTACGCGTCAATTAAAACACATGGAACAATTTCTACCATTTCTCCTTTGTTTAAGGGCAAATCATGTCAATAATAAATTTATAACGTATAAATCGCTCATTAGACCAAGTATTAACGTATGCCGGTCCAGTGTGGAGTTCCGTTAGCAACTCTAGCTACAAGAGGCTTCATTTGATTCAGATTACATTAGATTGATATACTCAATACTCCCATATATAGTATAATATAATGAAAATCCACGAGCAATTGAAAATAACTTTGTTAAAAGATCATATATTAAAAATGACTACTACCTTTTTCAAACTACCCATGATAACGACCTAATTAAGGTGATTACAATTACAAGCAGTTAAGAGCAAAATATACTAAATATAAGAGCATAATTTACTGTAAGTTTCCTTAATTAGAGACGAAGAAGGTAAAGGACTGTCGCGGTATTTAAAAAGAATTTGGACCTAGGGTAAGCGGGTAATTCTCCCGAAACAGAATTTATTTATACGTTCATCTCCGGACCTAGGACAGTTCTTCGTTTAATAAAATCATCTAATTTTGCGTACGGAGTGGAAACAGTTACATCGGAAGCGACAGGTATATTCCTTTAATTAGAAATTCTTTTATGTAGGTAGGCTTGGATATGTATTCTTAACGACGTACGACTTCTTGTTTTATAAAGATCATATAGATGTTACTTTCATTTAGCGCAATAGCGTAACTATTCTGATATCATGTATAGTGTACAGTTGTTTGCCGAGTATTTCTGTAACGTATTTAACGTCCGGAAAGTTCTTGATGATATAAAGGAGTTCTACCTAGGCAACTGAGTTTACCTATGGTGCTTGCGTCAGCGCGGAAGGGAAGTCAAATATATTATAGATAAAGTTCCTACAGAAAACCACTTGTGGTAACCACCACTGAAGCTATCCTCTAACGTGTTAGCTTTTTTTTTATTTAATTTTATAAAACGAATGAAAAAAACGAAAAAACTCTTATTAATATCGTTGTTGTTTTATCGATATTGTTATTAGTGTTCTATTGTTTTATTGTTATAATTTTCGTTACTTTATCATTAATTACGATTACCGTTTTATTCGAACGAATATTTACGAGCTACGTAATTAAGCGCTAATATTATCATATTTCTCGTAATGATAATAAATTAGATTACTCGCAATTTCCTCAGAGTCGTCTAGAAATCTAGAAACAGTTTTTTTTTATATTATTAATCCGCGTTTACGTTTCGAGTTATGTTACACTATGACTAGGTTGCATAATTTGGCCAATCTTGTTTAACACGTGATGGGAAAGATTTTTCAGCTAGGACTACGAAATAGCAAATTCGGAATAAACTTAAAATACGTACCAAGTCTCTGTCGTAAAATAATACGGTATCCCAGTTAATGCGTCACAGACTAAATTCGCGGCCGTCAAAAGAGATGATCGAGAAACATCGTGAATCGTCTAACCGTAAACGATAATTTAATATCGAAAGTTATCGGGTAAATTATAAATCGGAGAGAACGATGAAGAAATAAGAACGAGATGTGCGGGAAAGCAAATGAAACCGTTCGAAACATAAAAAAAAAAACCTTACGCTCGCTAATCTAAGACTTACGTTATTCCGGTACTTTTCTAAGTCGAAGTGTGGACTTTGAATGTAAGCACACTGTTAGACGTTTAGAGGCTAATGTGGCTTCGAAGAATGATATTAAGAATTTTACGAACCGAATGAAAGTTTCGATAATAATATATCGAAAAAAGCTGGCGTACAAAAAAAATATATAAAAAAAAAATAAAAATTGCTTATCTGGATCATATTCTAAGAGGAGAAAATCATGGAAGAATTGAGGGTAAAAGACCAGTTGGCGCAAGAATAAATTAACGAATAAAAAAAAATATCAAGAAGGAATGAATTAAACGATATCAGTGGACTCTTTAAAGCAGCAAACGAGAGAAATATCGGTTAATATGCGTATTGTCGGCGTTGTATAATTTAAATAAATTTTAAAATTTACAAAGCATCGTTTAATTTTAAAATTTTTTTTTGTGAGTGGGGGGTTAATAATTTGGACGATAATTATAAAAAACATTATTTCTCTATATACTTTACCCGCAAAAGAAAAATCGAAAAAAATGAAACTTAAAAGTCGATGAACCGTACGATGACCGTTTATTGCCATTACAAATTTCTACGTCTTATAAAATATTTACTTCATATCGTTTTTATACTTCAGTGTTGTTAAGTGTAATGAGGACGATTTGAAATAACTGACGATTAATTATATCTAGTTTTCGTTAAAGTGGACAAACACTGAAAACGACTTTTATCCATATAAATTTTGGTGGTAACTTCACTATAGGGGGTTCATTTATTTATCGTTACTACTAGAAAATTACTATCGAGGAAAATGACCTCCTTTAACGCCTAATATTATTTGTTCTCTGTATCACCGTTATTACAACCATTCCAAGCAATAACAACCCCTTTTGTCTGATACAGGATTTGTTTTTAAATTTATATAACGTTATATATATATATATATATATATATATATATATATATATATATATATATATATATATAAATAACATAACATATAGAAAAAAAAACACGTTCTCACATACAGTTGCAAATCAAATGGATGTTGAAACGAGAAACTTGTAAAAATTGAACAGTAAAGGACAAACGTATATAATCGGTAGCGATCGTTATAATAAGGCTATAAAATCCGAATTGTTTTCTGCCGTTAAATTATAAGAAAGACATCGTAATTCATACGCATGTGGTAGAAATAAGGATAATGACTGTAGAATAAAGTCTACAAATAACAGAAATACTTGTCGATTAATAATAAACTTTCACGTTTATTATCGATAATTAATCTATCTTTTGAATAGAAATATCGATATAAAAAAATAAAGATAAATGTTTTTTTTTCTTTTTAAGAATAAAAAGAACTTATTAAATTAAAACGATTGCGCGTTTCATTATTATTATTATTATTATTATATTTATTATTATTATTTAATAACTAAAAAAAAATAAAAATAAAGTGTATGTATAAATGAGTAATTCGCCTTCCAATACATACGGGTGCGGACTATGCTCTAGACATAGTCCAGAGCATACTGCGATCATGGAGTCGATCCTTCCATAGTCAGCCCAGTATTTTGGGTTGCATCAAGAAGGATCTGACGGCATGGCCAAAACTCGTTGGAAAAATTTTGTCTACCGAGATTGGAAACAGCGGTAAACAGTGGACATACACAAATCACCCACTCGTACCTTCTTGATAACCAGCCACCACCTGTATGCGATAAATGTAAAGCACCGTTAACCGTCCATCATATACTGAAGACCTGCCGGAAATACGCTCAACATCGTACTAAGAAGATGAGCTCAGCTATACCGGACGTCTACAACCTAGAAATTCTTACAGCCTTCCTAATCGAGACATATATTATTAATAATATTTCATTATATGTATTTTAATTAATAATCATATACATCGAGTAATAGCCACGAGGCATTAAATACTCGTTAAAAAAAAAATATATAACAGGAAGATGATATATCTGTTAATCTACGTATATGTCGCTTATATATTCGTAAACATATGTATTTCAAACTTCAGTATAGGAAGTCCTTTGCAAGTGTGCTTATATTAAAGGCATCAACTATTACCGCGCAATATTATTATTATATGTATAAACTTTAAACGTGATTATAATTTAACAATCTGTTCGTTAATTACAACGTTTGCCGGTGAATATAATATTGTTATTATTATTATTATTAGTAGTAGTAGTATTACCACTATTGCAACTATTTATAGAAACGACATTCCTATCATTATTATTGCTATTATTATTAAACGAATATATATGCACTACTCATACACATACATACACACATCTACGTATATACAAAACGATATTGGAATAACATTTGTATTACTTAAATAATAACTGGAGAGGATTGATTGACTAGTTTTTTTTTCTGCATTATTAAGTGAAAGTACTGAAGCCAACGTGAATAATTTTTTTTTTTTAATAACAAGCGGGGAATTTATGTCTATTGTTAAAGTTATCTCTACATTCTTCGAAGTAACAGCGTTGATATATGGTATGACGAATTGCATCAGGACTATTGGTCTTGCAGTACTGACAGTTTGGTGTGTTGATTAAATTGAATCTGTGCAGATATTCGCCAAAGTTTATCCGGAGGTTAAAATTTGCGAATTTAAAAAAAAATGTTACACGCATACTTTTATAAAATTGATCTCATTAATTAAATTATATTCGGGGAAAATAAGTGGATGATTCTTCCAGTGTTGCCTAAATTACAGTATTATTTCCAAATATTGTAGATTTTGTTTCGAATAATTTTTTTAACTATTTCGACGGGCGAACATATCGTAGATACTAAATTTATCCGGGTAAGTTATTGACTAAACTTTGTTTAAGTTAGCAGTGATTCCAGAAATAACGACCCCTCCGTCAATTAGAAATAAGTCGAAGTCAAGTCAAGAGGTCGGATATTGGCTAGTACACAGACAGCAGACGATGAAACAGTCTTGTATAATGAGTAGACTTTCTCTGTTGTTTATTTACTCTTTTCAAGATTTTATTACTGATGTAAGTGGTACATCCGTACTCATAAATGGCTTAGATGAGGGTCTTATATCACCCTTTCTTTAAACAGAAACCCATAATTATTGGAAATGATAATAATATTAATAAAAATAATTATTATTGTAATATTATTATTTTTAATTTTTAAAAACGTATATTTCAAATCTATCTATAAATATGCAAAGGACTTAGGTAAAGTTCTGCTGAAAAAATAATATGGCTACGAAACCTGGACGTGGACATCTAAGCTATCCTACGATATAATCATCATAGACTTGGAGATTAATAGCAAAATTGAACACACTATTATAGCGAAATGATATAAATTATTTTAGATACATATATATATATATTCAAAACAAAACAGGATAATATTATCGCTAAAATAAAAACCTTACATGGAAAGATACAGAAAAACGATTCAACAATTATATTGATGTGGATACACTGCGGTATATATGGGAATGAAGTAGTAGATAATGCAGCAAAATCGGAAACGAATATTAAAAACGATAATACTAATATATACAGAATATATCCCACAAATAAAAATAATGAAATATCAACAAATGCAAGAAGAATATAATAAACAAAAAGAAATTAGGAAACAATATCATAAAATTCAGATAAAAATACCCCAAAAAACTTCATCATGGTTTTGGAATAACTCATTACAATATAGTAAACACTTTTTAACAACAATTATCCGATTAAGAATAGGACATAATAAAACACCGGCACATCTAATCCGAATACGCATAATCCAAAATAGTTTATGCGATAAATGTCAAGAGGATATCAACCACATCATATAGAAATGTGAGAAATACAAACAAAATCGAAATAATATGATACGGGAATTATTAAAATACAAATACACACTTCCTCTAAATGTAGAATCAATAGTAAGTGACCTAAACAATGCAGAACCAGTCAAAATCATATGTAAGTTCATAGCCCAGAATAGTATAGAAATATAATAACCCAACTTTAATAGTTTAAAACAAGAAAATCATCCTATAAATGGCCAAAGTGACCTATGGTACAGGCCAAAAATATATATATATATATATATATATATATATATATATATATATATATATATGTGTTCAATTTGAATTAATATGTACTGCGTAATAATAATTCATTTTATAAATACATAGTCGCTACTTACATATAGCGTCAATGGGTATAAATTAGGATACAAAATTTAAATATTAACAACACTGAATAAATAAGTTATTATTATTATTAACTAAAAATTAATTTACTATACCATAAACGTCGTCGGATGAAAATATTGATATCATTTATTCTATGTGAACCCGAAAACTTTAGCTTCAGTATTTCGAAGGATTACTGAGCATTTTTCAGGTTCTTTGACAAAAAAAGTGTATTATGTACTTGATTCGCATGATGAAAATAATAATAATCATAAAAAAAATAAAAATTCGAAACACGTGGTCTAAATTTCCTTAATTCAAGTATGTAGGAAGCACGTTTACTAATACGGTGTACAATTGTATGTTCAGAGCAATATGTATGTGTGTGTGTGTGTATTCGTAAGTAAGTATGTACGTTACAATGAAAGCGGTCGTTTGCCCAAATTATTTGTCCCGAGTCGTTTATTACTTCGTTTAAAAATTAACATTATTTATTTATATATTTAATAAAAATTATTTATACTATTCATCGCTTCAAATGTCGTTCTCGATCACATAATTTAAAACCCTGTATTTCGCATTTGGTTAAAATTATATTTATTTCGACGAAGAGGTTACAAATTTTTATTCGTTTATTATATCGACGCTCGTGTAGGTATGCGTATAGTTGGATATGTTTCACTTATTACATACATTTTATTAATGTATAAGTGGATTATCGAAAAATAAATAAATTTAAATTGAAAATACGCTGCGAGTACAGTCGAGTAATTACGAGACAACATCACGGTGTGCCACAAGGCGTTACACTTGGATCATACTTATTCTCGATATACGTAAATGATCTGTGCGCGATTTAGCTTTATAGTGTGTAGAATTCTTAGTACGCCGACCATACGGTCTAGTCAGTTAGTTCCATACGTCTTACAAGAGAAGGGTTAATTGACCCTTTCAGCCACGATGTCCGCTATACGGTACAAGAAATTTTTTATTTTCTGGTTCACGTGAAATGTCTGAATTTTAAAAATATTTATATAAGTACATTCAACAATCCACATAATAAACGCTTGTATAACCTTTATAATTTTGTGTCAAAATTTTATAATGTACAAAATTGAAAGGGTTAGAAAAGTTGCGCCGTACAGCTAAATGAGAAAAACATCTACCTTTATAATCATTTGGAAAATTCCGGTATTGTCGAAATATACACATCAAAGTCTGCCTATCCAAAAAAATTTGTAATTAAGGAACCTAATCTATATGTCGCTTCGAATTGAACACAGAATACGCAGTTTTCACCCTGTATAGAAAATTGTATAATTTTATAAGAACTCCTTGGTCTAGATAGTAGAATATAAATAAATAGTTTCGGGAGAATTTCTCTAATTAAGTTCTAAATTCTCTAAATAATGACGATGCTAGTAATAATAATAATAATAGTAATAATTTCATAATTTAACGGAGACGATAGAGGTATGATCCTTTAATTGTAATTATTATTCTGAAAGCTGGAAAATCCGGTTCCTTTATTTCTTCCAGACAACAATATTTAATATTATATATACTATATATATACATATATCTAATATTATATACATATATATATATATAAATATATATACATATATATATAACATTTTTCTTGATTATTCGCCATCTATCCATTTCTATTTTCATAAATTACAATATATTGTTAAGTTTCATTCGTACTTCCTCGTTTCGTCTGCTCTATGCTACTTCTTTGATTATGATTATGATGATTATCGTTATTATTACTGTTGTAATTATCATCGTTAACACTATTTGGATTATCGTGTTTCCTGTTTCAGAATCACTAGTTTCAATTCGGCCGAGGAAACAATTTCGATTATATTTCAAAGGATACCGTGATAGCTAAGAGGGTGAGTGCTTCGGATCTATTAATAACTACTCTTATAAAGCGCTGTCTCACTCTCTCCCTGGACGGCAAAAAGACGCATTACGGTCTGCTTGTCGCGTTGGTTAGAAGTGTTCACCGCCGAAGACCGGTAGCTTACATGGGCTGATTAACCGAAGACGATGTTTAACTGTTTCGAACGAAATAGTAGACGACTTCCAAATTCCGAAGAAAATTATTCCAACTAAGTGGACCTACAGCAAAAACCGGCCTCGCAGCTTGCTACTGTGAGGTAAATCAATGGAATAAGATGACGAAGATTTCAGAGATATACGTCCGTGTATCTGATATATATTATAAATAATATTCATATATATATATATATATGTATGTGTGTGTGTGTGTATGTATTTTTGTGTAAACTTTATGTATATTACTTTAATATGAAGCGGACATAAATCTGTTTAATATTTCGGTGAAAGACCGAAACTAACTAAACTATGTATGTATGTATATATATATATATATGTATATATATATATATATATTCATCCAAGTAAAACAGATTGAATAGAAGCATATTAATAATAATAATAAATAAATAAATAATAATAAATGTTCCTTGGAAAAACAACGTGGCCGGTTGGTTCGTCTTGTTTTTTAAATATTCCGAATTTCTCTTATTATACAAAAAACCAAAAAAAAAAAAAAAAAATAAACCTATTTAATATGTTCAATGAAATTATTATCGAGCAAAAAAAACAATAATATCTACTAAAACGTAATTCGATATTTATCTTTCGTATTCCGATAGATAGCGCTGTAAAACGACCTTTAATTTATTTCGTTCGATTTCATTGGATTCGCCACGGTCGGTCCGAAGGATAATTATTATTATTATTATTATTATTGTCAAAATTAAAACGAGATAAATCTAACGGAGCGGATTAAAATTGTCCGTATATATGTAATTCGTTAAAGTCTTTAGGATAATTTATTTAATCGACAATTTAGTTCAACCTTTTCAGACACATATAAAATATCTATGGGAAATTATTTATAAATTTTATACGGTCTTTTATTATTAGAGGAATTGTAGATAATAATTTTTCGACGTATTTATTATAATGATTATTTTCAAGATTGAGACATTTTCGCGTCAACCGGAAATTTTCTTTAAAAATTTTGTTAGCATTCGAATTTCACGTACCGTATAGTGGACGTCGTGACTGATACACGGCCTATGTAGGCGCGCATCTGACGGAATATTGAAAAACGTTATACGACATCTAATGAATAAATTTCAACGATAATATTGTTATAGTATTAATGATTTTATTTCTAAAAACTCCAGGGGCTGATAATATTACGGTAGAATTAATAAAAAAAAAACCTTAGCAATGAAGCTCAGAAAACATCATGCCAACTAATCAGTCGAATATATGAAACCGGAGTAGTCCCAGTAGATTTCGTAAAGTCAATAATAATCCCTATACCACAAGTTAATAACGCAAACGCGTGTGAGAAGTCCAGGACAATATCGTTATTAACGCATGCGAGTAAAATATTACTGAACATTATATATAAAAGATTATATATACTAAAAATAAATGATAAAGAAATAAAGACTAGAATTCGAAAAGGAGTAGGGCTGGGCTGTCAGCTTTCACATTTGTTATTTAATCTATACATAGAAGAAGCCGCACGAAACGCTACGAAACGAATAGATAAAGGTCTTAATGGAGAAAATATATGTTGCTTCCAGGTATCCAAATACAAATATCTTGGAAGTATTGTGTCGCAAGGCGGAAATGATACGGAAGGTTTAAAAAACAGATTAAATATAGCGAAACAACAATTATTGAAAATGAAAATGATATTCAGTAGTCATATGGGAATAGAACTGAGGAAAAGACTAATAAAAAAATATGTATGGAGTATCGCACTACATGGAAGTGAAAAATGGAGGTGGATATTAAAAAACTGGAAGCATTTGAAATGTAGTGCTGGAGACGCATGATGGAGATCAAATGGACTGAATATCAAACAGGAACGTTATGGAAAAAGTGAAAGGAAGAAAATAATTTTATAACCACCTCTGCACGAGAAGAAATAGATGGATAGGTCATGTGATAAGACACGGTGGATTGGTCCTGCGAATATTGGAAGGCATGATAGAAATAGAAGAAGGAAAAGCCGGGCGAGGAAATGTTACGTCGAACAAATAATGGATAGAGTAGGAGTGGATACCTAAAAATACGGAATAAAATAAAAAATCAATAAAAAAAAATTAAAAATTGTCACGATTTATAAAAATGAAAAATATTATTTTCTACGTTTCATTTTAACGTCACTGTCAATATTATTGGATATTAATGTCGTTTTTGTACGAGTTTTATATATATATATATACATGAATACATACATACATAATATGTATAAAAGATATTGTTCTCAGATTTTTTATATTTCGGAATATTAATCATAATTAAAAGATCTTTCTGTCACAGTTTTTAAACAGTAATTAAATGCACACATACTTGTTTTATACGTGTTACCCGCAATACAACTGGCCAATCAAGTGTCTATCATGCAATTAGTCCGTGGAAAATGACGTGTGCGGAGAAGTTTTACTCTTTTTTTCCCTAACAAATACAAGATCACAGTCTATGTCGCACAGCTGGATTTTAAAATCTTTCTGTAACATTTATGTTGAACGTTTTTGCACATCCCCAGAGCTTCATACAGTGGTTTTAGAACTATATAACCATAGTAGTTTATTTTGAAGGCTAAATTTTCATCATCGGCAAGTTAACCGATGCAATTGTTCAATTTTAATTGAAGCTTTTGGTAACTGAGTGTTTCCTCCGTGTTAGTCCTTTATCTGAATGCATATTACCAAAAATTTACCTACCTCGATCTGGGCAAAAGTTTCACCATTTATGTAATACGTAACGCTGATATAATATACGTAGCACGTTGTTAATGTAAAAAGACTAAATGCTTTCTATTAATATATATTATACACATATATATATATATATATATATATATATATATATATATACACGCGTACACTGAAAAAATTGAATATGCGAAAAATCAAAATATATACAGACCAGGACAAATACATATGATCAGCGCTTATAGAAATAACATATTTAATAAAATTTTTTTTTATATTTAAGTTTGAAATTTCATATTGATTCAAAGGAAAATCGAAAAGAAAATGATTGGAATAATACTTAAAAACGAAAAAAAATGGATTAGAGAAACAACATGAATAAAGGACATAATACTAAGCGTGAAAGAATAAAAATGGTGACGGACTGGTCATTTGCCATGACATTTGGAATTTCGAATGTGAACACCCGACGGAACCTATAGAATAGGCGGATCAATGATACGTTGGGTTGATGACATAAATAAAGCTGGAGAAGATTGGGCGTGCAAAGCGAGCGGCAGGGAAAAATGGAACTTCGAGATAGCTACTTCCAACAGTGGATTGAAAAAAGCTGAAAAGAAGAAGCTATATAAGTATATATTTATATTTGTAAACGATCGTCTAGCAATATTATGTTCAATTACGATGGCATACATGAACATACAACGTATATATATATATATACATATATATAAAATATATAATATATCGTTGGAAAGAAGCAGAGACAAAGAACTCCTCTACGCTCGAGCTGATATAAAAATTATCCAGAACTTCTACTTCCATCCGTGAGAGTCGTTGAATTCAACTGGATGCTGGCCATTCAGAACGAAAATATTCACTCTTTCACGTATAATCCGTATTAATGTAAACAATATTATCAAGACGGAGCGGTAATACGCACGTCATCTGGCAAGTTTGCATTATATCGCCCGTAAAAAACGAAAAACTAGAAATTATTATTCACATTTAAACGAGTGTTCGCGTGTAGGTGTTTTACACCCTCGACAATATATGACGAGATTAAAAAACTAAACAACACAAAACTCGGGAACTAGTCGAAGTGAACTTATTTTTAACTACCGCTACGGTTAATGGACCATTACGATTATTACGTTTTTAAAAATACTAAACAGAGAAAAGCAGACATTATCCTACTTATAATTCGAATATATGTATATATATATATATATGTATGTGTAAATATATTCGTGTATACGCAAAGAGCGGTAAATTTTAAATTTATAATCTATATACATCTTCTACACTCGTCCAGGTTGTGTAGATGAATACGGTAAATACCTCGAAGGCAGGCGTGCAGTAATTATAAACTTTAAGACATGCGGTGCAAATGAAGCAAACGGACTTTAACCGTGTATAAATATATGTTATTTGTATGTGTTAGTTAATGGAAATAATGCTAGGATATACCATTAATTTTCTAAAAATAAGATAGTTGTATATATAAGAAAGATAGTTAACAGCGATGTACTGTGTATATTATAATATCCGTAACAGACGCTCGATACGTGTATGTTTACTTACGCAGACGAGATACGGGAGGTAATCTATGAATATAATTATACACACACATACATATATATATATATATGTAAATCCTTAAGACAGATACCAGAAATATCGGTACTATATCCAGACGGTGCTTAATTAACTTTAAAATGCGAATATGTAGAGTACACTCTTCGCCGCTCCAAACGCGCGCGATCGCTTCTAGTAATAGTAAAATGCCGCGCTACGACCGGGTAGAGGAGTGCAGAGGGAGTTGTCGGTTTTAATGGAGGTGTTAGGTAATAGAAATCTTTTCTGGCTGTAAACGAAACGCGTGTTATAATTAGAATCGATGTTTAAACTCATTTTTCTACACCTACACGTCCGATAAGTCCGGGACATCTTTCCCGATTATAATTTGATTCTTGCAACTCGAGTAAGCAGAAATATTACTAATAATAATAATAATAATAATAATAATACTACTGCGTCGTGATTTCGATTATTTCTAGAACTTCCGCGAACGTTCTATAAATATCAAAAACCGATAATAGTAGTAATAAATGATAATAATCAAAATTTTCCTACCGAAACACGCGATTTATACGCTACAGAGTGTCTAACAATGGATTTCTGTAAAGGAACGGATCATTTGATTAAAAAATAAAGAAAAGAATTTAAGACCTAGAAAAGACGGAGATAAATATAGACGCGTATAAAAGAATTTAAATAATCGGTGATACTAAGAGGAAAAGACGAATCGCGTTTCGTAGACATCTCGAAGAAATTAAGAGTCGCCTTACGGAAACAAAAAAAAATCATTTCTTCGGCGGGAACCCAAACTTGGGTACCGTGGATTATAGAAGTGAAGAGTGACCAGGAAATACAGGAATAAATTTAAGCTAAAAATTCAGTTAGTTCGAAGTATGGAAAACTTAATATTATTTGAAATTATACGTGTAACGTTTCTCATAGTCGGCCAAATTCGATGTCGCTGTTTAATTTGTGTTATACGACTAGGAGTGTACCTCGGAACCAATGACATCTACGAAGCTGTTAAGAACGGTTCATTTATAATAATATTGATTACGAATAAACGAGCTCCTAAATGGCTAGATTTGTTTATTTGATTTATACGTATAGCAGCAACAGACCACCCAGCTTCGCAAGCGTCTGAATTACTATCGACAATACTGCATAGTTTAGCAAATTCATTCCACGTCAGCGCTGCATCGTTCCGGGTCTTGTTAGTCTAAGCATTGTACGCTAATATTAATCTGCGCTTAACGCCCGGTAGGCAACTTTCGCAATTGATCCGAGATGGGCAAAATTAAATCCGCGTATAATATTTTGTTGGACCGCGTCACATTTCTCAGTTATTACGATTTTAGTGTTAGTTTCAATCTATTACCAAATCCGTAGTTCTTATACAACTGTTTTCGAACAATCCCATCGATTTAATCATATTTCATTCGGAGCTAATTATCGGCGCATTAGAGATTATTAATTCCATTATCACGTACTGATCACTATTCTAAAAATTCATAGTTGGAATTTATTTGTCTTTATATTGTTCACGCGTAAATCATATTTTAATCATATTTCATTCGGAGCTAATTATCGGCGCATTATAGATTATTAATTCCATTATCACGTACTGATCACTATTCTAAAAATTCATAGTTGGAATTTATTTGTCTTTATATTGTTCACGCGTAAATCATATAACCGTATTATTAAATATACACGAGCAGATTGTTCAATCCTTTTCAATATATACCATCATTACTGCTAATTAATAGAGTCGGAGATATTATAGGGACTAAAATATTAAATACGTGTAGTAGCTGAAAATTATTTTTCTTATCATGCAACAAAACATAAATTTTATAGCGGTATTAAATAGTAAAAAAATTAATAAAACCACGCGCACAATATATACATGCATAAATCCGCATTGATATATATATATATATATATACATATACATATGTATGTGTGTATATACGTACCTGTATCTGTATCTATGCTCGTCTATTTCTCTCTCGCCACAGAGAATTATATGTAGATGGATGGATGAACGTAGATATAGATAGTTGGATATGGATTATCATAACATGCATACACACACACACACATATGTATGCGTATATCTATAGTGCATGGGAGACAGAATTTTAATCGGTATTTTTATTTGAGGGGTGGACAATTTTTTCTGAAAATATATTAAGATACGAATCATATATTATTAAATTCCGTTTAATGCGCAGAACTTTCCAAATCGACACAGCAAATGGTGCATTAAACGGGGATGGAGACATTTCAATTGGAAGAATCTACATTAATAATCTCCGGTATGCAGAAGACATAACATTAGTGGCAAAAAACGTGGGCGAATTTTCATATATTTTAAATCGGTCATTCCACGTAAAAAAATCGCGTAACTTTGAATTCTTTTTGCACCGTTGTGATCGATTCACGTCGATAATAACTTTTCACGTAAAACGCGCGCTTCTTCTCGTTAAAGGGGACCGAGATAACTGAAACTGGACAGATATGAATCTCCGGTGTGTACGTTAAAAGTGGAGCACGCGGTTTTCGTTGTAGCAGTTTTATCAACTGCCCTATTCAACCGTCCGTCTTCTCTGGGTCAACCTATATTATGTTTGTAGTTGAAATGCTATTTCAATTATCATACAATAAGGTAAGATATATAAAATAAATATATAAATTATTTGTATATGTAATATGTATGTATGTATGTTAGTATTTGTACGTAATGTATGTGTTAAGAATAAAAAAAAAATTAATGAGAAAGAAAATAATTAATAGGAAATTAAAAATTAGTAATGCGGCTTACAAGGGTTAGGTAACAAATTGTTAGATATAAACTGATACACTAACAAATAGGATATATATATATATATATGCACAAACAGACAGACACACAGACATAAAGACAGAGAGTAAGCGAGAGTGAAAGGTTAGGGACATGTAGATTAGTGCTAGAAGGGGAAAGATATTTATTATGTTTATGTATGTCCTTTTCATAATAGTCCGGTAGGTGAATACATGAATACATCAACATTTTTTTGGTTTATATTTATTAGTCGTTGTTGAGTCTAGTTATTCATTCGACAGCTTAATCTTAGTATAGTGACTAGTGTAATCGATTATATTTGAATTCCCGTTTTCTGACTAGATTTTTGTTACACGCTTTTTAAATTACATCACAATCGATATTAATCTCTCGTTCAGCGTACATCGATCAAAGAGTAGAATAGTTTTGAGCACGTTATACTTGTACACTGCGATGTAAGCGGTTTATGGTGCTATTTTACCCATTTCATGCATACACATAGACTCCTTCAACGATAAAATTTGTTTTTGGGGCTCTAGATGATCGAAAGTAAAAAGATAATTATGTTATATCCGATAGTATACAATTGGGCATACGTGATTAGTAAATTATACAAACAATTTTTAATTGACAATATTCGCCATATAGTTTTTAAGATGGTCAAAAGGATTAACATCACATCATGATGAGACTACGGTATCAAACAGGTTACAAGGTGCGCTGAATATTGTCGAGAGAAGACAAGTAGCTTATTAAAATAAAGATAAAACTGTTCAAAATTTTGACGACAAATAGATTCGTGTCCTGCCCCTTATTAACTCTTCGCCATGAAACTGTTGCTCAATGCGAGATAGTTAAATATTTTTGCACGCAGTAGAATAAGCGACCGACGTAGAAGAAACACTTAATCAACAAACGAAACGAGCTTCAGTTTGAAAAAATATTATATCGGTTAACTAGTAGTAGAAAGTCTATAACTTCCGTAATAAATTGCTGGTATGTAACAACACAATTTTAAAGCCTGCGTGGACGTACGGTATTCAGCTGTATTGGTGTACGAAACCTAGCGACGAAGATATAATTGAAATTTTTCAGAATCGAGCTCCGAGACGAATAATATCAGCACCCTGATATGTCTGAAATGTCTCGATACATCCGTGACTAATAAGTACCGTTCTCGAGGAGGTCGAGAAACTTGCTCGACGAAAACCGTATAAATCTTGTGGCGGTAAATTCGATCGATAATTCGAAGGAGTTGTGGAGACTAGATCGTGTTAAGCCAACTGATGTTTTAACTGCTTAATGGGACGTGGTCGCATTCATTTCTCAAAAACTGGGTAACATTGTTACCCCAATACTCCATACTTTAAACGCGTTAATAAAGTAGAGCTTCAGTCGTACGTAAAATATCACAACCTCCGGCATAGTACAAACTATCGACAAAAAATCGGGATACTACCTAATTTTAAAAATAATGGAGAACCCGGTAAAATATATATTTTATATATATTAGTTAATAAAAATTACAAATGCGACTGTTTCCAAATAATGAAAACCATAACATAGACTTGCATATCTGCGTGTGAGGCAACGGACCAATATTAAAGTGTGTGGAAAAATATTTTTAATCGGTATACTACTAAATACCGGTTACCGGTCTGACATTACCGCGGTACCTTACCGGCGTTGTGGCGTTGTCCTTTTACACTGATATATATATATATATGTGTATGTGTACGTAAATATATATAAATAATTATTTTCTTTGTGTCCAGTGCTAATGTTTACGACTGTAAGCTATTCGTCGCCTATGTTGGTGTGTAATAAAATATGTAAATTATAAATTAACATTTTACACCACCGGCTTCATATTCAGCGTCTATTCGTTTTTACGGATATACCACGTCGTCTATAGACACGCTGTTAATTTCACTATCATTAATATTACTAATACTACTATCCCATCTATACTTTATTTGAGTTTCTTATCTTTTTTATTTACTACAAGTCGTTATACACATCTACGTATACATATTTTAGGTTATCCATGAGCACAATATATATATATATATATATATATATATATATATATATATATATATATACATATACATGTAAAATTTTATTCTAACGAAGAGACCCGCATCTAAAAATCACTTCTGGAATAGGTGGCGATTCGACTGGTTTTATTTCATTTCTCTATCGGAGAAACTACTACCAAAAGTACGACAATATATTTCAGCGTATGTCGCAGCAGTGTGTACCAGACGAATACGTTTATTGTGTGATCCTAGAGGGAAACGAAAACAACAAAGTGGTACTGGTAGAATGAAAGATTCATCGGGAAAGACGAGTAGAGGTTTATTAATGTAAATGATTTTTACGAGGATTGGGCCGCCTACGTACACATTGCCAACATATCCATTAAGGAAGAGAGCTTAATGAAGAAAATCAGACCCACAACTGAGAGTGATATATTCTGACTAATTTTTATTTATTACCAACCCTCACTTCACCGACCAATCTGACACGTTTATTCTTCGTTCTCTGCTAGTGTGTATTAATGTAGAGTGACGGTTGTACGTTAAAAACCACAAACGCATTATTATTGTATCATACGCATTAGGCCAGTACGTGTATTTCTTTATTGAGATTTCCTCGTCTATATATACACGTTAGAAAAGAATCGACAAAATTTCTAAAAAAACGTTATCACTACCATCTTGATGATAATAATAATAATAATAATAATAATAACGATAATAATAAAATGTACGGTTAACGACTATTCCGTTAAATTAATGAAAAATTTTGCGACTACTTTTTGTATTTAATTATTTCGAAAATCGGCCAAACTTTTGTAATAAGAACTTTTTTTTATAAAAATACTATAATATCGCTATTTGCGTAATTTACGAAATAATAAAAAACCATATTTAACGCAAACTGTAAAAACTGTTTTTTTGGATAAGCGATATTTTTGCTGGTAAAAGAAAAAAACCAATTATAGAAAATTAAAATAATTTTTCACATCCTAATTGGATTGCCGTCATTTATGATATTATTGTTTCAGCCGTATTACGCTTTGTTGATTATACAAAGGTTTCGAAGTGAAACTTCTACTGACGCGTTGTATGTGGGGAGTTAACTCGTAAAATGGGCGAGCCAAAGACTCGTACACATAAACACATAGGCAGGTCTATTCTGGTACTGTAGTTGGGCTCCCCCTGTCTTATCCGCATGCTGAACTCGTAACGTGTGTATTCAGCTTACACATATATACATACAAACGCTATATGTATATATATTATATATATATACGTACAAATGTCTCTTGCCTATGCGTTATTTCGTCCAAATCTCGGATGCACGAAGGAATGTATGTGCGACGTAGATTTGAGAACGAAAACGTTATTAGAGTCATCGCCACGTCAATTTAATCATAGTGGACAGTGTGTTCGTTTTGTTTGTGAAATTTGTACGAAATCGTGAGTTTATTCAATAAGTGTCTTTTTAACGAAACGTCTTTAAGTTTCACTTCTTCATGGTAAAATCAGAAAAAAGAACTGACGGAATTAATTACACGTGTCGAACAAGTTATCGATAGTGTGGATTGCTAATTAGTACATCTAAAACCGAAATTATGATAATAGATCCTAAGATCCACCTAATTGACACCAAATCATCTGCAGAGTATGCGGATTATTTCGTATATTTAGGAGGCTCGGTTATCGCCAATTTAGGATGCTCGGATGAAATAAACGGACGAATTACTTCAGGCAAGACACCTTTAAAATTACGGAAGAAGGTAATAAAAACATTAATTCTCACAATTTTCTGATACGTGGCCATGGACGATTAAAGTAGCGGATAAGTAACGTATTGACGCATTTTAAATGTGGATATGGCAATGTCGTTTATGTATCGTGGACTAAAAGGAGAAACGGAGAGAAGGACAGATAAAATTACGCAGATTTTGTGAAAGACGGATACCCAATTTTTAGACATATTGTAAGAGGAGAAAAACTGAAAAAAAAATTATTACCGTTTGGCATAATACCTTATACATGAGGAACAGGTGAAGTGCCTACTCGTTGAACTGATGGCTTGCGGAATCAATTTAGCACGGTATGCGATCACTACAGCTCAGAACCAAAATCTAGGGAAAGCACTCGCCGCAGGTCATAACGGTCACGATGGACTGATTACGAAACGGATAGATTATTATTTAGACGTTTTTTGAGCCTTGGTTTTTCTTTTTTATTAAATATACGTATATAAATAGATTTTCGAGACGAATAAGTCCGCGTTGGCAAATGGAAATATTATACAGACACTGCATTTACCGTTTGACAGCGAGCACGATGGAGTACTTAGAAACGAGGTTGGAGTTAATCATGTAATTTTACACGATTAAGTAAACTAATCGAGAATGAGAAATTGTTCGTAAATTCGAGTACTTAATAACGTACAAGATATTATAACTCTTGTCGGAAATATAAATGGTTGCAATTTACAATTATTAACTCTTCTAGTACGGTCGTTATTTTCATATATATCGCGTGTAATACCTATTACGTATTCAAGTATACACCGGTTTTACGTGGTGTCTGCAACAGTTTGCTCTCCATGGTTGAGTTAAATGCTTCGGAGAAGTCAACGAAGCACGTATATAACTATAGTTGAAATTCTCGCGACTTTTCAGTAATATTCAAAATATTTTCTCTCGTTCCTCGGCTATGAATTGTTCTTCTGCGGTATTATATAAGCTTCTCGTTGATAATAGTTAAAACTTTGCTAGCGCTCATTAAAATGCTATAGTTATATAGTTTCCACAGCTCTCACGTGAGCCTTTTTGGAACAACGGAATAAAACTTAATTTCCCGTACTCCATACTTCGTTACATATTTCGCGTAACTACCACAATCTTTTCTTTTTTTATCGCTTCTGCCAATACGCCATCGTCTGCTCCACTTTTCAGTTTGTTTATTTTTTTTTATGCCTACTTATCGCCGATACCGATCTTAAAATGCGCGGTTCCTTTTCTACTTCTATAGCTGTTCTGATTTCACGATATTTTATTTCCTCGGCAGAGTATTATGTTTATACAATAATTTCTTCATATTTCGCCAATAGCTCTAAGCTGAGTTATTATTTCACAATTTTTGTTGTTCACTATCCTTCCTTGAAATATTTTACGGTATTAAATAACTCTTTCGGCTATGTTCAGCCTGTTTTTATAACTTACATTCGTGATATGGGCATTTCTGCGCAAGTTATTTTCCTGTTTATTTCGATTTTAATTACCAACGAGTGCTTTTTATTTATCAAGATTCTTCTTTCATTTATCAATCGTAGTGTTTCATCTGTAATCCAATGCTATTAGTTTTTATACTACAGATATATATATATATATATAATATATAAAATCTCGGACTAGCATTAGTGGTCGACGATAATTTATTTACTTATTTTGTGATATTTCGATGATTTATGGAACGACTATTCGTTTCCCGCTGAATCGATTAATATCGTTCGCGTGTAATTAAAATTTATTCGATACGCGTCAACATAAATAACTTTATTAATCTCTTCTCTGTGAGTTGTTTTTTATTAATTAATTAAATACGCGTCTAGTATAACTCGTTTTTTTTTGTAAATACATGTATATTTATATATGTTTTGTACGTAAATACCCACATATATATATATATATATATATATATATATATATATATATATATATAATATATAAAAGGTTATCACGAAAATTTAGTCCTATATATAGGATTTG
Organism: Coronaproctus castanopsis; assembly: GCA_032883995.1. NCBI lineage: Eukaryota > Metazoa > Arthropoda > Insecta > Hemiptera > Monophlebidae > Coronaproctus > Coronaproctus castanopsis. Next base: position 238,972,486 of record CM065052.1, on the reverse strand, counting down.
TTTAAGCGAATATCAGTTAGTATAGATTATATAAATCCGTTTTTTTAATGCGTGGAAGAAAAATGGTGAATAAAGAGAGGGAATGGCGAAGTGTCTGAAATAACGGACGAATAGTGGCGGATTATCGAAAAGAATACCGTATCATCCGGCATTATAACTAATTCTTCGATAATCTACCGGGAGTCTGGATTTTGCCGTACGTGCAAGCGAGCATATTCCGCATTGTCCAATTAAGGTTTTAGTTTACGTCGGACTGCCGGACATAAAATTGGAAATTAATATAATATATAACCAGTTCGGCGTTTGACCCTTTAGTAGATAAGTATAGACGGGTGGTCAGGTGGGCACACAGGCGAGCGGGGGTAGGTGTAAACGTGTAAGGAGAATAGTTAGAAAGCGAGATGTATAAAAATAATTACGATACTCACCCGCGTATCTGTTCATCGCGGATATGGCGCGATCGTCTTGTTACGAATCTTTAATGATAGGATGATGGTGGTGGTGGTGGTGGTGGTAGTTGGTGAGATTACCTTTCTGTCGTCGTAATAAACTATAACAAGAGGATTATTTAACGCCTAAAATAATTTAATTTTTCGTGTGTGTATGTGTATATATATGTATTGCATTTATATTATAGATATTTTATGATTATAGTTAACACGATCACCCGGTGTCGTTTATTCGGATAATATACGAACTGGAAAGAAAAATTTGTACGCGCATTAATGGAGAAATTAGTTTTTTCAGTAAAATAGTCAAACGAATACAAAGTGAGAGAGGAATATAGTAAGAAGTATTTGTATGTGTGTGTGTGTGTTGAGTGAGTGAGTATGATAGAGAAAGAGTTGACGAAAGGTAGGGCGGAATGAACCGTATAAAGTGAAAAGAGTCAGAATGATATTAGAAAAACTGGAAGAAATCTGGGATTGTTTGTAATTTTTTGACACCCCCTCCTATCTGATGGTAATCCGTACGAGCGGAAGTAATTTACGATTACTTTTATGATTTCTGGTAGTTTTTTAAACCATTTCTCATTTAATCGTTCATGCTTTTCTACCTTTTATTATTCGTCGGATTAACCATAACCATCATCATTTATATTCGTTATATTATTAAAAATTATTATCGCTGTTATTATTATTACTGTTACTATTACTATTGTTACTTATTATTACTATCCTTACTATTATTATTATTTCTATTATTATTATTATTATTATTATTCGGTTTATTATTATTAACTTTATTTACTGTATTAAGTGCACGCCTTTATTATTACGATTTTCTTTTATTGCATCTGTTTGTATTTATATCATATATATATATATATATTAGAGTACTACCTATAGTTCACACGGAAAGGTAAAGTGTAGTCTGCTGCTATCGGCTGAAAGCCTTTAAAGTAAAAATTATTACTAAATATATAAATAATTAAAGACCTCTCCGTAAAAAAATAAAAGAACATGCATCAATAACGCCACGAGTATATGCTATAGTTATCATGCGTGTATATGCTGATTAGTTTACATTACTATATATATATCATTTTATTGATTAATTTATTTATCACACGATCGCCATACCAAATTAGTCGCGGTATTCTTGGAGTGCGAACTTAAATATAGATTAAATTATATTATTTCAAATACGCTTAATTAACATAATTAAAAAACGACCTACAGTTAGATAAGTTTAAACCGGTCCCACCGTTAATTGATTAATTCATCATCGAGACTATAACCACATTTAACTTATATTTTAAACGCGCATAAATAGTATAAGGGCATTCGAACGAGAAATGACAAACTGTATCGGGAAAGTCTAATGCGCGGAATTTACAAATACTCGAGGATGAAATTTTAAAACGCTCCAGATATGTACCGAAGCTACCGTGACCAGTTAGGACTTAACGTATCAGAATTCAAATTTAATAATGTCTTTTAATTCTTTCCCTAGTATCTTTTAATAATTTATAGTGCCTTGCCATATATGTAAAATTATTTTATTTATTTATTTTTTTTAACAATCGTATATTTAAAAAAAACCGTTAATAACTCAAAAAATAAAATAAATAAAGTGTATAGTGCAGATGATTAAGTTAATCTATGTATATATATATATATATATATATATATATATATATATATCACGTTATGCCCATTTCAACCCACTGCTGGGTGTAGGCATATCCCAGACGTTTCCAACGATTCCGGTCTTGTGCAATCCGGATCCAATTGATCCCTGCATGTTTGGCAATGTCGTCTCGCCACCGTGTTGTTGGTCTGCCCCTTTTCCTTTTCGAATACAATGGGCACCATTGCAGGACATATTCTGTCCACCTGCCATCATGTCTACGCGTTACATGTCCAGCCTACGTCCATTTTAATTTTGATATTCGCTCCAGCGCGTCGGTCAATTTTGTGCGCTCCCTGATCCAAGTAATGGTTTTCCTGTCTTTTAACTTGACCTTTAATATTATCCTTTCGTGAGCTGTTTGCGTTTACCTGATTTTCATAATCATTCCCTTTGTGAAGCTCCACGTTTCTGCTCCGTATGTTAACACCGGTAAGAAACATTGGGTATAAAGTTTGCTCTTCAAGCTGTTCGGTATATATTTATTTCGAAATATATTGGACAACTTCCCAAATGCAGCCCATGCGAGAGATATTCTCCTTCGTATCTCTCTCTGCATATTTTCTTCTCTGTCTGTAGTTATTTCTTGTCCTAAATAAATATACGATCGTACCTGTTCAATGTGCTCCCCATTTATCTTTACTGACATACCATCCATGTTATTTGTCGTAACCTTCGTTTTCTGTTTATTTATTCTTAATCCTATTTTTCTAGATTCCGTTTCAAGTTCGTTCAGCATAGATTCTAATTCTTCTTTATTCCTGCTTAATATAACTATGTCATCTGCCAATCCTAGGTGATTAAGTTTTTCGCCGTTTATTGTTATGCCTTTCGAATCCCAGTTTAGTTTTCTGAATATACATTCTAAGGCTGCAATAAATCATTTTGGTGAGATGGTATCACCTTGTCGCACACCTCTTTTTATAACTATTTTCGCAGTTCTTTTCCATAGCTTGACTTTCATTGACGTTGATTCGTACAGTGTTCTGATAATGTTCACATATTGCTCTTCAACTCCGCAGTTACATATTGACTGTAACACTGCCCATATTTCAAACGAGTCAAATGTCTTTTCGTAATCTACAGTGGGATGTTGTATTCTTCACAAGTTTGTACTAATGTTCTAACCGTTAACAAATGATCCATTGTCTAAATCCTGCTTGTTTCCTCGGTTGGTGATAGTCTATTATTCGTGTTATACGGTTTGTTATAACACGGGTAAATATTTTATATATTTGGGGCAGCATATTGATAGGTCTATTATGCATCAGAATAACGTTTGCTTCCTTCCATACTGTAGGTATCATTTTATTAGTAAGGCACTGGTTAAATAATGTTTACTATTGCAGGACTACCATATTTCAACATTTCTGGTAGTACGCCATCGGGGCCAGGTGCTCTGCCACTTTTTAGTGACTTGAGAGTATACTTAACTTCCTGGTATAACACTTCTGACAGAGCATCTTTATCATTGTTGTTGTTTTAATTGTTGTTATTTTGGTTTAGGTAATTACTATTATATAAACGGGTGAAATATCTTTCAACTTCTTTAGTTATCTCATTTTTGTTCGTTATTATTTCTCCCTGTGAGTTTTCAATTTTTGTTAGTATTTTTATACCATTCGTCAAAGTTTTTTAAACACTCTCGGACCTTTGTTTCTTTCAATTGTTGTTTTCATTACATTAGTATTAAATTTGCGAATGTCATTCCGCATTTCTTTTCTTATCGGTTTATTTAACTCGGCCCATTCGATTAAATTTTTGTCCTTCGATGGTTTCAAATCACGTCACCGTTGGAGTAAAGCTTTAGTGTTCTCGCTTATTTTCTTCGATATAATTTTGTGATTTGAGGATATTTTTTCCGCGCATTCTCGCATCATCCTACTAATATTAGTAGCTGCTTCGTTGACTGTATTATAGCTTATTTCCTTTAATTCTTTCTCTAATTCCATCTGGTATTTCAACTTATTTTGTACAAGTTTTTCGGGATCAATCCTTATTCCCTTCAAGTATTTTCTGACGTTTTTATTAGGCTCTAAATTGATTGTTAGTTTAGCTCTTAATAGTCTATGATCACTGCCCGTTTTAACTCTGTTTATCACAGACACGTCGCGAATTATGTGCGAATTATTAGAAATTATAAAGTCAATTTCCTTTTTATATTTGAAGTCCGGACTTTTCCAAGTCAACTTCTGCTTCGGATTCTTTTTAAAAAACATATTCATTGCATATAACTTATTATGTGCTAGAAAATTAACCAGCATTTGTCCTCGTTCATTTCTGGTGCCAAAGCCATGCTCTCCAAGCGCGATTTCACGTTCATCCTGCCGGTAACCTATCTTCGCATTAAGTTCTCCAATAATCATGGTCTGCGTACAGCAGTCGTTGTCGATGGATTCTTGTATCTTTTCGTAGAATTCATCTACTGTTTCGTCTGAGTATGTTTCTGTTGGTGCATAAACTTGGATGATTTTAATGATTTTATTCGGTGTTAGCTGCACCAGTATATATGCTACCCTATCCGATATGCCGGCGTACTTAATCACCTTATCATCCCATTTTCTATCGATTAAGAAGCCTACACTATTTATGTGTTTTGAATCATGTCCCTTGTAATAAAGCATTCGTTGGGATCTTAACTGTATGCTGTTTTCGCCAATTTTTCTTACTTCGCCGAGTCCAACTATGTCCCAGTTAATATTACTTAGTTCTTCTTCGAGTTCTAATAGCTTATCTTCAGCTGCTAATGTTCTTACATTATATGTACTCATATACATCAGATTCGTCCAGGTTTTGTCCGTTGTTGTCTAAATCGGTGGTTGCCTCCTTGATTTATATTTAATCTAGGCGTTAAGGAGACGTTTGTCACATCCGGTTGCCCATTTTGACCTTGGCTGATACGGCCTTTCTTTCTTACAGTCATGTCTGGATATGAGTAGCCTAATCCCCCGTGCTGGCAAGGCAAATTGGAGGATGCATTTTATCCATACTGCCAGGTTAGTCATTATGTAACTTTATGCATTAACTGTTAAGAATATTGTTGTAATTATTAGGGTTATTTGTTTGATTTTATTTATTTATTTATTTATTTATTTATTTATCATCCTTAAAATTATTTCGTTTAGTTTGTATAGTATAAGTAGAATTATTGCAGGAGCAGAGGTAATAAGGCTGTGTTATTCTGCCCCTGATATTCTGTCAGGGTAATGGCCGGGTCCTCAAGCTGCCCATCTGCATCCTCGTGTCTCCTAGCCCTGTCACTACTGGAATCGTCTGCTAGAGACTTTCCGCCAGTAGCCGCTATTGGTCTGCGGCTGTTTATTTGACTAATGTCTTATTCACAGCTAACCTACACATATCTGTAGGCCATTCCACTATCCTCGTTCCGGTTACAGCTCCGGATCCCGGAAGGTACAAAGTACCCCCCCGGTATATATATTATATATATATATATATATATATATATATATATATATATATATATATATATATATACCGTTTATATACTCAGAAAGATATAAATAAGTATTTTGAAACTGGATGTAGCAAGTCCTTCGCAGGGTGTAATTATATTTAAGGGCAGCAGTCAGGATGATAGTCCCAACCAAACCGTACAAAATATAATTATCATATGAACAAATTTCTTATGTATATTATAATTTAGTTTATATTAAAAGGAGAAAAAAGAAATATCTTCATTAACTATTACAATGCTTGTCGGCGAGTTGTTATTATATCGTTACTACTACTATTGTACTATTGAAAAACACATGTTGCACTCTTGCACATACTTATATACATATGCATATATATATGGTTATACATATAGAAAACGATATTTGATTAACATTTGTATTATGCTGATATTAACTGGAGAAGATTGATCACTTATTTTAGAACCAATTTTTCTGCATTATTAAGTGAAAGTACTGAAACCAATGTGAATAATTTTTTTTTTTATGTACGACAAGTGGAGAATTTATATCTATTTTAAATTTATCTCTATATTCTTTAAAGTAACAGCACTGATATATAGCACGGTGAATTGTATCGGGAGTATTTTTCTGGCAGTACTGACAGTTTGGTGTGTTAGTTAAATTCAATCTATTCAGATATTCACCGAAGTTACCGTGTCCAGTTACAATTTGTGAATTAAAAAATGTTATACGCATATTTTTATAACTGATCTTACTTAGGATATCACGGAAAAATGAGAGGGTGATTCTTGCGACGTTGCCTAAATCCCAGTGCGTTGCCAAATATTATATATTTTGTTTATAATAATTTTTTAAACTACTTTGATGGGCAAAACAACAAGGGTCAATATCATAAATACTAAATTTATCCAGGTAGGTTATTGACTTAACTTTGTTTAAGTTACCAGTGACTCTGAATTCAGAAATAATGGTCCTGTCAATTACAAATAGGTCAAGGGGTAGGATATTGACTAGCATACAGACAGCAGATGACGGAGCAGTCTTGTATAATGAGGATATGTGTAGCAAAAACTTTCTTTGCTGTTTATTAACTCTTTTTAAGATTTTATTATTTATATAAGTGACATACCCGTACCCATAAATGGCTTGGATAAGACCCTTATATAGAGTCACCCTTTCTTTAAACCGAAGCCCGTAATTATTGAGAATAATTCTAATTAATTTGCCATATAATTTGATGCATTTTGTATATACCTCTTCAACAATATGTAAAATTAATATTTTTTTATTATTATCATTATTTTTTAATCTTCCGTGCCATGTACTGCTACAAAGGCTAAAAGCACAGAGTCTATTATTCCGTTATCACAGGTGTGAAGATAATTTAGTGCAAACGAGGGAAGTTATAAGAGTATTTTCAGTTTTAGGTAAAAGTATTTCATTAAAGTATATTCGGAAATTCTAATGAAGAGAGTTATAGAGAGAACAGTTGAGTAAGGTATGGGTTATAATGATTTGAGCATTACAGGATGAACAAGTAGGAGGATCGTTTTTGGATAGGATATAAGAATAAGTCAAACGAGTGTGACCTGTGCAGACACGGAACAGCATCACTTCATCCTGTCTTATGCGATGAACACGTTGAATAGGCCAGATGGCACTATGTTTAGGTAAACCGGAAAATCTGACTGTTGCTTGTTTCTTAAATTTATGAGACATGCAGCGACGCATATCGGAACACGTTGTTGGAAGTAATTCTACAGGAGACATGAAGGCGGCTTTTTTCGCAGCTCGATCTGCTTCTTCATTCCTTCCATATCCCCCCTATATCCAGGAATCCAAAGTATGGGTCTGCAGACTGTTGCAATGAGACTCTTAAAATTCGTAATATTAACAATATTATCATATTTTAAATTTAATTTTTTGCTAAATTAATCTAAAATATAACAGTGAATTATAAACGATAATCGGAGCATTTTAAATTCTGTTTGCAACGCAGCTTGATACATGCTTAAATCGTCGGTGATATCGCAGTAACAAGTGGAGATGCCGCTTTCAACACGGTTCTATATAGAGGACCAACACTCAGCAGCAATTTTCTTTCAGCTTTTGGAATATTATTCATTTCAGAAACGCTTATATGATTAATAATAATTTTATATATATATATGTGTGTGTGTGTATATATATATATATATATATATATATATATATAAAGGTAAAAAAAGTTTATACTTAAAGCTAATGTTCGCATATTAAAAAACAATCGAATAGAAAGTTTGTGCAAGTATTAAACTCTAAAGTTTTGCCCTTCTCGCATGCCTTATCATAAAGTGCTTTCCTTGCTCTCTCTCTCTCTCTCTCTCTATATATATATATATATATAGTATATAGGTACATCGTAAACACACATATATGGCACACCTCTTTATCTACTATACCCATACCCCTCCGCGTTTTTTCCGTCCCTTTGTATTTATATATTTATTTTTTCATACCGGTTCGTCTATCTCTCGTATCGATATGACCATCTCTATTTATCGTACCTAATCGCATTCTATCTTTTTTTTTTTACCTCTATCCTTCGTACTCTCGCGCAACAACTTTTTCACGATGTCTGTAATTGGATTGTTCAAATTTTTTATCTTATATCTGTCATTACTTTAAGGTCTAACACGAACCCCTCTACTTTTATACGAATTGATTTCATTTATATATGTGTATGTTAATATCGGACGAAATTAATAATTAAGCGGTTCGATGATTTAAAAACATAGAATCCGATTGATCTAACACAGTTGCCCAAATAGAGCATCTTATAGAAAAGTTACCCCTATAGGAA